>VZRM01001320.1:3025816-3048257 GCA_013397955.1 Grantiella picta
ATATGTTTGTTTTAGCTATGAATAGCTTTTCATGTATTGTGTAGTAAAAATTGTCTAGTTCTTTGTTCCGTTCTCACCTGTGTCTAATAAACCATAATCTATTTTACATTAGACATAAATCGGCTGTCTTTATAAGGACTTGGGAGTGAGACTGGGCTTTAGGGTGCTGGTCACCCTGAATAGGTTTGGTCACTAGTTGTCATAGGCCTAGGCAACTGGTAAAAATCTATACATCCTCTGTTCCCACTCGTGACACACACTAACAAACCTGATCACTGCATTTTTACTACACCAAACTTTTACACCCTTCCAGTGAATTTTCCCTCCCTCAACTATTAAGAGATAACTTAAGAGTCACCCTTTTGGACCAGATATCAATTTATTGCAAAATTGTCTACAGAAAATAGATTCCACTCCAGACACACTGGTATATGCAAGTCTCAAATATAGTCTTGTTCTACAAGACTATATTTGAGGAACAACAGGAAAATTGCTTTTCATAATCCAATTTGCATTAATAATGATGATTAACATACCACATCGTAAATATCACATCGTAATCAGTCTCTCTGTAGTGAAGGAGCAAGAATATCCACATTTGCACAATAAGGCTGTTTGCTTTTTAAAGGTCACAATTCGAGAGCCTGGGAATGAATTGAGGAATTTCTTAGCTTTCAATGCCGGGTCCAAGCCATTATGCAATATGATATGACTGACTTTAAATAAATTACTACATACAAAATTCAGATCTACTATGTGAGTGTGCTAAAAATGACATACGGATGCATGTCTGAGAAATAAGATTTTTCCAGGCATATATTACAGACTGAATTTGGGATAGGTTTCTCAAGTTAGCAACTCACTATCTAAGGATGATCACACGGTAAAACTCTGAAAGTCCAAGCAGGTACAATTGTATTTCCTTCCCTAGGTAGCAGCAAAAAGTACATTTTTATGTTAAATATTAATATTAGGTACTTCAAATAACTGATTAAGACATATAGTGAAGCACAGGGTCACACATTCACACCAAGAATATACCAAGCACATTTGCCCAATGAAAGATAGATTATTTACATATTAGTACTCTCTAACACAATTTGTATTTAAAGTCATTTCTCTGACATGTTAAGGGAAACATGAAGAGTGATGAGGTCATGGAGCTGTCTCAGCAGGAGCACACGTGCCCCTGGGACAGAGCCCACAGCCATAGTGTTTAAGATCATCTCTTAACAGTGTTTCCCCAGTCCAGAGGCTGAACAGAGTACCTCACAGAGTACCTCTATGTCAAACACTAATTTATCCAATTCTACCTACTTTCATGTTAGTATAATGGTATTAATTGCTGCGCCAGTACCATCCTCTCCCATAGATTCATAGTCACCCTGCAAAGGTCTAGATTTGGGAACAATTCAAACTGACTGAATTCAGAGGCAGCCAAGGGTCATGGCTTCAGAAGGACATAAAGTAATGTTGATGTACAGGAAATTAAAATATTACATCAGTCTCTTTTAGAGCAATTTTGAAAGTCATAATTGTATAACTAAAACATTTTTCTCAGTTGTAGAAAAGCTTACACAAAAGCTTTCCTTCTGTCTGGGGTCTTTAACTCAACACTTTGTTCTTCCTCACTGCTGTTTCAGAGGTATGGACTCACCCCCTGCGATTCTGCATCGAGGGGTACTGGGAGAAGCAGCTGATGCCCTTGCAAGGCCACTCTCTGCCATTTTTGAAAGTCTGTGGAAATCCAGCTACCCAGACACAAACAGCAGTTGCTCAAGATCTTTCGCTAAATTAAATGTCTCAGCATCAACACTATCCTCTCCACTACTCAGTTAACACATATTCAGACCTCTCACATTTTGAAATTGAAAACAGACCTCTGAGTGGGAGTATTTCACGCATTCAGAATGAAAGTCATATACTGGATTTATTAGATTGGAAGTCCATTTAATCTGAACAGTTCAACCAGGACAGCCCTGCTCTTTTCTGGGAAGTTATTCTTGTTCCTGGGTGCACTAAATACTGGGGTGAGGTGGGCAGTGAAGGCCTGGGAAGCAGAAACTCACTTTTAACCCTCTTTGCTTCCTCAGAGAGCACTTTTCAGTTCCTCAAGCATCACATGAACTACACCCATCTCACTAAAGAGGCTCCTTCCACTGGTACACGCTGCAGGATACTGGTATCACTGATGGAGGGAAGGAAGCAGCACTCCATCACCTTGGAACATTATTTCTCCATATTAAAAAAAACTCAACAAAATACAACCCAGCCCCCCCAATAAAAACTAGGATGCCTCAGACTGCACTATAAATTATATATATAAAAATAAATTTTTAATAATAGTGCTGGGGTTTTCTTTGTTTGTTTGGGCTTTTTAGGGGGTGTCATAGAGGCCAGGGTGCTTCTTTCTGTTTTTTAAATCAAGGACCCTGCACACAGCTTCCCCTGGGTTTAGCTGGTCTCATCAAGGTTACTAAGTAACCTTGACTGGTATTCAGCTTTTCTACTATTCTTTTGAGAAGGAAATTGAATCCCTCCCATGTTTGAGAAGCCCAGCTTTCAGTTTAAATAGGATTTTTCACGTATTAGCATATCAAACAGTGTAGTTGACAGCATGCAACATAAGATTAGCACATTTTATTTTTTTCTAAGTCTTAGCTTCCTTCTGTCCTCTTATTTCGCATTTTTAGTGAGAGCAAACCGAAGGTGATCTTCGTAGCCATCTTGCAGGAGCAAGACCCTGGGTATATTTACACAACAGCTTAATTTGCTTTCAGGAATCAAAGAGTGGCTTTAATCTGCTGGGTCCTCCACGAACCTGCTGGCCCTCTGGAAGACTACAACACTTCAGACCTGACCCCTGAAAATATTTACCAGTATGGAAGAGCTGGATCCCAGAATGCCACACAGGATGTTGGAGATGTGAAAGAAGCCAGGATCCTCGCCTGATCATAAATTGTTCAGGGCACAGTCAGTCATGTCAGGTCACAGAGTATGTTAAAAGCAACATGGAAATAGTAACTCTGCCCCATCACTGGATTGGCAGCAAGCAAAAGTGGTTGTAGATGGTATGAGTTTTGGAATCTATATTCTGCAGCAATATTTTGGGGGTTTTAAATCTCATTTTAACATTTGGTTGCATATTTGATGAAAGGTTCACAAATTTAGTGTCACCGTGGAAATACATTGATTGTCTCAACATGTTTAAACACATTGAATGTCAAATTTGGTTACAAGTTTATTGTCGGTATGGATCTCAATGTAGAGTCACTAACATTCTACAAACAAATTATTTGAGATGGAGTTCATAATTAAGAAATAATATATATTAGTAGGATATAAGCCTCCAAAACTCATGAAAAACACAGTAGTCTTTACATGTTTTTTTAAATATTACCATCTATATAGGTAACCCTTAATATCATTCCCCTGACTAGTACCAGAACAAGTCTTGTGGTATAGCTGTCATGAGACAAGACAGACAGAGGCAAATTACACTCATTTCTCAACCTCAACTATATTGCTAGGGCTGCTAGAAGCATTACTTCTTAAAAACCTCTCAAGGATGACATACATCATTACCTTCCAGGTATCCATAACTGCAGTCAGTGAAATGTTACATTACGGTGATGCCAAAGCTGCTTAATCAAGTTCTACTTTTCCTGCATTAGGTGATTCAGTGGTTCATAAAAAAGCAGCTCCATTATGGAGCAAGGTCAGCTCCACAGTGTCCATGACAGCTCATTAAACTGTGTGGCACCTGCTACCCTGACAGGAAACATGAGTGAGGCACCTCAGCTCTGAGGCTGAAGCAGCAAGGATTCTTGGAGAAAAAAAAAAATCACAACAGAAATGTAGCAGGATCTTTACCTCATCTGACATCAAGAGACTTCTAGTAAAATTAAATGTGTGATTTGGTATTCCTTAAGTTGCCAGATAGACACATCTTCACACTGGAAAGCAATTAGGGTCATTCATAATCAGTGTACCCAGAGTACTCTCAGGTGAATGTATCCCAACACCACATCCCAAGTATGCACTCAGTTACACAGTAATACTGAAATCTGTATGAAATTTTGAGAAATAAATGGAAAGCAATGTACAGACAGCCAGGGAAACTTTGAAATCTTTCATAATTTTCTGTCAGTTAGGTCTTTAAAAATGAGTCTGTTTTAAGATGTCAGACCTTTCAGTAGTTAGATCTCAAAATCATCTGCTTTTGGTGGCATTTGGGTGTTCCAGAATAACAATTTCTGAGTGTTTAAATTTGTTAAAATTCACGTTTGGTTATCTACTCTCATCTGCCAGTGCATTTATTCACTTTCAAAGCTCTTTATACTCTCCAGACAGACAAAGTGATGGTCGAAATTGACCTGATAGAATTTCACCTTTGTAGTCCCCTACCTGCTTTGAATGGAAAAAAAAACCAAAACAACACAGGAGAGGAATCCAAATTATGTAGTTTTATTTGATCGAAATACCTCAAACTGTTCACCACTAAAGAGACATTTCTGTCTATCTAGCTCCAGATCAGCAGAACAAGACAGAAGCAGATCTTCATGTCTCTTCAAGCTCTTATCTAAATAAAGGAAAGTAGTGCTTAAAGGTTGTTGTTCCCCCATTTACAGTGTTCCATACAGGGCTTGGACAGTTTAACAACAGTTGTGACAACTCTGGGAAGGGAAAAGGACTGAATGAAAAAGAAAATAGCAAGCATGACTGTAATTATTTTCCCATCTAAACTTAAAAAAAAAAAATAGCTTTTCTAAAGAGATTCACAAGCTGAAACAAAAGCCCTCTACACACAAAGATGTTCATTATCCGAACCAGAGAACTGGTGTAGCGCTCATGAATACACAATAGGTTTCCCCAGAAGAAACATTAAAAATATCCAAGTTGTTCCAAAACATCTATGCAAGGCTACTTGTAACATGCCAATATTATCAATATTCTGATTATTCCAAAGCCACGTTCTTTGTTGTCCAGTTTTTAAAGATTGAGATTTTTCAGCAATATCGGTTCCTTAAAGTAGCTCTGCAGATAGGTTTATCTGGGTCTGTCTGGGATGGAGTTAATTTTCCTCACAGCTTCCCATCCATATAGCTCTGTGCTTTGGGTTTGTGGACAAAACAGTGCTGATAACAGACCATTGTTTTGGTTAATGCTGAGCCGTGCTCACACAGCACCAGTTTCCTTTGTCATTGCCTCCTCCCACTTTGTGTCCACCCAAACCTGAAGGATCTAGGCTGTGTAGTCAAGAAGCTGGGAATGGAGAGAGCCAGGATAGATGTTCCTAGGTGACAAAAGGGCTACTCCATATAGGATTGTGCCCAGCAATAACTCATGGAAAAGAGAAAGGAAGGCTAATCAGGGTTATGGGGTTTCTCTTTCTGTTGCAAACACCTGCCTGCTGCTAAGAAATAAATTCCTTATCTTGTTTGTGCACACAGCTTTGTTTCTTGCAGTAAAACCTCTTCATCCTGACCCGAGTTTTCTTGCTTTTGTCCTGATTCTCTCCACCATCCTACTGGGGGGCAAGAGTGTATGAGCAATGGCATGGGGGCTCACCTGGTGTCAGGAGCCAACCCACCTCAACAGGCCAGGTTTGAACTCCAGTTATTTCAGTAGTTCAGTCACACAACACTAATTCATTCACATATGGTATTTAGCTTTCAGATACTCAAGTTTATTACAGACTTAACACAATAAAACATAGTATAAAAAAAAGTAGATTGCAAAGTCTTCACATCATGGAATGCCAATAGGTACAAAACCTGAAGTCATATCCTTGAAAATACATGAAAGCTAGTGGGAAAGAATGGTGAGATAGAGGGAAAACTTGTGGGAGACAGGGAAGAAGGGGAGAAAAATATTGTCAGTTTAAAAAAAAGATATCCATGATCCAAGCTTTTTAAATAGAAAATTTAATATCATTGAGTCAAACAATCCTGTCTAGAAACATATATTCATAATGAAGTTAACTCCAGATTTTGAACCTCTAAATAACAAGATCCCTTGCCCCAGTTAGCTTACATTAACATAGCTTCTGTATCCTACAAGTCATTCCAAAATACCCTTAAACTTCTAGAGTGTTTATCATGCTTAAGTGTATAGATTGTTTGCTACACAGTTACAAGAACATCTTGAGTTACAAAAATAGTTATCACTCATTAGTATTTCTATACATGTCTCAAGTTGTTATATGCACACTCTGTACAGTGGATGTTAACAGTAGTTAAATTTGCTTCCTTAAAACAAACGAACTAAATGGCAGTCAGTCAGACCCAAAACACTCAGGCACCATAATACACTTACATGTGTGGCACCAAACACCCCTGCCCATGCAAAGCCAAAGCAGCTTCAGTACCCAGGAAACACATGCACCCAGGCTGTAGGACCTTTGTGATAGCTGGTGGAAGAGGAAAGTATGAAGATCAGGATGTTTCTCCCTCTGAACAGTCTCCCACTACCCTGCAGGGCTCCACACTAGGTGTGCAGATCCCATGCAGACTGCTGTTCCTGGCCAAGAGGCCTGCCTACCCATGGAAAAGCAGATTTACATGTAGGTAGCAGAACTACCCCAAAATATCCCTCTGGTAATGATCAGAATTCCCAAGCTAAACATAAAATAGGAAGGTGACTTCTAAAGTTGAACAAACACTGGACATCTGCCACAGCCAAATTATTGTTCTCAATATTTTTCAGTTGGGATCTTTTCCTTGTTCTCAAGGCCAGAAGAAAAAAAAAAAATTGTTTTTTTTGGCATGACTAGGGCCATCACTTACAAGTATTTTGCTGGTTGCAAGCAGTCCATTGCTGAAGTATATTGGTAGCACTTACATTATTTATCCTTCCCTTTCAGTAGTGGAATGCCTGGAAGCCTTACTAGGGTTGTGGCATTTTGTTAAGACAGTGAAGTAAAAAATTTAGTTCTTAGAGGTACCAGTGCTAGTCTTACTCATCTCTTAACTCTACAAGTCCAGTTCAGCTGACATTAATCTTCCTGCAGCTGCCCAACTCTGAAACAAGTCATTTCAGAAGGTGCTGTCTGGGAACAGACAGATGTCCTGCTATGGATTTGGGGGCTGGGAAGAAAAACAAAACCCCAACTAACATCCGTCAAAAACAGGAGGGGAAAAAAAAGGAAATCTTAAATGCTGGATCAGAAATAACACTATTTCTCTTTTAACATTTTCTGAATGTGGAAATTTCTCTCATACCACTCCAAGCACCATCCTTTCCATCATGAGGGCACAACATTTCAGGTCAGGTTAAAGACCCTCATGGTTCAACACAAGCACTTAGAGATTCTGTGTTTAAATGGTTCCCTTTATATACCACATGCTAAAAAAGCCCAGGCATGTTTGCAACGTACTACTACGAAAAAATATATTCACTTGCAGAACTTCAATTTGAAGCAAAGTCAACTAAAGCATGTACTCAAAATCTGCCAACATCAAGCTGCAAAATATAAACACTACAATATTAATATCAAGGTCATGCACACATCAGAAGCACACTAAGAACTTCAAAGTTATACCATGGAGGAAACGATACTTATGGTTTGTCTTCACAAAAGATTAAGAATTAAGCAACCATGCCCTACACATCAAGATGAGCAAATAAGTTGTAAATGAGCTTCTACAGGCTTTTTCCCACACCAGGAATTCAAGAATGTCAGGTATTTCATCTTTTAGTAAGAGCACTTCCCTTTAAATCTCCCCAGATAGATATTTGATGGGTAGATCTTTGATGGTTTGGATCTTGGACAGTTATTCATTCACTCTTTATTTTTAAAGAAATTTATTTAAAATGTACAATAATTTTGTTCTCCAATGGCCAAACAGTCAACATTCTTATGCATTTAACTGTTCCATATTTACTTAAGTTAAAATTTTGAAATTTTACCATTATCCTAAACAGAATACATTAAGCTGATTTTCAATAGTGCCATTACAGTGCAACATCTCAACCATACTTCTTACTGTTTTAAGAAATAACTAACAGAGCTTTCATTTTAAAGTGCAACAGGTTTAGGTAAAGTAATTGCTACATAGTAATCAAGTGACAAGAATTCTACTAGAAATAAACACACTGCAATGCCAGCATAAAGGTATTTGATAGTATTTGAAGACTAGGGGAAGTTACAAGTGAAATATGAATCAGAAGACACACGTAAGATACACCAGGAAAAAAAAAAAAATTCAAGCTGACTTTCTGGAGAGAATTGTACTTATTGATTTACAACTGAACTGAAATGTTTGCCTTTTTTATTTTAAAATCAAGATAAAATGAATGTGAAAAATGAAAGGTCTGTCAC
Source organism: Grantiella picta (assembly GCA_013397955.1). NCBI lineage: Eukaryota > Metazoa > Chordata > Aves > Passeriformes > Meliphagidae > Grantiella > Grantiella picta. The sequence goes on from VZRM01001320.1 coordinate 3,034,140, forward strand.
TTGGGTCTATGCTGATACCTTGTTTACAAAGTCATACAAGTTAATACTGAGTTCCCTTGCTCCTTTAGCACATTTCCAAGGTCTGTGACATAAATCAAGTCTAAGTTAAACATTGACACAGATGTTTACCTGCTTATCTGATGAGATGTTATATTAAAATTAGTAGATCAACTGAAATTCTTGCCTTATTTGGTTAGTAATATGCTGACAGTTGTGCAAGGGCATACTAGCACTTGGAACCTTAAGCCTTCTATTCTCCCATTACTGACTTAATTTGAGAACTCAGTAGGATCTTTAACCCCCAGCTTATTTTTTAAGATGAGAACTCTTCATTATTTAGTAAGTCTATCCCAAACTGATGGTGTTACAGAAAACCTAGATGACAAAAATTGAGCTTTATCTTCCCCCTTCTGACACATACATGGAAAGAATAATTCCACTCAATTCATTAAGTTAAATCAACTAACACCAAGCACTTAATGCAAGGTTAAAAACCACAGATTTAAGTATTGCTTTTGCTCAGCACATCTACCAAAATTTGAAAAGTCAGTTTGAGTCTCAACAGTGCACAGAGTACCTTCCCCCTCCCATGCTTGTTCAAAAGCAGCATTCACTACTTTCACCAAATATTTTTATCATTGTGCCATTCCAGTTATTTGAGATTACTTTTCATTCTTGGAAGAAAAAAAATGTTTTAAATCAATGTAACTGTCTGCCTACAGCAGTTTTCTTCTTTTTCTATTTCAACAAAAACACAAACAACAACCCCCAAACAAAACCAACACTCTAGTGTGCATATATTTAGGCCTAGAAGAAAAAAGCTTGTGTCACTTGCTGGCAGACTTCAGATCTGACAAGGTCTAAACCAGAATTCTCTCCCTACCTTCCATTATCAGCATATCTTTCTACAATAGGTAACATGAGTTTACCTCTGCTTCTAGCCAGCTCCCTGCTCTCCTTGTCTTTCATTCTCAGCAGTATCTTTTCAGGCTATCAGACAAGATTCTGCACACATTTTAGCAGCCACAGGACTGAACCTCACCTAAACCCCAGAAAGACAAGTCAACTGTGAACTAGTTTCCCTCATGACTGAAAGCTGTAATAAAGAATGTTTACTTCTAAGGGCCCAAATTCAAGAATAATTTTCAGAATATAACTACAATAAGTCATCTGAATTGACTACTCCAGTTACAGAAGTTCTCTAAAGGCAAAAGCTGAAGTCTTCATCTTACCAACAACTATATGAAACTGACAGTTCAGGTTCCAAAAGTTTTCATAGACTGTCAGAGTAAGTGTTCATAGCAATTCAAATAGAGGAGGGTGGGGGTTTAGTATGGTTACTTAATGCCTTTGAAATCAGTCTCACATCCACTCACATCCTTTTCCCCACCCACCCCTTAGGTCCCTCTAGAAGAGGCCAGTAAAGAAAAGAGTAATGTAGACATGTATCTTCACTGAAGTACTGGAGCATCAGGGATTGTTAGTGGCAAGTCACTCAGAGGCCTTTTTCCATAGCATTTATTGCCAATTCATTTTGTGTAGCTTATTTCCAGGAGATAGGCAGCATAAAACCAGTAATATCTATTTTAAAAAATACATTATTCATTATAATGCAATAGTCTCACCAGTACCTTCTTACAGCTGCATCTTACCTAATTCAGAAATAAAATAATCTTGATCTAGCTAATTAAAAAGTTAACCCTTAGAACAGTCAGCATTCAGGAGTCAAACAACTTTGGACCCAAATTTATAATCATCATGATTGACAATTACCCCAGAAATTCACATGTGCAAACTATGCTACAGGAACTATTTCGTGCTATCAGTCAGTAATCTCACAATTACATCAGCATTTACTCCTACAGGAAGAATTATTTCATCTTCCCTTACATAACTTTGATGTGACCTTTGAGTGCTTGGGAGGCACAGATAACTACTGCATTTGCTTACTGAGCCTGCGCAAGAAATAAACACAAACCAACATATTAACATTTAAAAGTCACTTAGATACATAATATATTAAAACACAAAAATTTACACCAAGCTCTCCAAACCCATGCCCAAAGTTTCCTACCTAGTTCCAACGGCACAATCTTGATTTTAATGCCTGTTCTAAAAAGTTTACTAAAAAACAGACTGGTAGAGTCTTGCTCATTTTCTAGGATCTTGTATTTTCACTTTGTCAGTAATTGTTCTGGGGGTTGTTTTTTGTTTAGTTTTAAACCCAACTTTAAATATACCAATATACATTCCCCTTATAACATGGCAGAGGTAGCAAGGGGGGAATATGAATGAAAGTATGCCAGATTCTAGAAACTGCACATTCAACTATTGTGTCATCCAAGAGAGCTTTCCTGACTTTCATAGACTGCATGTCACCTCTAATCATGGATAGCAAATAAAGGACAGAATCCCAAAATGAAGAACTACTGCCACTGGGTTACTAACAGAAGTTTCACACCCAGACACCTCAAAATAATCTTGTTATTTAAGTATTAATACTGTATTTTCAACAGTCAAATATCAATAACTGAAGTACAAACTTAAAATTTTTGAGTATTATTTTTTTTAAATGCTCATTAGTGACACATTTCACCTAAACACAGACATACACACGGTTACTTTAAGTTGATGTACCACACTGTAAGGAAAAGTTGCAGTTCTGTTCAAGAATCTGATATTCCCCCTCTCCCTCCCACCACACAACTTGACAGAAGTGCTTACAGTAACAGAAAGCAAACAGAAGGGGAAAACACAACATTTAACAAGTGCACCTATTTACAATTTGCACCTTTCCCTCCTTGCATCTAAAGTGAACAGGTCTCCATGTTTGCCTGCTACGCTGTACATCACATGTACTCTCTGCTCCATGCAGTACCAGTTCTATCCAAAGGATCTCTGCAAGCACCAACAGCAGTCATTCCACACCAACCAACAGGTGCCTTTACTGTGGAGGCTGAAGGACATTTAAATATTCTGACTGGCCCAGCTGGTAGGTCGTGTTTCCTCCACAGTCCACATACTGGTATCTCTCCTGGGATATTTGCTCAGGGTGGCCTAAGTACGAGGTTGTCACTGTCACTCTTAAAAACAGAGAAGAGGTTTTGAGTTTCCCATTCTAAAAATCACTGGGTTTATATTATTATGGTTACTAAGGAAAATGTTTTGGAACAAAATATGTTTTAAATAAATCTAAGAACATTACTAATTTACCACTATAGATTTTCTCCATGAAAGACATTTGATTCCTTTTTCTGAAGATGCTAAAGCTGAGGTTTACTTGTAATTTCTCCCACCACAAATAACATCTTGTTTTGTGACAAGAAATGAGCTACAAGCCATGCTATGTCTAGTTTAAACACAACCCCTCCCACTCCCCCACCAAAAGAAGACTCCACCATGCTGAAATTTTTGCAATGTTACAAAAAGCAGCCTCTGACAGAGTACTAAAGCCTGTGACTCCTTCAAGATCAAAGATGTCAGCAAGTTTTGACCAGTGGCTGATACACAAAGTAATTTAAAAGTTTTTGAGACATCAGTAGCTCCATGTCTACAGCACAACTGCAAAGCAGATACAGTAACAATGATTCTGTTTAATCCTGTTTAATCCACCAGAACCTGTCAAAAGACACAGTTCACTTTCCATAACTATAAAGCTACTACACTAGAAAGCAAGTTGATTTCATTTTATCTCTGATGCGAATCTTAATCTCTCCAGGATTAAGTATTTGAGTATTATTTCAATGAGAATTCCACAGCTTCTAAAATTTTTCTAATACATATGAAAACTACCATACTTACTGCATCATCACTACTATGTTATGTACTTTGATAGATGGTAAAGTACAGAAGTCACTGCAAAAAAGAAGAACAATTGTTAGATTTACATCAAACGTTTCCAGGGTAATTATCTAAAAAGCAAGACTTGTGGCTTCAACTGGAAATTCTGCTATGTAAATAGTAACTACAGAGTTGCTAGCAATGGCCACAGAATCATTTGCCAGTGACTGTGCGCTCACCTCAACCACTTTTATATACATCTTACTTTCACAGGTACTATCTTCACATCTGTTTGCTTTCATGTAATGCTTGCCAACACAAGTGTCCTAACAAAGTGACCACTCTGTCTTCCAGAAGCTAACCAAAGTTAACCTGAGCCACTACATTTAAAGCCTGGCAGTATCACTCTGTCACCTTTTTTTGCTCATCCACTTCTGTATTAAGCAAAGCAACCTTTAACCAACATACAGAGATTCCAAAGTCAAGGTTATTGTTCTCTTGCAAGATAAACTTTCCAGACTTGCATTTTCTGACACACACCTACATACCAGCTATAAAGAGCACCATGAAAGTGCATACTTTTAACCCCTGCTTCTTAAATCACTGCTCTTGGTCACAAATTTATCAGCTCTAGAATGAAAAGCATGTGATCAGTCCAATAAGATTGCTTTGCAGCCACATAAAATATTTGCATGCCATTGTCATTCTTTGCCCCTGCACCAAGAAAAATAAGATACAGTGTTAAACAGTGAATGAACACAGCTCATCCAAGCTGCTAGAAAACATAGTACTATCATGAGTTCTGTGAAGGCTATTTATGAAGTTTATTTATTCCTCATGCATCCAAAGAGTGAGCAGATTCACAGGAGTCAGTCTTTACATAAAGCCAACTTACATACTTTTAAAAGGTTTCAACACAAAGTGTTGAAGTTGTGCCTCTCTTGCCATTTCATACCTATTTCAGTTCATTTCAACATTTCAAAAAGCAATAAGGTTTTCTTCCACCACAAAGGGGCTGACATCCACTAGAGCTGCACACAGACCTGAAGCCTCAATAGTTAAGTCTTTCTGTTCAGTCTGCATTTCAGTGTAAAAGAAGTAAAATTTGGGTTTGCTACCAAGATACAATGAGCTAACAGTGTGTTGGACAAATGAACTCTCACCATCTATGAATAAAACCACACAAAGGGCAGGATGTGAACACTGTACTCACAAGGTGTGAAGAAAAGAAATACAAATTGGTCTGTAATTTGCATATCACTATATACATATTTCCTTCTACTGCAGAGAAAGTTATGGGAAAGTTACTAGAGAACTTCTTAGGGGAACACACTCACACTTTCACCCCCTAAAGCAGTAGTCCTAGCTAGTGCCAAGGCCTAAAATACTGGAACAGAGGTACAATTTTAAAGAGTTTATAGCCAGGTACAGCAAGCTACTATATGAAATGAATCAAACAATTGTGGTTTACCTATCTTTCTGTACTATTAAACTTAAAGGAAACCGCAACACATTTTCAAATTTCTGCTGACTTTGAAAAAGGCTGGTTTTAACACCACCGCAACTTTTTATAAGACCCATGTGATATTTAGAAGTGAGTACACTTACAACATGTAGCTCATTTCATCTTGTATGACTGTGGGCACCATATAATCAATCTAAAAAAAAAAAAAAACCAAAAAAACCAATGAAAACACAAATAGAGTAGATTCATATATGAAGATTAACACATGTTCAACTTCAAAAGCCTAATTACTTACCTGTTTCATATCCAGAGGACCAATGCTGGTGATATTGTTTAACCGTGATTTGCCAATAACTGTTTTTGAAAACTGAACTTGGGCTGTGATATTTGCCACTTCAACAGAGTAATAGTTGTTATTTGTTATATTCAGTGTGTTCTGAAAAAACAAACACAAAACAGTTACAGCTATCCATTCTGTGTGTCTTGATAAGCAAGCATTTTGAAACATGTGCACGGGTCAGTAATACCAGAAATTATGCAAGTAAACTTTCCTGCCTGCTAGGATTGCAGAGAGGATTGGGATCACGGACCATCACTTAAGTCCTTTCTGAAGTTAGTTTAGTGAATATATTGAACAACACAAACTTCTGCCCAACTTCCCTGGTAACAACCCTCCACTGCAAACAGTGCATTTCTTCCTACCCCCAGTTATTCCTTCCAGGAAATTTAGCTATCACAGGACCCCTTTCTCCCATGGCAGCTTTGCTTTATTTAAAATGAACAACTTTACCAAAACACTTTAGGTAATCCTGTATCAAGTACACTAGCAAGAAATCAAGAACTATGTGGGAAGAGCTCCTTTAAGTTTTAAGATGGATAAGGAATTATTTCTCCTCAACCTCAATTCTGGCAGATGCATAATACAGGGCAGTAGCAAATAGCATTCCTACATACAGACACTACATTTCAGACATATTCCAAAAGTAACGCTGTAACTCCAAAGTCACTATTCCCCTGAAAACAGAAAACCCTGTGTCAGCTTGCAACTACACCTCTACTAGCTATAGCTACAGGAACCACCCACAGCAGATCCAGTTACATTTTTCAAACTGGTCACTGGTTCTATTTCTTAATGCACCAACCAAGCTTTTCACCCCGACCACAGTTTCTGTGTACATTGAACTGTCACAGCAGTATCTCCTGTTGCATTTATGCATTACAAACACCCAAACAGTCAGACTTACCGTGATATTTAGATAGATTATCCGCCTACCCTGTTCGTAAGTGACATATACTGACTTCACACCAATGTACTCAACGTCAATTGAGCGAGGAAACAAGAAAAATACAGCCAGCCCAGACAGGAGTAAGCACACAGTTACAGAAGCAGTCACATAGAGCTTTCTGGAGAAAAAAAAAGAGCATATTTCAAAGTCAAAGGCACATTAAACAACAGTGACATGCTATTTTCTTTTAAGCAATAAGGAGCAGGACTAGTCAATACAACTAGTTCAGTCTATTTCTAGCTTCCATTAGCTTCTAAAAAGAAAAAAAACAACTGTGCTGCACTTCATAACTATGTCTTAAACAGCTGTTACTCTTGTATATAAATCAGAAATCACATTTCAAATCATATGGTTATCCCAACATTTGTAACTTGCAGAGTAAAATTAAAGAAGTAAATATTTATGCGCTTTGAAATAAAACCACTTCCTCTTAACATTTATTTATAGCACAACTTCTGTCACTTTGCGGAAGTCTCACAGAACACACCTAGAACACAAAATAAAGCTCTTATGAGAGAGAATCCTGATTTCCAGGGAAAGTGTTAGGACTTCAGCTAAGGAGCCAAAGAGAAATTCACAATTAAGCTAATACAAAAGGGTGTGTTTGTGTGGGTGTGGCTGTGTGTATGTGTGCATAGGAGGGTGGGGTGGGGGTAAGGGTGTGAAAGATAATAAAAAAACTCTCCACAAATAAAAGGCTTGATTTCAACTCCAATTTTGTCAAAATTAGAACACTACAGTAATATGTTTCAAATTTGTACTACCATTACATCAGATATATTATCCAGAATAGTATTATGCGAAACTATTGTATTTTGTTTTTCCTGGCACTTATTTCTGTTTACTACAAAAATATCCAAACATTAAGAAAAAAACAAAGTAAAACCCAAAACATCAGAACAAGAAGCCCTGAGCATTGTAGTGAAACTCCTAAGTAGATCCTAGAAAAAAAATTAAATATGCTGTATCAGAAATTGTTGGTTTTGCTAGCTGCAAAAACCAGAATGTTACAAATAAATTTTATTGTAAGATACTACAAAGTAAGACTTATTTTGTAGTAGTGGCTCAAAGACACTACTGATTAACTCAAACAGTGAAGATGTGTCTGCTTAGATTAATTAGAATGCTACAGAGATTGAGAAATACATCATTACTGTAAACATGCAGATAAACATGTTCATGAATAGGTCACACAGTATTACTTAGCTAAGACATACTGTGACAGAAGTATGAACACCTGTTAATAAGTAACACTCCAAGAGTTCGAGGTTAAGGCTGAGATGACCCACAACCCTGCTCTTCCAATATGGAATGTAAGAAAGCAATCCAGCGATTTTTGCTTGGTTCTTCTTATTGCTATCTCCTTTGAATTGTTGAATTTTAACAAGAAGACAATAATTAACCGTAGATTGAGGTATCACAAATAACTATTAACTTACGTTCTTCTTGGCCTCAGTCGCTGATCACTGTATGGAATTAATGCTACCAGCTGATTTTCCTGCCCTAGAAACAAAAACACCCTTTCAGAATTTAAACAAAGAATAAGTGTTGTTGCAGCTCTTTTACACAAAAAGCACCTGTTATAATTTAACGGTGCCACAGAATAAACACTAAGGGTAAACATTTAAATTCCAGATAAGGACCCAGATCAAATATTACTGTAGCTGATGTCACTTCCTGAAATAGAGCATGGCTTACACAATATCAAAACAAAACCACACCAAGTCCACAAAGACCAAAACAGCAACAAATTCTGCCTTTGTGCTGCACACATGACTGGAGGCAGCACAGCCTCTGGCACCACTTCCTGGAAAAGAGATGTAGAACAGCTCTGAGCTCTCTGTGCCAGACCATATGAACTCATGGGACAAAACATTCAGAAGCTTGGGCAGTGAGAACTGATCCAGAAGGTATTCTGCATGTACTCTTTTGAAGAGCAGAAGTCAGCTTTGGCTAAAAAAGCCCCAACAAACAACAATCCCAAACTGAAAAAACAAAAGCTACTATGTATCAATATAGGCGGTCACAGCAACCCAAGTTATGCATGCCCTGCATTCTGGAAATGAGGAGCATATAAAAAAAAACTATTTATCATGGTGTCCATGAGCTGCAGCACTCTGGAAGTCAAAATAAGTATCTACTGGAATTTCTCCATGCAAGTTATATCATTAGACAGCATTTTTAAAGGGGGGTATCTTAACAGATAAAAGAACCGATGCACAGACGAGCTGTTGAAAATACATGCACTACATCTGCCTGTAGAGGTTTTGCTATTTGTTTTGGAACTGTAACAGAGGCCTCAAGGCCAAGTCAAATCTGCAATTTTTAAGCCAAATGCAGAATTTGATCAAATTACCACTTAGCCAATAAAGCATTTGGAAATGATTCCATGCTGAATCACTATGCTAAGCAAAACATGCTAACCAAGCAGAGTATCATGCAAAATATCAACCTTGTAAAAAGCCTCTACCAATTTAAAACAAATTTTCATCTCCGTTTAAATGAAGCATCTTTGACCTTTGAAGAAAACAGCACAGTCCTGCTTTCATATTATGTCATACTAGAAAACTAAAGCTGTCCAAGTAACAAAATATAATTTGGTGGATTTATTACAGTTTAGCCATTGTATCTCATATTACAGCCTTACTAGTCATGCAGTCATTCTTAATTTTTCCCCCCTCCCCTCAAATAACCTCCAAGCATGACTTCTATTCTGTTCTAAAATACTAAGGAATAATTAAAAAGACAGTCCTCTTAGTTCTAGTAACTCATTTAAAGTTCTAACTTTAACCACATTATTTCATCAGAATGTATGTACAACATACAGTTGTCCAACAACATGCAGTTTTATTAGTTACTGCTAAATGTTTAATAAAATAATTAGCTTACATTTATTTAAGTATTACATCTAAGGATTCTACAGTGAAAGAAATGAACTTTTTTACATAGAAATCCTGTTATTTCTGCATTTTGAGTAAAACGTGTTATTGATATTAACAAGTATTTCAGTTAACAAGTTAACAGAACAAACTTCTTTATCCTTTCTGGCAAAGGTAATTCTTACTTTCATAGCTTTTCCAGATGTCAAACTTGCTGAATTCAGAGGTACTCCAAGAATACATTGTAGTAGAAAGTTCAGCAGCTAAAACATACATCTCCTATGGTATTTGCAGCCACTGACATATTCTGTGCTCCCTGATCCTTCTACAAAAGTTAGACACAAGTGTTTGTGAATTGCATTATAACCTAATCTCACTGAAGCACATGTAGAAGGACAACATGGCACAGACATCACTAAAGTTTCCTGAGCTGCTGGTCAAAGTCAGTTCCAAGAACTTTTACACCTAAAAATCTATTTTGGTTAAGAGGTCTGGCAAAAGCAGACCCAAACACAAAATCATCTCATCTGTTCTTCCCCAGTCAAAGAGAATATCTCACAGCTAAAGCAAAAAGCTGTGTCTCGGCCCATTGCATTTGTCACTCTCTCCTTCAGCCCAGTTTCAGATATCCTGCATTCTCCTTTCACAGGCCTCTTCCTAAATAGTTATTTAGGTAGCTTATCATTTAGCACAGAAGTGTAACAAAGCAGCACGTTTTATCAAAAGGAAAAGCAAAGGTGAGGGCAAAGCAAACAAAACAGTTAGGCATGAAGACTAATACTGTGCAGCCTACTCCTTCCCGAGGCAACCAAATAACCTATATATTTTCAACTCCAAGCCGGAGCTCTCCACCTAGCAAGCACCAGTGGGACAAAGGGAGGATGAAGGAAAACAGGGGGCACTGGCATCAGTGAGAGCAAGAAAATGCACTATAAAGAACCAGGGACGAGGTGTTGCAGCCCAGGTCTACCTTTCCATCTCTCTATTTGCAGCGATTTCTGCAGTTATATATTGATTCAAATAGTTTAAAATACGTAGTTAAAAAAAGATGCAATAAAATGTCATGAAAGTAAAAGTTTGCTTATTCAACTTGCAAGAGCTATGGTCATGTGTGAGAAACAGTTGCATTGTACAGACAAGAGGAGATCCAAGCTGTAACAGCCAAGGTGTAGCAGCTGACTCAATTTGTTACACTCATCTAATGTAACAAAATGCTTAGTGATAAAAATGTCAAAAATATGAGAAAACTTCATCTTGACTTGAGCTATTTGTTATGAATTATTACAACTGCATGTGGTTATGATGTAAATTCACAGGTTAAAAAAAGTAATAAAAAGAATAAAAAAGAAAACTTACCTCTTGGAATTCTTCCTGTTCCCTGGCAAGTTGGGCAGGTGACACTGTCTCGTCCTGTAAATTCCACATAGGGAAACTGCGACACATCTCCACATCTGCTGTCTTCATTGTGCACTTCTGAGTGAACTAAACCATTCCTCACATTATCAGACACTGAGCTTCCATCATAGCCATCTTCTTTGCATGTATGCATAGGCAGGTGAGAAAGTGATTTTCCCATGTCTAAAATACAAGTCAGAAGTAATTTTTCAGGGAGAATGATTCAAAGATGGCTTGCATTTATTCCTCTGCACCAGGTAACCATTAGTCTATGGCCATAGTCCAACAAGACTCAGTTCCCCATTGTTCAGATCCCCTAAGACCTGCAAAGCACTAAGGCCCTGTCAAGCTGGATTCAATTCCAAACTGTAAAGAACCTGAATTAACTGGGAGCTTTGTTCAGATTCTCCGATAAGCACAGGTTGAAAGGGGATCGATGAGAGGCTTTAAAGTTAGAACACTACAAATGCTGGCAAGAGTTGCAACAGCTTTTCAAAGGGTTGTTACTGTGTAGGCTTTAACAAAACACAATCTCTGTATTAAAAAAAATCAAGGCTGGGCCACAGAAAACAATTTTGCAATTTTGAGTAAATTCAACACACATAACAGACCAAATTTTAATAAATTTTTTAGCTTGGACTTGTTTTGAGAACATAGGGTTGGCTATTATTTTCCAAGCTAGAAATACAGATGTCCGGGTGTTTAAACTGATGATTACCATTAACTTGAAGGAGGACTAATTCACAGGAAAGTCAAGTCAAAAATGGGAGTTTCTTTAACATAGTAGCTGCCAATATATAGCATTATAAAGACTTGTTGAATAAAAAAATAATTACAAAAGCATTTTTGTTACCTATGCATATTTTAATTTCTTCTCATTACTGTAGTTTTCAGCCATGACACTGAAACTACCTTGAAACTCAGAACACTTGACGCTGAAGTCTGTAAAAAAGTGCTGCAAGCAGAAAACTCCCCAATTTGCAACATGTGGAAAACAAACTCCAAGTTAGTTTATATAAATAACTCAAACTTATTTATATAACTGAAACTTACTAAAGAAAAATAAACTCTACAGCAGTGGCTATCAGTTGTCCAGCTTATCCCTATAATCCATTTTAGTTACTTAACACACAGAGACAGCAGTCACTCGATTAATCAGTGTTGTGAGGAACCACATTATTTAAAAAGAATATGCAAAACTCCATTGGTTTTTTTTTTTCCATTGAGAGGTATTTTTAAAGTGGCAGCTAGCAATTATCACATTGGTTCACTAAACAGAAGCCCTAAGAGGAAGAATAAAAGAGGAAAGTAAGTCAGAATATTTTAAACCAACTACTCAAGACAGAACAGAAGTATCACAAATATGGTGACGGCAACACAAACACTAATTCATTACATTGCCACAAAGGCTAGGTGAATGTGGGAGAAGGAAAGTAAGTCAACAAATGCCAACTAGTCCCAGCTACTCCAGCAAATATGCTGGATTATTTTTTTCATTTAGGTCATTAAACCTTTACAAGCAGAAAACCATTTACTCTTCCACTGCTACAGCCCTTTTTAAACATTTGTAGTTTGGGAGCTATAAGATAATGGAAATTACTGAACTGCAAATTAAAACTACTGAGCTACTGAAAAGTAAAAATCCTGTAAAGGCTGCTGACAATGTTGACAATTATTTCACATGGGGTTTTTGTTTACTTTTCTCCTTGCAGCTGACCTACAGCCTTCAAGCTATGGAACTTGAGTCTTGCAGCTTAGGCAATAGGTGTCACAATTATAGATCTGAAAGCTTAGGGATCGTGCTGTTCTGCTACCACTACATCCAACTTAGCCTGAGCCTACTGTCAATAAGCAGGTATGTCTACATTAACAACTACATACAGACCAAGCAGCAACTCTGTATAAGAAACACTTACTGAGGATCCAAAATCCACACTGTACATGTTTTTGTGTGTTTATTCCATAACAGCTGTTATGTAGAGTCACAACACCCACTGACCACTGAAGTGAACCTTCTAGTTTTAGCTTTATCCAAAAGGAAAAGTTCATATGCTCCCTGATCACATTGTGACATGAACCAAAGTGCAGCAGGCAAGGGTGACTGGGAGCTCCTTTCAAGAGCACATCCTTTATTTGAAGTATTAATGCATGTACATCCTTCAATGCCAACTGTGCCTGAGCTCCAATAATTGGAATTTAATGGTGTCAGAGACCTGGGAGACATGTCTCGGCCCATAAATGAACAAAGAGAGAACCACCTTCAAGCAAAATTTAAACATGCTTTTTTCCCCCTGGCCAAGCCTGAACCTTATTACAGCCGACCACAAATCAAGAACATGTTGTTATTTTATCCAGCACTAATAGCCTGAACAGTAGTAAGTCTCAGAAGATAACATCTCCGAACGTCACAGCTTCTATACTGTCACTGAAGTCAGAAATTCTACTTCCAGAACAGCTATGCTTTGATCCAGTCTCCCTTGTAACTGATGTTACACTCCATTCTCCTTAGACTTATCTGGAGTTTCCGTGAATTCAGAGTCTGTTAAAAAGAGTTTGGTAAATTAAAAATGTTGTGACAAGTGGCTTTTGTTAAAGACCGCACCCTTCAGTTTGCTACGCACTGCAGCACAATGGTACACAGACAAAACCCAAACAGTGTCACAAGACACATTGAACCACCACATCCTGAGCTACACGCAAGACTAGAGGAAAAAACTTTTTGTTTACAAACTCAGTGGAACTTTATAGAGTCAAACTAAATTGTTATACTTCTTCAGCAAGTTAGGCTGGTGTTCTTGCCCTTTATATGTTAACATATAAACTTGAGATTACAAATCTACTTATTTTTCAATATAGCAAAAGACTTGGAATCGCAACCACCGTCGGCTCCATCAGCTGTGCCTTAACCGCGACCATCACAAGCTCCTCCAAAGCAGAGGACGCGGCAGGGTAAGGCAGTGACTTAGCAGCCGCGGGCTTGTCCAGCTCGGGTGGGCACGACCAGGGCTGCCTCTCACGACCCCTCCACAGACCCACGTCTCAGACACTGCCTGAGCGGTAAGGCGGGTGCTGCCAAAATAAGGAGTCAAAACCCCTGGGATTTAGGGATTCTCCGGTCCAGCAGCGCCAGCTGTTCTCACAAACATGGCGAAGTTTCCAGCCGGCAGGCTCGGCCCAAGGCCCGGCGAGCTCGGCCGCTGCGGGGCTGCCCGGGCGGCCCCCGGCCCGCGCTCACACTGGGGTGCTCTCGGCACGGGAATCGCCCCGGAGCAGGGCAGGGCAAGGCAGGGCCAAGCCAGGCCAGGCCAGGCCA
>VZRM01001321.1:6877-28785 GCA_013397955.1 Grantiella picta
AGTTTTTAATATATAATGTTTCTATACTTTATATATCATATATTTATGTATTTAATATATACTTATATGTATATATATTTAATCATATAAATATAGATATAGATATATATATAAAAATCACAAGGCAACCTGGAGCACATAGATATATATATGAACCAGCACATAATAGCTTCCAACCTTCGTATATTCCAAGGATGTTTGTCTTTCCACCTGTCCCACATTCCCAAAAATTTCTGCTGGCTCCTGCCCCCAGCACCCAGCGTCCGAATTTCTTGTCAGCTTTAGGAGCTGCCCAGCATGAAGACAAGGAAGCAGCAGATCCAGGGAGGGTTGAGAGGTGCCCTGTGAGTGCCCCAGGGTAGTCAAATGAAAAATAAGATGAGAGGGAGAAGGGGAAAGAGGTGGTTCCTGAGAGGTCACTGGAACAACTGTCATATGAGTAGGCTTCAGTTCCCTTCCCAGTTTTTATATTTAGGTGAAAACATGAGTAGTTACTTATAAAATGGGCCAAAAAAAACCCCAAAAAAAACCCCAAAAAACCCCAACCTCCTTGGCTTATATTTTTCCATGGAGAACTTGACAATATTTGAACATCAGAGTAAAAGTAAACATCAAGGTAAAAGCAGAGTAAGCAAAATCCATGCAATTTCCAGATCTTCCTGAAATTTTGCTTCAAATCCAGGGATGAGCATCAAGAGTTAGAGCAGTAAATAACGAATTCCTTGCTTTTGCTTCAAGCAGATAACCACTGTGGCTTTGCTAAAAGCTCTAAATGTTGTAGCCTCTCATACCAAATAACTAAGCCAGGCAGAACACATAATAACACTTACCTTGTGATGCAGGATAATAATAATACATTACCAGAGTTTGCTGTACATCTTTATACATGAGCAAGAAGAAGCTACTGTGCTCTTTGTAGAAACATTTTGTCTGGCTTTAAGCAAAGCTCTTAAAGTCAGAGTGGATTCAGGAATAAATTTACTTCATTTACAGTGCACAGCAATAGCCTATCCTGCGCTAATGGCAACTCTTGTGCTTTTTGTCAATATGTTCTTTTTACTGGGAATTTGAATGGCTTTTTAGCTGGTTCGTTTGCTATTTTGTGTCCCACATCACCAGCTCCTCTCTGCTGGTGTTTTCCAGCTTTACAGCTGAAGATTATCCCTTTGGGCTGATCAGCCTTTTTTCAAGAAGGTAATACTGTGAAATACAGGAAGAAGGTATTACAAATCTGGAGAGGAAAAACCTTTCACAGATGCCTGCCAGCTCTTCAGCCTGGGTTTGCATCCCTGATCTTCCCCTTGAATAACTCTTTCCTCTGCTATAAGTGGCCAGCTCAGGACAATGGGATACTCCAGAAGAAACACCTTCAATTTAATGTGATCTCATCACTTCAACTACTTTCAACACTTGCTAGCATTTCTGCATGGAGATCAGTAAATCTCCCATCTTCTTTCTCAGGGACAGAGACACTCTTCTGAAATATTTCCATTCAGCATTTTTTCCAACCATCTTTTAAATGTTTTTCTTAAAACCAAAGCTGACTCATCCTCTAGAGCAAGACAGTCTGACTCATATTTAACACTTTTGTCTCCGTGGCTCATTTTGGTCAGCAACTGGCTTAGACTTATCCTTGTATTATATGTAAAGGGAAAGAAAAGAGAAAAATGTACTTTAAGCATCCATTCAATTCTAAACTGTTGACAAATGCTCAGGATAAATCTGCAGAGAAAGGAAAATTGTTTCAGCACCTAGAGACCTATTACAATTTAGATCAGAAATGAAATTTTTCAGCAAGAGACAGATTTGTACTTTCATGTTCCCAGATTCAGATGAAAAGGGGGCTCTGTTCAAGAGAGATATTTGGCTAGAGGGTTTTCTTTTTCTCGTTTAGCATCATCAAAAACCTCACAAGACCGAACAGCACCTCTTCAGAAATGAAGTAACAACCCAGAAATAATTTCCCATTTACGCATATCTCGCAGTGAAATTTATTACTTAATTCTCCTAAAATATTTAAAAAGAGAAGCCCTAAAAAGTGAGGCCCAAATTTAGGTGAGATATAAACTGTTTGAAATGGGGATTTCCAGTAACAACAAGGACAACATCCTGGTTAGAGCCACAAAACTGATCCAGGAAAGGCTCCTGCATGGTGGATCCAGTTGAACCACCTGCAGCAGTTTTCCAGAGGAATCTAAAAGGCTGGGGAGCAGATCTCATGGAAATTAATGGGATTTGGGATGTTGGCTGCCTCTAGCTTTCTTTCAAAAATCTCCAGGTTAGCCTCAGAGCTTGGTGTTCTCTTTGATATGGAGATCTCTAATAAAACCAAAACAGGGTTTTATCCATCTGGGAGCAAACTGATATCTCCTATATAAAGGCTTTCCAGTAACCTACAAGGGGTAAAAGGCTTCAGTCCCAACTACAGTGAAATAAAAAATAACCTCACAATCTAGAATTTAAGAAGCTGCTTACTAGGTTTGGGTAGAGGCTTTTAATGATCTTCTGATTAAATAGGGGAAAGATAAAATACTACGCGACAAAAGGGGAGAGATGTTGACATAGCAAATGGAAATAGGTTTTAAATGTCAGAAGGTGAAGCAGGCTCAGTTTATGGCTGTGTTGTGGAAAGCAGCAGGGAGCTCGAGACATCTCTATAAACACATATATTGAGGCATTCTTGCTCATAATTCTTGCCCAGGTACCAACAGACAGAAATTCCCCTTGCTTCATGTACTTCCTCTGTGCTCTGGCAGATGTTAGCACCCAGACCCACTGCTCCCACACACTTTTCAGCTCAGTCTGTGTTTAATGCCTCCTGAGATCACAAAACCTGCAATTCCAGGGAACACTTCTGCAGACCAGGCAGGCAGCACCAGTGTCTAGAAATCCCTCAGCCTGGAGGCACAAAGTGCTGCTGGTGTCCATCCCTGCAGAACTCTGCAAGGGCAGGGCGACCTTGAGAACAGTCATGCTGGTCCACAGATGTGCTCCACACCCTGTTTGAAAGGAGGGACAGCCCTGTCCTCTTCCTCACCCACGGAGAGGCAGATCATAAGCTCTCCTGTCACAAGGGCCACCTCCATCACCAGCCCCAGCAGCACAGCAGGCACTCTGGAGAGCCAGGCTCAGTTTTTTCTCCAGTATGAAGCCGCCAAAGGTCCAGTTTATCATTTGCCTCCACCATTTGTCAGCTGCATGTGATCACTCATGAATAATGTTCTCCTGCCCAGCTCAGAGGCACATAGTTGTGCCTCTCACTGACCACGTGTCCTGCAGACACAACTGAGATGTGATTATTGCAGTGCTTTACAGCACAGGAGTTGGAACAGAACACTTTTCCTTCCTTCCAGCTGTACACCTTGCCTTTGCTGTAACCAAGAACCAATCTCTAAACATTAGAAAAAGCAACTTAGGTGCCCCAAACTCCTGTGCCCCCGAGCAGGTACTCTGAAAGGACTATTCACACCTCTAGCAAACTTCTGGAAAATCAATATAGATGATCAACACTGAAGTATTTTAGCTCCAAGAATCCAAGGAGGGAATCTGGTGCAGCCTATTGAAAACAAACAGCATGCCTCTGATTTTACAAAGGAGCACTTAGGATTTAAGGGGGAAAACTGCACCTGAAAGGAAGCTGGGGCAGTGCTTTGTGCCAGAGTCACCCCTCTGGGCTACCAGCAGGTCCCCATGGCCACACTGGTGGCACCAGGGCCCTGCACAGACCTTGAGGAAGCCTGGCACTGAGCTGAGGTGTTTCCAGGGCAGTCAGAGCTCCCCATCTCTGTATGGGAAGGGAGGAGCTTGCAGACCACTGGATAAGCATGGGTGGAAAAAATAACAAAGTAGTTCCTTGGGCATTACACTCTCAGATTGCCTGACGCTGCACAGCCAGTGGTGGGCACACCTCAGTCTGGGGGAGATGATAACATTGTTAGTGTCCTCCTAGCCATTCCTCAAGGAGTTACTGTTGTGATCTGGTGAGAAACTCAACCAGATAATCTGTTTCAGAAGAGAACCACCAGGGTCTAGGCAGCAGAGGTTTTAGCTCCCCCTGAAAGGCCAAGCTGTGGAGGTCTGTGTTGGCAAAATCCATCTGCCCTGCTCTGGGCACATCATGCCGCTCTGCACTCACTGCTCCAGGATTTGGGAGAGCAGAATTCAGAGCCTGCCCTGCTCAGAGCAGCAACATTCCTACTTTGTGATATTCCTACTGACAGACAACATGGAGAAGAGAAATTTTCAGTTCCCTTGAAGCTGCAATAAAACTTAAAGACTAACTAGCACATTAGATAAAAGAATGCAGAAGTATGCACACAGGATGATAATTTTAGCTGGAACCAGTGGATAAACAGATAAGGAATATAGTGGCTTTTGTGGCAAAGTTATGGAACAAGAAATAATAGCACATGGCCTAAGAGAAGTTCAAGACAAGGTCATCACAATGTTGGGAACTCTCAGTGGATACAACCACCAGAGACCCCTTTAGACGACCCTCCAGGACCATAAGAGGACTTCCAGTAAGAGGCAGAGGCATGGAAATTAATTCTAGGAAAAGTGATGCTCATGTATTAGCTAAGAAATGTTACAATGAATATGTTTAATCATGATGGAATAAATATCCCGTTGTAAAATTTCACAGCACACATTCAATTAGAGGAAAAAGTCCTCCGGATGTGTCCAGCTCTGTAATAAAAAATGCCCTCTTTCTAATACTTCCAATTATCTTAAAAATTTTGTTCTCTGGCTGATTTCAGAATCACTTCCTTAGAGGGCAGGACTGGCCAGAGCAGTTATAAACTGCTCTTCCCAAAGCATTGCAGAACAGCAGGGTTGGATCCTTGGCCAGCAAATCCTCTGCCTGGGGGCACAAGGGCAGATTGAGATGAAATGCTGAACACTGGGCTGCCTCAGCCAGGAGGAATGAAGGTCAAAGATTTTGGGAGAGAGGAGATAACGGAAAGACTCTTATTAAGAAGGCAGCAGTCAGTGAAAGAGCATCCAAACCTACTGGAACTAAACCCACAGAAATCCTCTCTAATGGTGGTAAAATAGTCTCTAAAAATTAGAGGAAGCCTCCTAGGTGCCCCAAGCTCAGGTGTCCCCAAGCAGGTACTCTGAAAGGGCTGTTTACACCTCTAACTTCTGTAAAATCAATACAGATGATTATGCTGAAGTATTCTAGCTCCAGGAATCCTGATTTTCTTGATACAACCAATTCCAAAGAGAGAAGCCACTAAAGTTTGAATCACCCTCACAAATGAGTAAGTTGCATCAAAATCCATTTATCATTTACATATCACTTCCCTCGTATTTCCCATAATTATTTTCTAAACAAACTACAGTGGAACATTAACCCCCAAGTACACAGTTTTTCATGTTTGAAAACACAACAAAAGAAAAAAAAAGATGCACAGAAATAAAAAAAAAAACTGTGGAGCTTCACACCTGGAAAAGTCCCCATGACATATCATGAATGCTCATTCTAGCATTTCTCTACATGGATGAGATTTCTTTTACAGTGCAGCATCCTAATAGACCCCAGAAGCTTAGAGCAAGATCCTTTTGGATGCACAACCATTCCTTCAGTGCATATTTACTTTCCTCCAGCCCATCATTCTTTATTTGGAGCTATATTTTTATGCACAAAACAGTAGCTTTCAGAGAAGGCAGGAGTTATTAAAAAGTTCATCTGTTCCAGCTGCTTAATCCTCACTTAAACTGATCATTAATCCTTTTTTTATGACACCATAATTGTCCCTATGGCAACCAATTATGATGTCACAAACCAGATTAGAATTTTAGATAGGGGAACAAAATTAGCTCCTTTGCTATTTGTTCAGGTCTTTAGCAGCTGTCAGACCTGATCAAATCACTGCCCCACGAGTTCAGGAGCTCTGCTCAATATCCCCCAAAAAACCTGGTGTTTTAGGGCAAAGCAGAGAGAAACACAGGCAGTGGCACAGAGCCAGTGAAGGATGGAAAGTTGCATAGACCTTTCCTTTCCAGCCCCTCCAGGTCATATTGTCACATTCTGGGTACTCAGTAGTCAGACTTGCTATGAAAGCAATTCATTTTCCTATAAAAGCCTAATCCTTCTTTGGATTCTGACTGAATATTTCCCTTCAATGATTTGCTGCAGCAGTGAAGCCCCTATTAAACGCACACAAAACAATCATGTATGGCAAGTGAAGAAAAAGCCCCTGAGCTCACTTATTTCATCGTATTTTCTTCTGCTTATAAACCAAACAGCCACAGTCTGTCATCTCTCTTCCTGCAGAATAATCACAAACACACTTGAATGCCTGAAGTGATTTACCCTTCTTTAGTCCTTTTTCATTTCATCTGTAGTTTTTCAGGCTCCCGACAAACCAAAGAAAGAAAAAAGGAAAACAAGCAAAGAGGTCAAGTATCAGCCACCCAGGTACCATTCAGCACATCATCAACAGCTGGAGGTGTCACATAGTCACGATAAAGATGATCTGTCCCCATTCTTTCCCCCCCTGCAGGTTTTGTGTGTGCCGTTCTGGTGAGGTGAGTGAATCAGACTAACAGCAGAAGTTAAGCTGAGAGGAAATCTCACCAAAACCAGGGCTGTCCCATGGGAAAACATCAGAACTCACACAGAGGCACCTACCCAACCCACCTCTAATAGAGGCTCCTTTCCCCAGCCAGCTCTGCCTTCAAACCCTTAAAGAACAATCCTGAGAGAGCAGCAGTCATGGGCAATCCATAAATGCATTTTACTTCCCAGGCAATCTATTGTAGCTCGTGGAAAACACGCCAAAGGTGCCCCCTAGATCTATGTGCCCTAGAGAGGTAAGAGATTTACTTTCCTGTCCTGCACCAGGACTGAATCACAGAACAAGTGGCTCCCAGCTGCCCGTGCAGCTGGCAAGGCAGCTCATTTTCAAGATGCAGCTCACAGAAGGCAAAATGGCAACGTCTCTATTTGGCTGTAGAGATATTGCAGCACTTTATAAAATTGACACACTCGCCAGCATGCACTGAAAGAAGTCACCACTTCTAAGCAGATTTGTATCTTGGAAAAAACAAACAAAAAAAACTACACACACAAAACAAAAACTTTTTACAAGAAAAATTCTATGGTTTGCATTTTTCTTTTTTTTTTAATTTGGAAACATTTGTCAAACACTAACAAGCATATACATCTGTTCATCCTGTTTGTAGGAAGGGTCCACTAATAAAAACTAATTTTAGTTTTTAAGACTGCTTTCCACGGACTGCCTGCAATCAGTAAGGGATGGAGTCTTCCAGAGGGCAATTTGGAGCCAGAATTATGTTGGCAAAATGGTCCTCTGGAGAAGATTCTCTCAAGTACTAATGACCATTGGGTAGGGGTAGGTAGTCTCCCCAGCCTGAAATTATCCTTCAGGGATAATTCCTCCTCTCACACTGACTTCTTCACACATCCCAGAACTCACAATTTTTCCAGAGCCAGCAGGGTGTGACACCAACCACCCAGGGCTGCACGTGGGGACTGATTCATCACAGCAGAGCCATTAGAAGGAAATGCATTAGTCTTAATGGCAAGAACTGCACATCCACATGGTCTCTTCCCAAGAAAGTTCTTAAATCCTGTGGGAGACGTATGTCTGGAACAGCAAAACCAGTACAAGCAGACACTGTTCTGTGGCTGACAATCCAGCAAGACATTGTCCGGAAGTAATTTACTATAACAGTAAATTTTACTGGGTTTGCTATTTTGCATATATCTTATATTTGTTTTCAGGCTGCAGTTACCAACACCCTTCAGTGCTGAACAGAAGATTGTCATTAACCCTCCACATGTAGTCATTCCAAATAAGCTGGTTCCCTCCTTTTCTGCTGCCCAGACCAGCTGGATGGAAGCTCCTCACTCCAGAGAGCCAAATCTCACGGAAAATTGACTTCTACAAAATTCAGCAACCAGAGCATGGTGGAAGAGACATCATCCTGCCAAATTCCACCACCCTGGTACCTCTCCCTGAGAGAGGGTAAATGCTGATCAAACTGCTCCACGCTCAGAAAGGAGGAGCAGAAATTGCTGAAGAGAAGATCAACATCTCCTGAAGGCAGGAGCCTTTTCAGCTCTAACATCAGACATCACTTTTGTGCTCTCTGCAAGACAACAGTTGGTGCCCAGCAAGCAACTGCTTATAAATTCACAAATATAAATATATAATATATAAATAGGTTTCTGTTAACCTGTTACATTCCACCAGCAGCTGCAGAGAAACACTCCCAGATACAGAACATTCTCAAAAAGAAAAGGAACAGAAAAACCCTACCATTAACCATACACCTGATGTACACTTAGCATTGAGACATCCCTGGAGTGTGACCTCCCTCTTTAGCTGTAAAAATTGGGATGGCCACCCACTGCCCAATATTACTCTGATAATATATTGTAATCATGGCATCAAGAAGCTCCTGCTAGCAGTCAGAGGACAATTCATCTTTGATGTTCATTCAGTCTCTGGTAGCTCAGAAGAGGCTAGCTAGCACTAGATGTGGTTATCACAACACATTTCTGCCATAAAAAATGAATCACAACCAAGGTAGTTTCACAAACACTCCAAAATAACAACTTTGGCTTGCCAGAATGCGGCACTCCCATTCGTTGGAAAATTCTAGTATTCCAAAATAACTTTTCTCTTCTGAATCAGAGTGAAAAAAAAGAACTCAGCATGAAGAAAAGGAATTATAATATCAATTATTCTACATCTTAGTTATAAGATGGATATATAAATATCTTGGTCATGCTGGGAGGTTTTTTTAAACAAATCAGCATCTTCCACAGAAGATTTCAGTTGGAAAATATTACGTTGAAATACTACATCGAAATATTACATGGAAATATTAGGGGTTTTTTAAAATGAGAATATTCCACTGGGAATTTTTAAGCTGCCCTTCTCCACTTCAGGAGACTGGAATTACAAGCAAATGCACTGTGGCACCTTCACAAGTATTAGCTCGTGCCCAGCTTCCTTAGAATGAGCCAAAGGTCATCATTTTAAGAAACAACCACGTGCTTTCCCACTGCCTGTTTGAGCAGACTCCTCACAGAATGGCTTTGGAATCCTCCTCGTGTTTCAGCACTCACCCCCAGCTCAGCCACACCAGGCAGGAGCCCTCCAGGCTCACCTGCCTGTCCCCAAAACCTTTGTCACTCGAGGCTGATGATCACTGTTGTGCCTGCAGCACCCACAACACGAAGTTATTCGCCCTGGTTTCCATTTATCCTCCTATTATTTGTGCTTCTGCACACAATAGAAGCTGCTTTGTCTGCCTGTGTAGTAAATTTGTCTCATTGTCTTACAACCTCGCTGCGAGGAGCTGTTAGGATTGATTCACAATAGGGCCATTTCCATCAAGCAAATATCATGCTCAGCACCTGACAAATTGTGACACTGTTTGCAAAGCAGCTGAATCAGAAACAAAAACTCACACTCTGTGCTCAGGGAGGGGTGGTGGGGAAGGGGTTGACATGCAGGGAACAGGGAATGGTGTCCAGGCACAGCAAAATCCAGCAGAACCCTGTGTTTTCTGGACACGATCCTCGTGATGCAGAGGGGAGTGGGCAGGAGAGCTGACTTGCCAGGGAACAACCTCTTGAGACAGCAATCTGCTTCTCCTACAGGAGAGGAATCCACACCTTTCTCTTTTTCAGCCACTGAACAGAGTCAGGTGAAGTTGAGTGGTGATTTTGCTGTCCCAACTCATTTCCTCCCCCGTTTTCTTTCTCTCTGCATTCCACACCCCTAACAACTTCTCTCAAGCCTGGAAAATTTATTGTTATAAAGCATTACCTAGTGCACTCTAAGCATGAATTTCCACCTTTCCTTCCCCTCCTTATCACATAATTCCTGGTGACCCACTGGAAAAGCCTATCCTTGGTCAGCTGGAGGGCCCAAAAGTCTGACCTGGCTGAAATGATCAAATATTTTTCATCACCTACAGCTCCCAGCACAAGCAGACGGAACAAGCAGACACATGGAGCAGATCCACATCCATATCCTTCAGGAGGCAGTCAGGCTCAGCTTTGTAACTGATAAGCTGCAAAGATAGTAAAATAAGATCACTGGTGGCAGAAAGGTATCTTGGCTCTTCATGTGTAAAATGGGATGATGTCCAATTTTCGTGAAGCAAAAGGCTTGAATAGTCTTAGGACAAAGGCCAAAGGCTGAGAAGAAAGTGAATTACATTCTTTTTCTGCTAAGTCAGAAGAGGAGCATCATCAGGCTGTGATGGAATCTCTCCCTGAACACACAACAGCCCCAGCAATTAGCAAATGAGGAGGAATAACCCAGCATTTTCAGAGCCATAGGTCAGCTCCCTTCTTCCTTCCATTCCCCAAATTAGTCATCTTATCCTCTCTTCCCACAGAAAAATAGCATGAGCTGTGAAAGAAGAGGAGCTCCACACTCAGGTACTGATATAAACCAGGGAATGATATAAACACCCAACTCAAAGCCTTTCTTCAGAAAGAAGGGAAATTGGAAATGTAAGCAGCTATTGTATGGGCAGGGAAAAGACAGCCTCAGCCCATCAGAGCTGATGGCAGAATTACATTTCATTGCTTTCCTTTCTGCACTAAGGGGGTTGGGCTAAGGGGAGAAGAGCATGTTGAGCGATCCAGGGATTAGGGGAAAAATACCATATTGCTCAACCAAGGGATTAGATTAGGTTTTTCTTCTAAATTCCCTGCTATCTGATCTCTTCCATTTTCACCAGACAAGAGGCAAAGATTGGAAAGAAAGCACTCCTTCTTCTTGGATAGGTGACTCCAAAAGATTAAATATGAGGAAAGAAAATTACTTGTGTGTAGTATTAAACATCCCTTCCAGTTGTAGCCAGAGATAGCTCATCTTTGAGTCCTTAATTTAAAAAAAAAAAGAAAAGAAAAATTTAAAATTAGCAGAATTTACTCCAGTCAATCTCTTTTTGGGGGGAAAGAACTGCCACTCCTAGGTCACAAGGATGAAAGCCATCAAGGAGCAGTTTCTAAACACCACATTGAAAATCTGTGAGGGGGCATCTTAACTGCTTCATTGGTCCCAATCCAACTTGCCACTGCCCCAGCATCACAGCCAACATTACTCATCCTTCTCTGCTGAAAAAAAGAGAAACAAAATGTTGCTGAGACGGAGGCCAAACAACCTGACACTCAGTAATTTTGCTGTTCGCTCTGGAGCACAGCATATTTATCAAACGATTATATGGTCCATATCACACTCCAGGAAATGAAAAACACTGTTTTGCTGTTTGCTGTCCAGGCTGAATCGAGATCCACAAAGTCAAAGATGTCCAGGCAAGCACCACCCTGTGCCCAACCCTCTGTGAGCCTTTGTTATGCATCACTGGGACTTGTCAGACACCTCTCAGCATTCCTTCAATACCTGAAAAAGCTAAAAAGAAATAAGAAAAAGGAAAAAAAAATTTTTTTTAATTTTTTAGAAAGGCTGAAAAGCTGGAGAAGGTAACTAGTGCCTCTTCGTTTTTGCCATGGGTTTGTATAGTACTGACAGGAAGAACTTAAAACCCAGTCACCATTCCAATTATACTTTAAAAGAGCATGTAAATCCCTTGCAGCCTCTGCAACACAGCCTAGCCCTGCAGGGCCTGGAAATTGTCTATATTTCAACTGTAAAGGGGAAAGGAAGCAGCTTATGAGCATCTTGATAGTAAAGAATCACAGATAAAGCACTGTACTATAAAGCTCAGACTAACCTTGGAGGCAGGAAAAAGCTGTTTGAGCAACCTGAACTCAAATCTAACCTTGTGGAATTTGAAACCCAGTGTTGATGTGATGCTGTGTTCTTCATGCAGTGTACCATGCACTGCACAGCCCCCAGGTATATAAATAACACAGAGCACCAGGGGCTTGGTGGAGATGGGGCAACAAAAGAAAATTACAAGATTAAAAGGACAGAGAGCAACTGAAAAATATAGAAAGACGGAAATGGTATCATGGTGAACGCTGGGCAGGGACAAAACTACCTGCTGCAAAGCCAAATATGCTGCCCTACAAGAGAAGTGGCAGTTGCAAGTGTTGGCTACCTGCAGAGAAAAAAAAGAAAGGAATTGCTGGAAAAGAAGGAATTGCTGAAGTTCTTTTCACTAAGGGAAGGCTGCCCACAACCAAACATATCAGCTGCATCAGCACTGCTGCTAATTCTTTCTTCAATATCATTTCAAATCCAGCTAAAACCTGGAGGTGACCACAGTGCCAGGAGCAAAGGTTCCTATGAGCACAAGCAGCTGGCAAGGCACTGGTGCTGCTATCCCTGAAGGCTGGAGCATCACAGGCACTTACCTTTTGTTTCCTGTCCTCACGAGGGTTTTTAAAATGTGAATTCTCTCAGTGTCTTAGCTTACAAGTAACCTCAAAGCGCGTAATGAAACTTTATTCACATCTTTGGCATTTCACTTGGTTTCACAGGAGAGTCCATTGCCCTCTAGGGCAGCACCTCAAAACCATAAACCAGGCTAACATCAGCAATTAATAACGAAGAACCTGGCCTAGCATGCTCCTTCTCATGACATTTCCTTGCCTTCAGAGCACCTGCAGGATGCAGTGCTCCAGGAGGAATGAACCTCGATGTGTTTTCACAACAAAAGGATTCACTCCTGGGATCGCTCACTAATTGGATAAAAGCATCACAACTACCCCATTACCATCCCTAGAGGAAACTCATTAGCAACCTAATGAAATAAAGTGATGACAGGATGGTATTTTCTCATCATCTTTTAATGCTAACAGGCTTTAAAGCTATTTTGCCTTCCTCACCCTCTCCTATGGTGCCCAGAAACCCCATGGCACCTCTCAGAGCACCACAGGCAGTCCCTTCCCCTGCACATTACACAACATCAGGGAGCAGTTTCAGAGCACAGAGGGATTCTAAGGTGTTGGACTCATCATCTTTGATGAATCTGTGCAATTGAGGCTTAATCCCTGCCCCACTTGGAAAACGCTCCCCAGTGGGTCAAGCTTCCTGATGAGTCATACAATTTAGAAGAAATATAATCTGACTACCAAGGACCTTGCTATTTGTTTTTTTGACAAGCAAAACTCACAAACATTAGGAAGAAATTAGAAATATTGAGGCAAATCTTACAATTTTTAAATACTTTAAAGTTGGTGAAATTACAAATACAGAAGGGAGTCCTACACAAGCGCAGTGCTTCTAGTAATTATGTCTATATTAAATATGCTATTTTTTTTCCTTCTCTAAAAAGCATCAGCTCATACCCCCAAACACTTCTGTATCATATAGCCTTAATATGTACATATTTTAGATGTACATATTAAACACAAACTCCTTAGTAACAGCGAGGGAGGAATGGATAATTTTGAATAAATCTGAAAAGGATATTAAAAAGCAAGACAAAGTATTCACCCACCACACTCCCACTACCCACACTTCTGAACACTATACACCTTCCTCCAAGTCCCTGGACACTGAAAGAGTCCCCGTTTCATTTCATTTTTTGTCCAAGAGCTCTTGCATGGAGTCAGACAACCGAAGGCATCAATATCATTTATCCCTGCAATGTGTCTGTAGCCTGGCTGTGGTTATAGGGCTGCCAGCAGCACCAATCCCCACTGCCAGCAAGTGACCCCATTGCTGATGGTTCACACCTTATTGGCAGCCTGAGGGAAGAGCATCCTGTCTCTTCTCAGCTCTCGTGTTTAGCCACAGGAGGAGCAAAGGTGAGGTCAATTACGCCTCAATCTCGAGTACAAGTAGACACCTCCCTTCTCTCTGACTGTGTGGTCATTTGTCTACGACAATGGGGATTAGTGGTAGGTGGTCTGTAGGGCTGGAGAGCTGGAAAACTTTGTAGGTAGAATTTAATGCTGTAATAACCCCTCAAAAAAAAAAAAAAAAAAACACAAAAAAAAAAAAAAGCCCAACAAAACAAACCACCAACCAAATTACGGAATGGCACTTTTCCATTAGGAAGTGTAAGTTTTCAATCTAACTAAGCTTTCAGACAGCTGTTAAATGGAATGGGATTCTGGCAGTGCCATTGAGAGCTGCAGCAGAATGGAAATCCAGGACTGAAAGGTTCAGGACCTCATTACCAAGGTTTTTCTTGAACAAGTGTTTCAAACCACCACGCTTCCTCAAAAATGCAGTATGGACAGGCATTGGGGAATATCAGGCTCAACCCCAGAGCACAGACAGGGTCAGCCCTGCACCAGCTTCCTTTGTCACAAGCACAGCAGTTAGTGATCATTCATTCCTCACAACCATCTCAAAAATCTTTCCCTTTCCCCTCAGCCTCTTCCCCACCTTTATGCTGAGCCATTTCACTAGGTTAGCTGAAGGTGTTGAGGCTTTCAGAAGAACCACTCAGTGCCCTGTGTCAGCCTCAGGCTACTGCAGCTCCTTGAAAATGAACCCTTCCACTTGCTCAATAAATAAATCACAAGCAAAACTTCATGGAGTAAAAGAAAACTCTTTGAAAAGAATCTTACAGATCACCTAGAACCAACACCCCTTCCATAGGCTGGGACAATTTCCACTCTCCCAGGTTGCTCAGAGCCCCTTCCAACCTGGCCTTCAACACTTCCAGAGACGGGACATGCATAGCTATTTTGAGCAACCTGTTATTGCCCCTCACCAAGAATTCCTTCCTAATATCTAATCAAACCCATCTTCTTTCAGCTGAAAACCATCATCCTTTGTCCTGTCACTACATCCCCTTGTAAAAAGCTCCTCCCCAGCTTTCCTTTCCTAACGGTAGGCCCCTTTTAGGAATATTTGGGTATATTATACTCAAAGAAAGATCAAATTATAATATTCATGCACAGCTGTCCTCTGCCTCTCCCCCAACTTTCAGGTTTTCTCTGAAAGTTGCAGTTTCAATCTTTTTCTCTTCCAGTCTCTTTTTGGCCTGGCTGAGAGGTCTTGCTCTAAGTGCTAAAGATCTGTTCCCACTTTGTCCTACAGATTCCATCTGCACTCTTAAATAGTTCACTTTATGTTCCTTTCCTTCTGTTTCTCAAAGTGTATCTACAAGGTCTTGGGCACAACACTGCTTGTGCTCTGTGTTGTCACTGATTTCAGCCCTACAGGTGGAAAAATGAATGAGAAAATGTCTAATGAGCAAGAATTAAACTTTGTTTTTTGAGTTAAGGCTCTGACCAGCACACTAGATTTTTTTCAGAGTCAAAAAACAGCCTCTTCCTTGACTCTGCTTCCTTTTCTTTTTTTTTTTTTTTCATTCGTGGATCTCTTCTGCAGACTGAGATGGAGGACTGTGGTCTTTCATGAGAGAAAAAATTTCTAGTGAAATTTAAGGTAGGAAAAACTCTTTTTCCCTAACCACAGTCATCCCAAGCCCAGTGTGTTCCTCAGTGACCAACCTGTGGCACACAGCAGCCAACATGTTAGACAGGGTGGTGCTGGTGTGGGGACTGCACACATCTTAATCTTCACCAAGAAAATTATCCCTGAAATCCTTATAGGCAAAACACAAAAA
Source organism: Grantiella picta (assembly GCA_013397955.1). NCBI lineage: Eukaryota > Metazoa > Chordata > Aves > Passeriformes > Meliphagidae > Grantiella > Grantiella picta. The sequence continues at coordinate 22,373 of VZRM01001321.1, forward strand.
ATAAGCTTCCTGGTAGGAAAAAAAAGCCTTTATGAGCTGGCTGAGAGGCAATCAACCTCCCTGCTGGCAGCACAAATGGACACAGGACATGCAGCAGCAGCAGCCTAACCAAGAACTCAACATCCTGAGAGAGAGGGTAATGGGAGAATTCAGGGTGCACCCAGCACATCACACTGAGAGACACAGAGATGAAAAACACCGAAATGAAAAACACAGAATAGACATAAATGAGAAGTTAAACCAGAGAGACCTGGGGGCTTTTAAAGAGAGACAAATGTGCCTGGAAACTTGGGACTCAGCTCTTGGCACTGCGCCTTCCATCAGACCTATGGCCCTCACCATGAGCAAGCACATTAACGATTTATAGCATAAATATGCATTACCTCAGAGGAAAGGGCAGATAGAGGCTGGAAACCCACACACCATACATTGGAATTAGCAACATAATGACATCCCCTCAGCTTTGTCCCTGGGTATTTGCACAGAGCACGCAGCACACCCTGGGATACATTTCTCTGCCCACGGAAGGTCCAGCAATTATTTGGTGAAAGCACAGATGGTTTTCCCACATGGCTGCAACTTGCAAAACACACAGCAAAGTCCTTCTTGCCCATGTCTCAGCACACACCTTCTCCACCCTGAAGTGACACCACCCACAGCCACCAAATATTCAGCAGTAACCTACATGGAGGTCCCTATAGTCTTCCTACACACATGCTCACGAAAAGTATTCTTACACTTCTTTTTTTTAAATATACCCAGTCCCACACGGCTTTTCTCTGCCAAGAGCAAAAAATTATAGAATCATTCAAAAACTAAAAGAAGGAGGGGGAAAATAATCCCCAAAGCAACACTGGGACATGTGAGTGGACACGGCAAGTATACTTCTTGAGTTCATGCATCACCTCCACTTAGAAAGAGCTTGTAAAACCCAAAACAACTTTGTAAAGCAGACAAAAAAAAGAGCTCCAACTTTCCACATCCATTTTATTCCAAAGCAAAGATTCTCATTGACAGTTCTGCAACTAGAAGTGGATACAAAGATGTGAGGCTGCTGACTATTTTTTTAATATTATTAAAATATTAACGTCTTTAAAATCCTTTTTCTGGCTGTTAGGTGTGTATCTCATGCCCAGGCTCTGCTGCATGTACCAGTAAAGTAACAGGAAGAGTACAGAAGACTGTTACCTATACGCATCTCCTTCCCAAAAACTCAGCCAAGTTGCCAAATCAAATTTAAAAAAAAAAAAACAAACAAATTAAAAATTACCAAACAAATCTATCAAAAATCTGGTGAGGCTTCAAGAAAATAATTTCATCAGCCCCATGACTGACCCAGGAGAGAAAAACTGACTACCTGCTCATTTATTCCAAAGGACTAGAAAGAACACAAGTGGTTTTCCACTTCATCAAAGTTATGTGGCACCTGATTCAGCACTTTTTACACGATGAAATTTTCCACCTGCAGGGCAATCTGAGTGTGCAGCTCCGTGCCTGTGCTGCACAACAGCTTCATTATGTGCTCACAGAGGCTCACCCTTTCGGATCACTGATGCACTTATCTCCCTCTGACTATGTACATAATTCCATCGCAGCTCACAGGGCATTTTAGTCACAGTTACCACTCACAGCATCTCTTTTCTGAAGTGCTGCTAAGCCCAGGTACAGAAGGGAGAATGTAGACATGCTCTAAATTCAAACATAGTGCCTTTACTTCATGCTGCCTAGAGACATGGATGGCCAGACTGGCACATCTCAATGTCAGGAGGGAACCTTAAATGTCAACTTGATTTTCCCCTGGTAGGATTCTTCTTTCTAACTGCCCTAGCAGTTTTTCTGCATTTTGCTGTGGCGCAGAATTTCTACCTCAAAACTTTATAAATCAAATAGCTCCATGAAAACCCCCTCATGTACCAAAAGCATCCAGTGATCTGCTTTGGGGGAAAATGAAAAAATGGTGATGAAACTCTTGGATGACAAAGTAAATCGAGTTACTGTTACATGAGTGGGTGGGAACAAGACTGCACAGTACCTACCCACAGACCTTAACAAAGACAGTTGCACACAGATCTTATGGGATTAGGCCAGAAAGCGAGAATTACTTTGTTGACATTTGGTAGAAGATATAAATTTATCCATCATTTTCATGCAGAACAGCCGCACTTATTTATAGCATTAGAATGTGTTAAGATTCAAGGAAACTTAAGTAAAATAAAACAACACAATCAGAAGATCAAAGGCTTGTGTTGGGTGTTTTCATTTTTACAAATGTCACTCAGCTTTAATTATTTATAATACTTCACAGCAGTACACTAGTAAATGCTGTCACATTTCACAAAACAATTAAGTCTTAGTAATAGGAGACACCCCTACCATCCTGTCTATATTTAATACTTGCTAAGAAGTGATGTGCGTTTTATGATCGCTATCAAGTCTGAAAATAAAAGAACCCAAAAACTGAGGATGTTTTCCTTATTTACATTTCTATTTTGGTCCCATCTGCAGTCTCAGGTACTTCTGTGCTCACCAACAGTGACAAGGATAGTGTAATAAGGATTTCCCAGAATTTCCTTGCCATAACTTATTCCCCTTCAAACGCAGTGACAAAACCAACTCTAATTATAACTCCTGCTCCTTATTGCCACAGACGAGCAATAATTGCTGATGGTGCAGGGGGAGAAGCCAGCTCCATTCTTGGCTTGCAGAGGAAGGGTCGGGAAAGCACACAAGGCACATCCCAAACAGATCCACTTGGCAAGCAGGGGAGAAACTTCAGCCAAGGGAATTCAAACACCTGCTTGAGATGTGACATCCACGGGGATTCATCCCACCAGGAGTGGCACTGGGAGCCCAGGGGACACAGGGAGATCAGGAAATCACTGCCTCCAGCCTCTTCCAGTCCCAAGAACGTCCCTGTGTCTGGCAGGGACAAGACTCCTTGGCCAAAGACAAGGCACAACAACTGAGCTGCCAAGATGCTGCCAATTAGCGACTCCGAGATGCTTCCTTACAGCCCCACGTGTGGGAATTCCTGAGTCACCTAGAGCGAAAATCCTGAAGTCTGCCACCCACTGCCTCAGCCAGGATTGCTCAGCTTGGTCAAAATGAAATCACATTTCTGTGGGGAAGCTAGTCTCTAGTGACAAGTGTTTGCCAAACAGCGCTTGAGCTCTCACAAGAGGGTCGTTAAAAATTGCAACTTTATTTTTATTTCCAATGCCACTAATCAAGATTCCCTGCATTTCTACATAATAATTAATTAAGAAATTAAAAACAATTTGTTTTATTGTTTCGGTTAGTTTGCTTTTTAGCTTGTGTTGTTTGCTCTAATTTTTAGGGATGATTTTTTGTTTGGTTTGGGACGGGGTTTATTTATTTATTTATTACTTTTACTATTTCTCTAAGCTTAAAAAACTTAATGACAAGACTGCATTTCAGATTAGTTTTTTAGAGCTGCAAATACCTCCAGGAAACTACCAGATAATGCTTAATTTCCAAGGTTTCCTCTTACCTTAGCTTTTTATTGTGGAAATATTCTGACCAAGCATCCATCTTTGGTATAATCTAAATTTTTCTTTATATCAAGAATTACTTTGAGAAAGAAACTTCACTCTCTACCCTATCTAAAAGACACCATGAGGTTCCTCACCAAACTTTGCTTTGACAAAATAATAAAAACTAAAGGAAAAAATAAATTATCTCACAGCTTTCTGTTCCAATATCTCATAAATATTCTGCTGGGTCTAGAAATGTATGTGATGTAAATACTACTCCAAGAACCAAACTGTATTTCTCTCTGGCAGATGTACATATTTAATTCACTTTTCTGTTTTCATTTGCCAAACTTTTCACAGCAGGGCGGGAAACTGAACTTTTGGTTCTATCAGTTTATAAAAAAAGAAAAAAAAAAGTTTTTCATTTTGTGAGCCAATACTTCAGGTTTTCAGCAGAAAAGCCAAAACATCATTAAGATATTTAACTCCATATTTGCAGGGTAAAAGAAATTAGGGCTAAAAATCACTGCTTAGCTGTTGGCATTATGATGTCAGCATCCAACCATTGAATCTGTCTAATTAGAGCTGTATTACACTGAAGACATTTTCTGTTTAACAACAAAACAAAAAAGAAGGGAGGTGGGAAAATAATACTTTAAGCCCAGTCTCAGGTAAGCTATAGTTTAATACATTGGTACAGCAAATGTTTCCCTTCCTTTTTTTTTTTCTTCCTTTTTTACCCTTGTAACAATACCTTGACCTCCCATTTCACTCCTTCAACTGCCACCAATAGATTTGGGATTTTTTACATGCATATTCATGCATCTTTATTATTTTAAGCAAGTTCCAACTGTTGTGGTTTCTTTCCTGAATGTATAAATACAGCTCTATAGGTGCATGGCAATATAATACACCTGCACAGAAAATCCTAAATTAGATGTTTTAAAGTCTGTATGACATCTTGAATAATCTCTATTGTGCTAGTGGATTAAAGGAGTCCAAGTGCCAATGCAAATAGATTTTCCTGGACATAATATATCTATTTACAGTTGCAAATGTGTTTCAGCACCATAATTTATTGAGAGAAATGGTAGCAATTTAAAGAGCTTGAGGGGTTCAGGGTGTGGAGAACTCAGCAGAGGTCCTTTGTGGAAGATTTCAGCTCTTGTATCTATCGAGATTGTTCTCATTATGGATAAATGATAAAGTTATATTATCTGGAGGAAACCAGCTCTAAATGAGGAAAAGGTGGGGAAGTCCAAGGATGCAAAGAAAATGTACTTTCTTGCACATATCTTAAGTCAAGTAGAAAGAGTGATATGTGTCAAGAGATACTTAAGAAAAGGTTTTTATATCTGAAGGTTCGGGACTTGCCTAGATGAAAGAGAGGAGAAAGTAGAGAAAAAAAGTCCTACATTTCCTCCTAAAAGCATTTATCATTAAACCCTTACAATTATTGACCATGGAGAAAACTTCAAGAACACCCACACCTTTAACACACTTCTAGACAATCTGGAGAGCAGAACATTACAAACAGATTTTAGTATCTCCACTTCCCTCCCCCCCCCCCCAAAAAAAAAAAGGCAGAAGACTTATTGCAAACCCTTTGCCATGTGCAAGAAGAGCAGACACATGAGCAAACCACAAAATTAGCTCATTAGCAGCCACTTAATTTCAACAGCTCACCTCAGACTCTGCCTTTACCTTCAACAGACTTGCACCTAAGTGGTTCAAGCCAAGAAAACTGTCAGGGCAGAGATGCAAAAGTACCAAGAGCTGACTGATGTAATGTTTCAGAGGTGCCCAGTAAGTTTTCATTTTCACACTGCTCACCCTACTGAGCCTAGGATGAATCATCCCAGACTTCACACTCACCACTGGGACCCTCAGCCCTGACGGGGAAAGTCTCTCTGCACACATCAAGTATTACATAAAACTTCAGCTATGAAGAGTGTTTAATTACATCATTTTTAAGCCCTGCCACATGCAGAGCTTAGACTCAGAGCAGCTCCTAAGTTATGTCAGCTGTAAATTGACAGCACATTGAGCATCCCCATGGTAGGAGAGATTCTTCAGCTAATTTACCTTTTCTTGCAGACACAAAATAAGTAACAGCTCTGTGTTTTCTGCCCTCCCAGCTGAGAGGGTTCATCCCTAAGCACACTAGAATTCTAGCTACTGATGGTGTGCTGCCTCCACAGGGGCTCTGCAGCTAGAATTAGGTAAGACTCAAAAACTTTTCGGCATGGAGCTTCTCAGACAGCAGCTCGTTTCGGCAGACGCTGGCAATTAACAGCTCCTAGCTGGTGGCAGCAGAGCAGACAAAGCCGCACCGGCAGCCCCTCCAGGCAGGTGTATTTACAGAAGGAACAAACCCGTTTATTTGACATCACACACGGCAGGTAAACGCACGGCCGTAAAAACGGAATAAAAAAGGAACTCGTGGCCACCGCAGGTCATGTGGCACCCAGCGGCTGCCCAGTGGTGGCCCTGAGCCCACGGCCACGGGGTGCAGGGCACAGCAGCCACCCTAGCTTACCAGCCGCTGGGGCTTATGCAACGGAGCCGGCAGGGAGGGGAGACTGCACTCCGGGAGGATTCCCACAGAGAAACCTCTCCCGGGAGCCGGCAGAAGGGTTTTTCCCGAGCCCCTGAACGAGCGTTCGGAGGCGCCGGGAGCACGGGCGGCTGTGTTCTTGCTGGAAAGGGCAAAGTGCAGAGCCAGGCAGAGCCATTCCCCGGGCAGCCCGGCGAGCTCCCCGCCTGCGGCTCGGAGTAACTCCGAACTTCACCCGCATTCCCCGGCACGCTCCTCATCTCCCCTGGCGCTGCCCTGAGCCTGACGGCAGCGGCGGCGCTGAGAGCACCGAATGCCGGTCTGGGGAGAGCTCTTTTCGGCTTCGGGATGGAGAACGAGCC
>VZRM01001321.1:28920-87318 GCA_013397955.1 Grantiella picta
CGCGGCGGCTGCAAATGGCAGCGCGACCGCGCAGCATCCATCGGCGGCCGCACTGCAGCGGGGCATTGTGGGAAACTCCTTGCCGGCCGCGCCCACCGCCACGCCCCGCCGGCCGCCGGCCAATGGCAGCGCCGAGACCCCGCCGCGCCCCCGCGGCCGCGCCCCGCTGCTCCGGAGCCGCGATGGGAATACCTTCGGGAGCCTCCCGAGTGCCCCGGAGCGCCCAGCCGTGCCCTCGCCCATCGATCGCTGCTGTTTTGTCCCCGGGTGAGCTCGGTTTGGTGCGCTCAGAATCGAAGCACGCAGCGCCAGAGACATCTCTGACATGAGCATCACGGTGCCCCGCTAAGTAAAGCTAATGGTACTCCCACCTTGTTCCCTGCTTCTCCCTTTGCTTCACCAGGGGACATTAAGGAGAGCTTCGGAGGAAAAGTGTCAGCATGTTTCAGCGCAAGAGCTGACATTGGTAATAAGATTAAAAAGTACAGTAAAGGTCGAGGTCTGTGGCTACACAGAAATTATTGCAGGAATTATGCACCGCCAGTGCTTTGTTTTCTGTACCCAAAAGTTCTCCAAGGTAATGTGATCCAAAATAAAAATACATAAGAAAAAAAAAGAGAGAGGCGTGAACAATGACACTCTACAGAGAAGGCAATTCTACAGGAAGAGATTTCAGAAACCTCCCATGCTCCACAGATGACTTCCCTAAGCAGCCTTGCCTCTTCTTTGTGAGCCCTGTGCCACACCACAGCCAGGGGCTGATTGGAAATCGAAGTGGTAACAACATTAACCTGCTGCCCATATGTACAGAAGCAAAACTAAAGTTCTACAGAACTGCAAAAGGAAGGTCTGGATCTTGCTCTGAGCTGGGTGCAGAGAGATCTGCAAACCAGCATGGAGCTCTACTGGAACCATTGGTCCCTTTATCCATTAACAGCTGGGACCTCAGCTGGAAAGTCTGCAGCTGGACTTCCAGGGAAATCAGCAGCCAACGTTGCTCATGAAAACATTCAATTTAAGAGCATGTGACAAGTATTTTTTGCAGAATCAAACTAAACCATCTTGCGGTGGAACTGTCAAAGAGCAGTTCAGAGCCAGCCCAAAAGCCAAGCTTTGAGGATGGAGAGCAGCACCAGAAGTCCCTCTCTTATCAGTGCTATTTTTGAGGGTTTTTATTGGTGAAACTCATGTGGCCGTTGCTATGAGAAGATGCCAATGACATGTACAAAAAACCCTGTAACTACAAATTAATTTTGCACTCGGAAAGCAGAACGCTGTGCATCAGCCCACAGCTTTATTCTCTCAGCCTCTGGTCCACATGAGAACAGCTCTGTGCGCCAGCTAATGGCTCCACCTCCCCCAGAGCATCTGGAGCAAAGCCTGACAACTAATCAGGATTTCCTACCTCCTCTCCAGTGAACATCCATGCCACTGAGCCACCTCTTCCTCCAGCCTAAGCCCTCCTGTAGCTGCAGCTTGTCAATAACTTTTTTATCCACATGACCAGATTTACACTCTGCTCTGGGATTACCTATTTTTCCTCTGACTGCTGCAATTTGCATGAGTCATTTGCAACATGAAGAGCTAAATCGACTTCCTATGCCTCTTTCTGAATATGAGCAATTATGAGAGAGTCTGAGGCTGGTGAAGGAAAGCCCTGCTTACACAATTACACCTGTGGTGTAGCTGTCAGTCCATGGAGGTACAGCAAGGCAGCAACAGCAGGAACTTTGGCAGAGCATCACGTTTTTCCAAGGTGTGGCTGCACCACTGGGCCAGGAGAGAAAGGATGAGCACAAAAATAGATTTTGAGCAGGTTTTGCCAGTATCTGGGATTGTCATGCTAACAAAAATCTCAATTCCCAGGTATGGGTTCTCATCTTTAAAGCATTGCCAGGTTAAAAGGAAGACCTAACATCACTCTGTGTGCCTCCCCTGCTTACCTGGGAGAGCTGGCAATGTTCAGCAGGTAGGGAGCTCTTTTCCTGGGTGAAAACTCCTCACCATACTGCATGCCTTGAATAGCAGGGTGGATGGTGGGAATGAAGGAGGAAATGCAGCGAAATGAGGGATTTCAGCCTTTTGGAGTCAAGCCAAGGGAAGGAGGTTTATTCCATTACTCACATGCCTGCTAAATCCCATTTTGAACACTCCAGTGTGCACAGATTGGGTGCACTGCAGTAAGTTTTATTCAGAGTGGGAGGGACTGAAAATTCTTTTTCTAATGGAAAAGTGTTGGATATATGAAAAAGGGCATTGGGGAAGAAAAGAGCAAGGCAACCTTGCTTGTTCAGTGTGCCAGCCTAGCCAGTGAGAAGTCAGTCTATTCTGTATGCTCCATATTCCATAAGTTCATACAAAATTCATCCGCAGGTTAATCCTCAATATTCAACTTTAAAGAAAAACATACAAAATATACAAAAAAATATATTTCTGCACATAGACGTGTCTGCATGTATTCACATCCCCTCCAGTTGTAATTTTTTTTTTTTTAAACTGACATATGGTTTAAAGGTTTAAGCTTTCCCTTCCAGATCCAATGTTGATAGACTGGATCTACCCACAAAAACATTCCCTTTTGGTCAGCATTTGAAGTTCCAGTAGAGCACTGCTCATCTATTGGGAAACAGTTGGGGCTCAGTGTGGAGGGACTCACCTTAGTTGAGGAGATCCAACACAGGTTTTTACCAAAAAGGTTTAAAAAAGAAGGATAACCAGAACATAAGCATTTCTTTAGTCAGGGGAAGTGTGACAATACAAGTCATGAACTTTTTATACAGTGGTTATCCTCCCTCAGCTGTACCACAGGAAAGATAAGGGCCACAGCTTGTGATTTCCTCCTCACTAGAGAGACACAAAATAGTAATTTTATAGAAATGTATAGAACTCACGCAAATACTGTGTAAGATTAATTCAATAATGAAAACTTAAAGAAGTCATTCCTAGGGACCATTCAAAGCCCACAGAGAGGCAACACCAAGAAAACAAGATATCAAACAAATCCCTTCAGCTTTGTGAGACACAAACTGGAGGGAGACAAAAACCCCAAGCATTGCCATTCATTAGAAAGGAAATATGCTTTTGTTTCCAATTGCTATCTCCTTTGGATCACCTTGCTTTGCTGAATCTCAGTGTGTTTTACAGAGAGGAGGAAACCACCACTGGCTGTGCAGAGCAGGAATCTGAAGCATGGAATAAACAGGGCAAGCCAAATTCACCAGCATGCCACAAGCATGAGACCCAGGTTTCTAAAAAAATCCTAAAGCAAACAAACCAGGACAGGGAGCATCAGGAATGAATCTTCCATGAAATACCTTCCGGGGGGGTGAAGTTTGTGCTGTTAGAAAATAGGTATAAACAACAGCTAACAGCAAAAGAACACTTTCTACCCAAACATGCCCTGAGAGGCATCAGAAGCTGCATTTGGACAGCAACTTCCTCCTGCCCTGCAACAGGAATCAGCCTGAGAGGAGTATCAAAATCCAGCCTTGAATTCAAACAGTAAAATGCTTTTCCAAGAACAGCATGTCCCGGAGACTGACAGGTAGGGAGGCTGACAGCTCATCACACAGCATTTCCCCATTGTGTGTGGGTTTCTTTTTTAATCACAGACTCCCTGCAGCATCACCTGCTCTGTGATGCTTTAAGGGTCACATGGAGATCTTGAGGAGATTCTTAACCGATGGCTGATCACCAGTCTGGGTTTTGTATGCTTGGAGGAACTGAGCTCGGCTAAAACTAAGCTGAGGGTAACTTTGCCAATCAGTCAGTCAGACAATTTTCCTCTAAAAATGCTTTATATGGCTTGATGCTGCAAACAAGTGCCCTGGATCAGTAGTTCTGGCAAGTGGAATTGCCTGTTTGGAAAGCAGGGTAGATCCTTGGAGAAGAGCTTTTTTTCCCCTTGCTTCACTGCCAGTTTCTTTTGCTACTTTAACCTCTTTAGCCCAAAGTTAAGGCATTTCTGAAAATCCACATCAGCCACAAATTTAGTGCAGCAGTGTTCCAATTTTCATGGTATGCTGCCTGCCCCAAACTTTAGAGCAGACCTCTTTAAGACGCCTTGGAAAGGAGGCACCAAAGCCATGTCTCACTCCCATTTTCAGTTAAGCTGGAATTATTACTTCCAAGGCTAGTATTTCCTGTGGAAGATAAAATTCTTGGTTGTGTTGTAGGGTGCTCATATATGAGATCTCCTTCCCAGTAGAAAACCAGCGTAAAACAAATTCCTGTACCATTTGTGATGCCAGCTCTGCACAGGGTAATCTTCACATCTGCACTAGGCTGTCCCTTTCAAGTTCTCTGGATGACCAGTAAAGCCCCAGAGTCCCCAAACTGGAAGAAATGAGGCATTTCCATGTCCACTCCAAGGAGCAGAGCTCAGCTCTGTGGAGCTGTATCAGAGGTGCACTGCAGTGTCATTATCATTAAATGCCACTGGCCTTCACCTGATTTCCCCGTTTGTGAGAGATATAATTCTCTGCTAATCTCAAAAAAGGGGCAGCCAGCTTCAGTAACAACCCACACCACTGATTTTAATCTTCCTTTTTAGCACTGTGCTGAATTACCAGGGTTCTGCTATGGAAGATGGACACATTGCCCATGCTGGCACACCTGGAAAAGCCAAAGGACCAGATTTTTTCCAAACATCATGAAATCAAACAAATTGCACTTGCTTTCTTTTTTTTTCTACAGAAAATATTTATTTGCAAGAAATGAAAAGCATAACATACTTCACTACATACATATTTAGGCTACAAAAGCAGGTAGTCTGTTCTCTCACAGAATCAGGCAGATTATTTAAAAAGGAAAAACAGCAATTTCTTTCCACCCAATGGACATGTTTGCAGTGCGAACAATCAGGAGGGACCGAATCCGGATGACAGCACTTGTACAAAAATAGACAGGCCACTGAACACAGACAGAGTTAAACAGACATGGCAAGAGAATAGAGATATCTGCAGTCAGAAGAGGCCCCAGTGAAGTTTACCAAGGATTTTGGGGGGTGCTTTTGCACTGGTGTCACTGTCCCTGTCATCTTAGATAGCTGTCAGTGTTTGCACCAACCTGTACTGCATTCACATGAACAGAGGGAGAGGGAAAGATGAGCTGAAGTGCCTTAGGGGTGTCACAGCAGAGTGACTTAGGCACAAGGTGCTGCTCTGCATGGCCCAAGGCGATGGAATTGGCCCTGGATATTTCTCTTCAAGGGAGTAACACCAGGTAATTTACCCTTGGAAGGCCTAGTGCAGCTCAGGGAAACTGGGATGTACTTGCACCATCCTCTGAGAGGAAACTGCTTCCACTTGATGGCATCTCACTGTGCCCCAGGGGTGGTTAGGGCAGCAGTGCTCCAGGGAAAGGGGATCTTTAGGTCCTCCCCACATCCCTTGAGCTGTCAGCTCTCAGGGACCACCTTTTAAGGCTAACTTACACCACTTAGGCAAAAAAAAAAAAAAAAAGCATTTAAAGCCATAATTCTGCAGACCAAAAATGATACCAGAATATAAAATAATTTTTCTTTTTGTACCAAGCCAGAACTGTTCTATATAAAGGCCAGACAGTCTATGCACACACACAAAAGGACACAGTGCAACAACATTCAGTCGACAATCAATCACAGGACAGTCTTCAGACAGCAATTCACACAACAGTTTTACAAGTGCTCAGTGATGTGGAATGTGAACAGGTTTCAGAGAGAAATGCCTGGACTTTCTGCTGCACCAAGCCCAAAGTGGCCTGTGTGTTCAGGTAGATGCCTTTATTTAGCAACATGTATTGCATGAAGAAAACTCTGTGGTTTTGATACCTTTTGATTATTCACCATACATACACACCCACACTCATTCTTGCTAACTGTACAAATGAAGAAAGCAAGATGCCATTATATCAGCACCATTGAATTAAAACCTGTTATGGTAAAGTCAGCTATGAGCAGAGTTCTGTCCAAAAAAAATCACTTCCTGCCTCTGCTTTCCCCTCTCTCTCTCTCTTCCACTCCCTTCATTCTGGACTGCTAAGGTCCAAAAAGATTTTTACCTGCTGTTTGGAGGGGAAAGTGGGATATAATATAGAGGTCAGGTATGCATAAACAGGACTGCATAGTATTAAAGAGCAGGGGGAATAGGAGTAAAGCTAAACCTAGCAGGTAACTAATGAAAGAGGCTATCATTGCTGATTTATGGAATCAAGAACTTGAAGGTTTCCCTGTGATGTGAGGAGTCCCTTCACCTGCCTTTTCTTTCACCCTTCCTGTAAGGCAGGTCTACAAATGCAGCCTTGCTGTGTTCTGTTCTCACCTCAGCAGTTGCAGCTCTTGGAGGAACAATCTGGAGAGCAGTTGTACAGCAGACAAGAGACTACTGCTAATGAAGAATATCTAAATTCCATTCAGCATCAGATCCAAACAGATCACAAATGAGTTTCCTGCAAGATGCACTTTTTTTTCCTACACAGGAATTCGATTCATATATATATACATACATATATAAACCTTGGAAAAGCAAAAAAAAGGCCTGACATGAAAATGAGAAAACCAAACTGTGATTTCCCCCTTAATCCTGGAGTCTCCAATGGATGCTGATCACCTAAGCATTGCAGTACTAATCGGGATCAATCTTCAACACATTCTCTGAATGCCCAATGTCACTTTATTGGCCATGAGAAATCTACAATAGGGATTGAATCTTTACATATTCTTTGTAAAGAACTTACTTAACATGTACATCAGCTCATTCCCCTTTGCAGCCCCCAAAATTGGTAAATTTTAACACTAGATAGTGCAAAGCAGCAACACATTATAGCACTGCACTATTATATAGGCTGGGACAACTTCTGTAGCTACAAAGTACTGACCCATCATTTCACCTTCAAAATACAAAATGTTCCCTTTTTAATTAGCGACTCGGGAAAGAAATATTTTAGTCACCAAGAGTATAAAAATACTCCGTATTCCTCTGTTCTTAGCTGCGTGGGTTTTGAACAATGGCCTCTTGGCATTAGCTAGAATCTAGAGCCCAAATACTCAGTGGAAATCCCTCCCAACGTAGCAATTAGCATCATTCACTTACTTGACCTACATTCTAAAAGCGTCTAGACAGAATTCACCACTGATAGTTTGGGGGGGGATGGGACTGGAGAGGTGGGTTGGTTTTTTCAGCAGGGAAAAAGGAGGTTTTAGATTAATTTTTGGTCTATGTTAGAAAAATAAAGAAGACATTGAGATGTACTGTTACACAGAGATGTGGAGGAAGAGTCCTCTGTCAGTATAAATCAGACCTGCAGCCTTCAAGATCCGTGTGTGAGAACCATGCTGGTTGTATCAGCTGGGATCTGGCTTAAGAACCTCAGCCTAATCCATTAGTCTGTGCTGCTGAAAAATATTGAATGATACAGATCAAATGAAAGAAATGCAGTAAAGAACTATAAATAGCCTGGGGGTGGAAAAAAACCAACATTATCTACACACTGGTAACAAGGTTAGAAACATCACATGCCCTGTGCTTCATACTTTTAAAATATACATACATATAAAATAATGCCCTACATTCCTTCATAGCTTATCTCCCTAGAAGCAAAGACCTGATAGATCTAGACAAGCTTTAAAGCTGCAGGCCAAAAGGTAAGTTTACCAGGGTGTATAAAACTGTGCTGACAAGCAGCATAACCTTACAGCTGAGGACTCACAATAGCCTGTGAGTAGGTGATGACAGGGAAATCCTTGGCCTCTAGCAGAGAAACCTGTTCTGTTAAGGCCCCTGAAGAAAAATAATCACAAACATACCAAAGGGAAGCAGAGCTTTTCCTTATTATAAAGAAGTAACATGGAATACAATAAATCCCCAAGCAATGTGTGTGCTAGGTCAAGAGATTCTCTAAAAGAGTACCTAAAAATAACTTAAAAAGGATTACACAAATTAAGATTATAGAAATAGGCTACCAAACACTTACAAGAAATCAGTATGACCATACTGGCTTGGATGAATTAGTACAGAGGCCTGACCCAGACTGTGGCTAGTTTAAAATGTTCAGGATGAAAACATGATTATCTTCCAACCAGATTTGAACCAACGTGCCCAAATTAAACAAAAAAAAAAAAAAAGGCAAAGTTTTAATGGTGGCCAGTGCAGTAGGTTTCAGAGAGGAGGAGCCATTTGGGTTGTGCAAAATCATCTGTCCTTTAAGAGCTGAGAAATAATTCCATTTTGGTTTTCACACAGCAATGGGAGGTGATCCACTGAACTGGCAGTGGGCAGGAGCTCAGGCTGCACAGTGAAAACTGCTAAATGCTGATGAGCTTCACACCCTGGGGCCTCTTTTGCAAAACCACTTGGTTGCCCTCAGAGGCAGCAAACCAAGGATGCTCTGGGGGAAAAAAAAAAAAAGATCATTTAAGGAATTTTCTAAACTATGGCCTTGCCCACTTATGCTGACCAGTCGGGGTCAATGCCAGCTTTCTCCTGTCACTTTGCGGACCTCAAGTGGCTGAGCAATGCAGCCATCCCTGTGGCACTCACCAGTGATCACTGTTGATGTGAAGCCTTAAATCATTAAAAAAAAAACCCCAAACATATAAGTTGCTAATGGATAATGGAATGATTTAGAGAACCCACAGGATCACTGTGAAGAAAACACACTTTATGATGGAGGTTGACCCATGCCAAGAAGGGAACACTTGCAAAATAGACTACAACAGCATTTCTCCTCTCGTGTTTTTTGTCACCTCAGGTAAAATAATAAGGCACTTGCATAGAGGAATAGGGCATTACCTAGAAAAGCACATCTGTACACCAGAACTCAGTACTAGCTCATGGAGTCAGGCACTTGTTTCACTGTCACTAATGTGAAACACCTTCTTCAAATGGCACAGAGGGAACTGATCCACAGTCCCCTCCAGCTCACCAGATTGTTTCCATGCATTTCACTGAATTTTGAGTCAGGCCTGAGGGTGGCAAAAAGGATGCCGAAGGAAGAAGGTTTAAGGAGAATGAAGAACAAGAAAGGAGCTGGTGTGACAGTTGCTGTAATAAAATACAAATCTAATATTTTACAAAATAGAATACTTGCAGGAAATATCTACTGTACATAGTAAAAAATTATTTGTAAGGCTAGGTTAGTTTTTCCCTTATTTATCATCAGGAAAAAAAAAAAAAAAGATAAAAAGAGCTTCAAATTACTTTTTTTTTTTTTAATTGACTTCTTCTGGTAAACTGTAAAGTAGCTATGCAAGCCTGCTGAATTAGGATTTTCACATTAAATCCATCCTCAATGGAGCATGAGTGCCCTTCTGTAGGAACCAGATAAAACCCTGCTCAAATTCTGGACTGAGTTCAACTCTGCCCCTGCAAGGACAAATCGTGAGAAGCACAGCTCAGGCAAAGGCATGACCAGGGTACTGAGAGAGAGAGAGGACATTTGAAGACAAAAACAACACAGGACAAGAAGGAAACAAAGCATGGAGAAGAGCACTGGACCAGGATCAGACCTGAATGCTGCTCTTGGCTTTTCCACTGAGCTTGGGCAAGTCACTCCACTCCCCATGTGCTCATCTCATTCCTCTTCTGACAGGTCTGATGCCTATATGATCAGCTCCTCAGAGCTGGTTCTGCCTTGCCATGCATGCCAAGCATGGCAGTTCTACCTCTGGGTATCAACTGGCCCTGCCTGGGCTATCTACACCCAAAGCAGCTGGTCTCAGATCACAGCTCTGGAAAAGGAGGTAAGAGGAAAATGAGACACATGGCTTTATTTTAGAACAAGTCAAGTTTAAGGGGAGGAAATGGGTGTTCAGTGATGTTTTTGTGTCCAGAGTCTGCCCAGATCTCTTGGAGGGTTAGGGAAGCTCAGTTCTCTTCATTGCAAGTGCCTGAACAGAATTTTTCAAAGCTAATAAATACTATTTACAACAGTTACAGGAAGATGGGAATGAATGGAAAACACAAGACAATCTGAGACTGGGTCTACAAAGAAATTCCATCGACCACCTAGAAGCCAATAAATTAAATCCATATGGTCTTCTCAGGAGGCACTTCTGGTTTAAGCCTTACATTGATTTACTTTGTTGGGAAAGAACTGATTTAAGCTAAATAGATTAGCCTTAAGCAGACTAAAGGGCATCCATCTAAAATATTGCATAAATGTAACAAAACCTGCTTTCTAAACAGATTTAGTTAAACCAGTCTAATTCTCCCACACCGAGTGTGATAAAAAAGTGACTGATCTTTGCTCAATTTCTCAAGGGTGGAAGCAGGGAAGCCTACCAGGACTGCTTTCAATGCACAGAGAAACCTACCCTGCTAAGTGATGGAGAGGCTGGAGGGGAGAAGAGAAAGAGCTAGGGGAGGACAACTCAGCAGCATCATGGACCAGCCCTGTCCTGCCTGTGCTGTGAACTCAGCAGTGTCAGAGCCCTTTCCTTTCCCTTCAGGAGCAGACTGCACACACCCTTCTCTGTCTCCCCTAAAGGCACAGAGCTGTGCTGAGACTCTAAGCACCATCATGCTGCATCTCCTCTCTCTCTCAATCACCTTCTCCCGAGAAATCTATCGCCCACACGCTCCTGTTGGCTCTGCACATCCACCCTTCTCCAGGATGTCTTTGTGCTCCGATCAGGCTGTGAGAATGTGCAGCACACACACCCACCAGTCACTGGCACACATCATCTGCCAGCAGAATTCAATCCTGCCCTTGCAGTACTAGACAGGAAAGGGATAAAAGCAGAGACAGGGACTGTGTGCGATGTGAGGGAGGGAGTTACAAAGTCAGGAGATCCCATCTTTAGTCACAGCCTCACCAGTCAATGCAGAATTGAACTCCCTCTCTTTTGTACTTTGGTTCACTGAGGATGACGAGTCAGGGGAACTTTGGTTGAAAATACGTGGGAAAGAGGGAAGTCAAGAAAAAAGGCCTTTTTTATTTTTAAGAGGTGGCATTGACTCTTCTGTCTATTTCAATTATCTTCAGTGTTTCATTTCCTTCTAGCTCGGAGTTGACTCTGTAGGGAACAAAAAAAAAAAAACAAAAACCAAAGGTTAATGCTAATAGTAATTTTTAAAAATGCATATCCTGCTTAAATTGGCTAATGCTAGGGAGCCATTCAGCATTCACCAGGTATTTGTCTGGTAACGTACTGAATTAGTCATCTCTTTGGTTCTAGGCAAGAAAAGGTGCAGCAGAAAGAAGCACACATATTTAAACCAGCGAATCTTCTTTTTCAGAGGCCCCAAAAACTTACATTTATGCTAAAAAAAAAATCCCTTACATTTATGCTAAAAGTGAGGGAACTCAGTGTAGGAACTTCAGTAGTCAGATAATTGAACACGTCTGTCTCTTGAGACTGAGTCCTGCAAACTTTCCACAGTAATGCTTTTAGTAAGATCACTGTTGTGAGAAACTCCAGCTCTTCACGCCCTAACCTCATAGAAAGCCCAGTGAGTCACAACCTCACACTTCCACACAACTGGCAAAAGCTTATTCCTTTGGGAGGCACTCAAGTAAATGCTTTAAAGGAGTGTGTAGGCCAAACTAAGAGGCTCATAGGGGTTAGGTTTCTGGCAGAGGTTCTGAGTTTGGTAGGTGAATTTTTACAATACTGTCGCAACAACTTCTCCATAGCAAAATGACTTTGCCTATGGGCTCTCCAGATAAAAAAACTCTTACTTCGTGTTTCATGGTGCCCAGGACAGCTGAGCTGCTAGTCTAACCTCTGGCCTTCAGGCACGAACAACAGTGACGCAGAACAGCCCTGTGACAAGCAGCTCACCCTGCACTCACCTGTGCTGCTGCAGACCCAGCAGCACTGATTTCTCTAGCCTCGTCTCGTTGGCTATTGTGAACTGCATGATGTCATCCTGCTGTGTCCCTGCCACAGCTTCCAGGGACAGTGCTGTGAACTTGGAGGTGTCTGCCTGCCTGTCATTGCGATCTGCAAAGGAGATGGGGCTCGATGACTCCTCCAGCTGGTGAGGCTCTTCGTAAATTAGTAGACTCCTTGACCTCACTGCATACAAAGACAGAAGGCAAAATGAGATGAGCAACAGACAGCTCAGAGAACAGCCCTGGTCATTTCAGGAAATGGAAACTGTTAGAGCAGAGCTAAAGCTGCAAAGGCCTTTTCTTTTCACAGAGACTAACTGGCAATTTGATAGGTGAAGAAAGAAACCACAGGAATGGTCCAGGTAGGGATCAGAAAGCTCTAAATTATTCACAAAACGAGAACAAAATTAAATAATAACTTCAGTAATATAATGGTTCATCATGGTTATTGTAATAATAACAGTTTCCCATTCAGCCCTTGGACTCTTTGGTGACATTGTCAAAGAAAACACCAACTGAAATCCTTAGTAGCAAATGTTCATACTGTTAAAATGCACAGAGTAGAAACCCTGCGACCCTTCACAGACCACTAACTTTAGTTCCACAAACACAGGCAAAAATTCTTTAAACAGAAGTACCAAGCAGGCTAGTGGGGAAAGTGCTCATTTTTGCTGTCCTTCTTAGAAAAACACAGATATATATTTAAAAAAATGGCCATTTAAGGAGCAGAAAAGCAAGAGGTGCTCGAGAAGGGGGTCAGGAATGGGGGCAGGAAAAAAACTGCTTAAGTACAACCAAGGAAAGAGCAAGACTGGAACAGCTGTCACTTACCAATGGAATCTGTGTAGGACTCTGGTGAGGAATGCTGCCTGGGCAACACCATCTTTGTAGCAGAAGGATATGGCCCATAGCTCTGAGAGAAGCTGCCAAAAACTACTGCAAAGCACAGCACCACCATCTGGCAAAGAGAGGATGCAGGAGAGGTAAGTGCACTTGACCCACATGCACACCTCAGAGCTGATAACTTTATCAAAATAAATCATTTGAGGCCATTCTCATCACTACATCACTAGACAACAACAATTCGATGTTTCAAAAGGCACACTTCAACGCTGGGGTTTGTTTTCAGTGTCTGCACCATTCTGCCTTATTTTCTCCCCAAAGGGAAAAGCAGATAAAGATGCCATGCGCGTTTTACAGATACTGCTGGGGATTTGCAAGGTTATTTCCACTGCTGGCCCCAGTCTTGCTTCCAAGTGACAGTGAGACTAGACTGGGAGAACAGCTTAGGCCTTGCAAAATTTTCCATCAATTTACAGCACTCTAGTATAAAGGGAACTTACTAGCTGAGTGGAAGGAGGGAAAAGTAAATGTTTCATTCTACTCATTTTCTTATCTTGACTACAGCTACTGAAATAGGACAGAGGCAGATTTACAGCCTCAGTAATATTTTGATTTGGTTGAACAAGTTTATTTTCATTGGTATCAAAAGAACCGAGCCTCAAAGGTCACCCTCATTTTCATTTTACAGCCCTAGACACCATTTCCAATATATCATACTGCAGGAAATAATAAAGTGGGTCACTTGGAGGAGCATTGCTCCTTCTTTCATCACTGCAGCACCCAACCAAAAGCACAGGCTCAGTCTCCTCCAGAACACAGTACCTCCCCACAACTATTCATCTTCATCAGCCACAAGTCTCACCTTATTATTAATTATAAATAATTTGTCAAATCATGAAAAGGAGCTCCCCAAGCTGTGAATATGCCATCGAGAGGCTTTGCAGAACAAGAGATGTGTCTTTGAGGAGCAGAAAGAGATTCTCATTCCCTTACAATTCCCAGCCCTAGGTTCACTCACCATCAGACAGGTCCCTGTTTGTGTGCTAGCTGCCTTACACGAGCGGGACACTTTGCCAGCAACCATGGCTTGGAGTCTCTGCAACTGCTGCAGAAGTGTTCTGGAAAGCAAAGACAACAGACAAGCATCACACACACTGATGTGCTTGCTGGTTAAATAGCTTTTGTTTCGAATTCCACACGTGGAAATAATACAGCATTTCGAGATAGAGTCTTCTCCTTGAAATTACTAGAAAGGAATGTTTTTTTAATTTTAAACAAAGTTTTTACATGTGTTAGCTTTGGAACTTTCAAATAGACCTTTTGCTTTTCCCTCAGCTGATGTCCCTGAACAATTACTTCTTTAGTACTTCCAGTAAGTTCTTATAAATAAAAATTGTATTTTCAGTATTTCAGTAAGAAATGGCACATTAACAACTCGAACAGCTCTACATGCAAGTGACCAGCTGCATATATAACCTGACTCTATGTCATGAATTCAGCAGGAGTTTTGCCATTATTTTTAAAGATGCAGAATCTAGTTTATTACTGCTCTGTTTGGTTATCAAGGTATAGGGCTACCTCCTTTTTCCAAAAACCTGCTGTTCAGTGGTTAAGAACACATGCTGGATGACTTTTAAAGAGGTCTTAAAAAAACAGATGTAATCACAGACTTCATTTCTCACATTCATTTATTAAATAAAACACTTTATTGCTCTTTGTTAACTCCTGCCGTTAACAAAAATTGCAGAGGCCTCAATTGGCTGCTCTGATTGTGTCTTTCAGAGGTCCCAACCACAATGACAATTCTTTTGGGGTTGGAGTCAACAGTCCCAGACCAACAGAGTCTTCCTGACTGTTTTTTTTTCTTTTTCTGCTGTAGCATCAATTAATACAGTCACAATACAAGTAATTTAAATGGGAAATGATCTCAAAGTATGATTAATACAGGGTTTTCACAGCAGTCTTTTTAACAACCATGGAGCAACTCAAATGCCTGTCCCCAACACAAATATAGTACAATTTTGTAACAAGATCTTAAATCTGCTGTTTGCTTCCAAGTTTACTTTTCACTTCTCTAAGTTTCATAATCTACTGTGGAGGATACCCCACAGAAACTCCAGACAGTTTTGGAGGCTGTTACGTCAAAAGCCAAAGCAAGAGGCAAGGTCAGGATGTGAGAGAAAATAGAAGGAGTATTTTAAGACCAAACTGGCTAAAAGCTAATTGCAGGACAGACCCAGAGGTGCCTTCACAGCTCAATGTACACCGGTCTGCCTATTTTCATAGATTTTTTTAATCATCAATGCTCTCTGGTAATTAGGGTTTAATGAATTCAAGGACTTCAGGAATACACTCTGAAATGAGCACAAGGCATTCTCACAGCACAGATTTATCTGGGCCAGCAGACCCTTCTCAACTTATTAAGGAAGGATGTCTTGCATGCTCTTGAGAGCATGGCTTATCTTGCAACTCAGTATTTAAAAAGAGAGCAACACACCCAATTCAATCCTTTATTCAGTATTACAGAGACAACAGGCAAATGAAGAGATACAAACAGCGTCCATCACATAAATGAGACCATCCTAATTCTCTGCTGCTCCCTTTGGCCTCCCCAGCTCCTCCTCACATCCACTGCACGGCACAGAGCTCACCAGACCTGCACACATCATTTCCTGGCACACAACACCTCACACGCAGCATTCCCACCACGTGCCACCAGCTGTGTTAGACAGCAACGCCCTTCTCACCCGGAACCTTCTGCGCTATTGTGGAAGACTAAATCTGTCCCCCATTTCATGTTTGAGTCACTGGGCTCGATGCAGAACAGCTCTGCAGAGTGAGGAGGAAGGAGCTCTCCTCCTCCTCCTCCTCAGCTCGGGGGCTGGCAGCAGCAGAAGCCTTGAAATGCTGAGCGTTCTTGCCGCTTTTTGTGGAGGCGTCAGCGAGAAAACAGCTAATGGCTGGTGAGGAAATCAACAGAGAAGAGGCAATTCTCCTCGTTTTGCTCATCTCTGCCTTTTTATGCTCAATTTAAAAAACCTGTTGGGCAGAGTGGGCCCAGAGAGCTGATTACAAAACAGTCTCTTTGGAAAGTATAATTAGGCAGGTATTTTGAGGTCTCCTGTACAGAGGAACATTCATCCCCCACCTTATTTACCAACCTTCACATGAAGTGTCTTTCTTCCCCAAGCCATTTATCTATTTTAGCAGAGCTACAGTTTTCTTCTCAGCAGACAAGGACTCAGTATTTGAAGCTGACAGGATACAGGTGCATTTGCAAACTGCGAGCAAGAACTGAGGCAAGAGCAAGAACTGAGGCAAGAGCAAGAAACGGAGGCAAGAGCAAGAGCAAGTCTGATCAGAGATGACATCAGCTTATCCTGACAAAATGGGACACTCCTTGGTGCTTTTATTCTCTGTTTGATCCTTGAATGGTGGAAGACTGAATCCTGAGGTCAAAAGATTCCCATGCAAAAGCTTGTTACTGGACAGCTGCATGGATGATCTGACCAAGAGAGGCAAAAGAAGCAGAGCTCTGCCCTGCAGAACAGGACTTTCCCTAAACTATGATGGTCCCTCTGAATAGCAGTAGAAAGAATGCTTTTAGTGGAATATAGTGCCTATGGCTAAGTCCTAACAGGAGAAAATGCAATCCCCAGACAGAATGCTAAGGGGGTTTGCACCCACAGGGATTATTTTCACTGTGTCTGACACATTTCCCAGGGATATTCAATTAGAGGGTCACCTCTGTAGGAGGTGTGAGTGTGCTTTCACGCTTTTCCCTGCCAATGGAAGCACCTCTTAGGAAAGCTGTAAAGTGACTGAAGGCTCCTGCACTTCTTTCCACATCCTGCCAACAAACTCAGCCAGCCTGTGATGTCTTGGTTTTGAGTGCATATTCACATATACTCATCTTCAGAAGAGGCCTTTCCACTACCAAAGTATGGAATAAGTCAAGGCTTCTCCTCTGCTTCCAGTGACACTTTGATTAAGGAGAGAAAACTTTCACTACAGAACCACCTTGGAAGCTTCCTCAATTCAGTATTTCTGCTTAAAATCCAACATCGGTTCAGAAAAACAAACAAGACATCTTCTAGGGGACACCAAGCACTTTATCTTAATTACATTTTTAGAGAATTGTTCCTATTCTGTGAGGAACAAAACCTAATTCTGATAAGGAGAGAGAAAAGCTATTCTGTCTTCTAATTCTACAGAGATTCCTTCTCTGCCTGTCCCATTTGTAGGAAAGGGGACAAATCCCAAAGTAAGGTTTCAACTAAAAGACCACTCAAATCCACAATCTTTTCCTCATTTGAGTTACAAAGAAAATTTCCAGCAAATTTTCAACAACTCAGCTCAATATCCAGTGCCAGCTTCTCCTCACACCCTTTGCTTTCTAAGAGAGCTGTGTCCCACCTGCTCAGATGCTACTCAAACCAATGGCTCACGTGTGGCTAAAAGATGCAACAGAGATGAATGTGCTTCTTTGGTTTTGAGAAAACTGCCTAGGAAGGAACTTGGATGGGCTTCTTTAAAGGGATTGAGTCACACAAATTAGGAGAGGTAACATATGCTAGTGTTCTAATACTAAAGCTGACAGAAATGCTGCATCCACCCACTCGGAGTAATGAGAATTAAAAACTCTCCTGGATCTTGATCCCCAGCCTCCTGCTTTGCCTTTTAAGATGTGTGAATGTCGAGGGAGATGCTCCTGGATGGAAGTTTTTTGACCACACTTGAACCTTTGACATTACATCTTTTCAGACCCAGATTTTCAGGCTACGGCTGGCTTTCAATGAAGATTCTTCTAAATTTTTTCATGTTACTGAGAGTAATGAAGGAATACTTTTACCAGGAAAAAAAACCCCAAAAAACTAGTGTTTTGATGGTTTGAAGCCAGATTTTGAAATGCAAGCAGGATTTCCCTGAAGTCTTAGGTATGTATCTATGCAAATATGTTCTATATATAGAATAATATGCTCTTAAAATCCAATTGCACATACGGAAAGGAAACTGCTGTTCAGCAGTTGCATGCTTTGGAAACTGCCCTTCAGTTCCTGTCAATCCAGCTAGACTACACAAACACAATACTGACTGACTGCACCTACATGTTCATGAGCTTTTAGGTAAGCAGCTGGAGTCCAATTTTCCAGCAAGGTAAAAATCCAACTTTGTTTCCATCTACTTGAATGGATCAACATTTTAACATGTAATCATAGCTCTTATTTTCCTGTTATCTTTCTTCCACTCTAACAACCTTTCACAATGGAAGAACAGCTCTAATTTTTGTAGATCTATTTTTAGATAATATGTTCAATAATGTCTTCATTTTCCACTGCAATAATTTTGACCACCACTGCTCTGAACTTTGATTCCTGACTGCATATAAGAGACGAAAATTCCAGCTATAGGATACTGTGGAGAAAAGTTCTGAAACACGTGAACAGTTTCTGGATGTCACGCCAAGGCTCTGTGCAAATACCCATGAGGAAATGAGACATTTTGAATTCATTGTAGGATGTGGATAATGTACATTAAACCAGGGCCTGGAACCATTCTCTGAATGAGATAGTTGCACAATTACACAGTAAATAAGAAAAGCGGCTTTTTGGAATTAAGGTGAAAAAAACCCATAATATGGCATGTTACAAAACTGAAGTTTGATGAAAGCAGGCACTTTTACAAATTTTTTCAGTATTTCACTTGAAAGCCTTAGCATATTTTAGACACAGCTGATAACTAAATAGTCAAAACAGCATTGCCATGAATTACAAGAATTCCTGTGCAGACGGACGAACATCTGCTTCTCTGCAAGAGATTACAGATCAATATCAATGCTTTTGCAGAGGGAAGGAAACAATGCAACTCACCCCACATGGCTGAAGTATGAAGGATTTGGAGATAATACCACTTACCTAAATTTTTTTAGAGCATTTAGCATGGAAGAATTAGATGATCAAATAATAGATAAAATGCTACAGGTTCTTTCTGAAAGGATGGACAATACCAACAAAGCTGTTTTCATAAATGTACACTCAACAACTCAGAGATGAAAACAGCTGGCCAAGTTTATTTTAACTGGAGAGAACAACTCCAAGGTATACAATGTTGTCCCCAAGTGGATAATCGACAGCTGCACCTTTTCTTAAGAGAAGTTGGCTTTGGTACCTTCTAGGACAGATTCTGGGTGAGACATCCCTACAGAATAGTTCCTGATTCTTTTATGTCAAACCCTGGAGGACGATGTAAGTGGCACAGCAATGGCTTGGCTCTCTTCAAGCAAGCAGCAGATGTCTTTATGCATGAGCAGTGTGTGGGAGACACTCTCCAGCAAGTCACAGTGCTACAGGGTCTGGCTTCATGAAATTAGAGATTGGATCCAGAGATCAGAAACAACACATGCCACTCAATTAGCAATGCACTGGCTGCCAGATAAGCTCCAGGGCCATTTTCCATGATCGTGGGTCTTATCTTCAAAACCCAGCCTCCTCCCACACTGCAGTGTCACCATCATGTCCCATGGCAATATTCAACCATCACTTCAAATGCCTCTGACTGGAAAGTGTCAAGAGTAGGCTCATCTAGTACCTACTCACTGGAATTTGCCACACTGAGCATAAGCCAGGACTGACACTGCACTCTCAGCTCACATCCAATTAAAAGCTTAGCTATTCAACATTTTCTGCCATGGGTCCTTTGAAAAAGCCACCACTGAGTCACCCATTTCTTCAGGAATGAAGAAGCAAGAAGGTGATTTTCCCCTCATAAGGAAGGAAATTCTGGGGTGTGAGATGGTGAGAAGGGTGCACAATAATTGTAAAGACATCTAGTAGTGCAGAAGGAACTAACAACAACTCTTGAGTTTCAGCACTGTAATTCCTGGAAGCATCATGTCCCAGACTGAGGCTTCCTGGCAAAATTTCACTAAATAAAGACGATTGGGAGAGCTGGACTGTAGTTGTTTGTTTGTTTTGTATTACTAATTACATTCCCCTGGGCAGTTGAAGAACTCAGACAAGTACTAAAAGGTTTCTCAAGCACACCACAGGCTGGGGAAGCAGTTCAAGACATGACATCAAAACCCCCATGCTTTACATCCTACTTCAGTCACAATAAATGGCCTTCCACATCATTCTCTGATGTGAACCCCTTTAGACACAGCTACTGCTCACATTTCAGGTGATCTCTTAACCTCCAGATTTTCACCTTCCACTGTGATATCCTGCTGTGGTTTTGTTTGGTGATCTCCGTATCTTACCTGTTAGTGTTCTCCAGGACTTCGACCTTCTTACGCAGCTCAGTGTTTTCATTTGAACAGGTCTCGACTCTGGAGACAGCACAGTGAAAGAGAAATAGAAAACCATCAGTTTATTTATTCAAGTGATCGTAAAACAAGCCAAACTTGCTTTCTCTGAGAGCTCTATGATCTTGCCTACATTTAAAGAAACATCACACCGATGAACTTTAGTCATAATATTTAATGACACTTCATAGCGTGAAGCACATAGGAAAAAAGCACCAGCTATCTGGAAAATGCCATGCTTCTGAAATCAGATCCTCAAATTCCAAGCTGATGAGGGCTAATAAGCCAGGAGACTAAGGACAGTGCTCAAGACTGTCCCAAGATACTGCACATTTCCACACTGTCCCTGGAAATCCCCAAACTAAAGGAGATTGTCATTTAACACGGCATGTAAGAGGTCCAAGTAAAACATGTGACTCCTAAGAAGACAAACAGGACCATCCTGAATAGCTTCAAGAAGGAAAAAGGAAATAGCCTTGGTATCTGGTATGCATGAGGTAGAATTTCACAAGAGTAACTCTGAGGAAGCGAGACAGAGCTATAAAGAGACAAGAAAAAAATGGAAATTACATCAAGGATATCACCAAAGATGGTACAAGGGTTTTAACAGAACCATCTGGCGAATTGCATAAGAGTAATACTAGAATATTCATCTCCTGGAAGAAGGATTCATTTGGGATATAAATCACTAACTGGGGGTTTGGCTCCTGCTTGCTAAGGGAAGGCGATGGGTCACATGCTATTTCCCTGAGTCCTGCTTATTTTTCCAAGCAGTCCTGACTCACCCACTTCCTACTTCTGTTTTCATCTGCACTGGAAGACAGAATCTACTCACTCTGGATCCATCTTTCCCTGTCCACTAGGCCAACACAGTTGCCTGAGGCAAAGGCCAACAGCAGCTGGCTCTTGCCTAACTGAAGGTGCAAAGTGCTTGCTGGCACGTTAGAGACCTGCTGCAGGCAGGCACAGTCCTGACCCTGACATGCAGCTGCCAGCAGCAGGATCTTTTCTCAGTCACTGCCACGAGATGGCAGCTGGCACTCTGTGCACGGAACTGTCCCAGCAGCCACAGCTGGATCCCTTCCCAGTCCCACTGCTCCTGCTATTGGCCTGCTTGAAACAGGAAGGAGGCTGGCTTACTTTTTTTCCAGACTGTCCATGTATTCTTTCTTTTTTCTTCTACTTTCCTGGGCAGAGATCTGAAGAAAAACGAGGGAAAACACCAAATATTTGCATAGAAAACAAAAGCATCAGAGATGAATTAATAAACTGGTAGAAAGCCCCACTGTTATTAGATTCAAGCCTCTGTCTTGTTCTCATTTCTATTCCTGGCAAGCAAAGCAATGACTTAAACTATTTCCACATTCTGAAGCAAGACTCCTTCTCTAAGTCACACAAAAAAAGATCATCCCCTGCTAACCTTAAAAAGTAAGTCAGATTAATTTGGAGAGAATATCCCAGGGCAAATACTAAAAGACAATCCCAAGACAATGTCCTGCATCTGGGAGAGGAAAAGCCCATGAATGTATTAGAAAGGAGCTTTGCAGAGACATGGGGTCCTGATGAACAAGTCAAACATCTGTCAGCAATGCTGGAAAAGCAGCCTGGGTCTGCATCCAGGAGACTGCAGGTAGTAGGACCCTCAGCAACCTACTCTAAACTGACCCTGCTTTCCAGGCCAGGGGTTTGACCAAATGACCTCCAGATTCCCCCTGCAATAGAAATGACTCATGATTGGATGTAAGTGGTACATGAAATGCACAAGACCACTTCAAAATATTTTGAAAAAACACATTACAAGACCAAATTCCAATTTAGAGGGGACAAATATAAACCTCTATCTGCAAATCCAGTAGCAGAATATAGTAACCACTAAAGTTGTGCTAAAATCTCCTAGAAGAAGTGAGCTGGCCAGGTCTGGAAAAAATTGCACTCTTCCCTATCACTAGGCTCTTCCCCATATCTGGAAAAAAAAAACCCAAACTTGTAGGGCATTTGGCAGCCTTGGTATCAACTTTGCAAGTCACTGAATTCGGTGACTAAAAGACTAAAATACAGTCGTATTTTAGAACAGGAAACAGAAAAGAACACCTTTATCACCATGAAAAAAAACCATAGAGGTCTTTGCCTACCATAAGAGTAGGATTATACTGATTTTTAAACAGAGCCAAGCCACAGCAACTTGACACCACGCCTGCTAAATACTCTATTGTTAATGGGTTCAGGTAAATACCTACACTGAGGCACACTCACAGTTACAGACAATTTGATGGATGCATTTAGGAACATAGAAAAGCACTTTATTAAAAGACAACTTAAAGCATTCAACAGCACCACCGACCATTACTGCAGAATTCTGCAGTATTTTTTTAAAACTAAGGACAAGGAGGAGCTACCCAGCAAAGCTAACTAATATTTACCTTGTTTTTTATTTTCCTGCGGATTTTCTTTAGAACTTTCTCCTCTGCTTTTGTCAGGGGCAGTTTGGTGGGGATTGGGTAGCCCTCTGCTATCAGTGTCCTCTTCTCCTCCTCTGTCAGGATGAGTGGCCCAGTCCCCTGCAATTTCTTCAACAGTCACAGAAAGAAAATTATATAAACCAGTAAGTGCACACAGTCCTAGAAGAAAAGGTTGTTAGGGAAGACAGGCAGCAGGTTTGCAATTCAGAGAAGACCAGGCCTACTAGAACAACAGCCTCTTGCAATTGTGGATGTGTGGAAGACCTTTTAGGTAACTTCCATTCAGAGTCTGAACCTCTGGGACAGGATTCCCTCGAAGCAGTTGTTCTTGGCCCTGCTCTCTACACACAGTACAGCAGTAAAACTGTCTTTGGCTCAAACAGGGAAAAGAGACACATGAGAAACAGCACTGAAAACCCCTCCCTAAAGATCACCACTTGCTAATGACATGACAAGAGGACAGATGCAGATTTACCAGAGACAGCTTAACCCAGCAGGGCTGGGCCCTAAGGCAAAACACAGTCCGTGATGGGATAAACCTAGTAACACCAGTGAACCAGTGAACCCTGTCTCAACTTAGAGGAGAGGCACATGCTGTTCTCTGTGGGAACAGAACAGACCAGCGAGCAAGAATTACTGGATCTGCAGTTTTGACCAGGACGAATTTATCTAAACAACAACAGAAAGTTAGCAAATCTCTGTCAAAACCAGTAATCAAAAAAAAAGGAAAAAAAAAAAAAAAAAAAGAAGAGGCATAGATAAACGGTGAGAAAGCCAGCTCAACTTACATGTGGGGCAGTCAGGAGAGGGGAATTGGAGAGCACTGAAGCCGTGCGCGACGCAACTTTGGCCGTGGCTTGGAGCTGGATGGGGCTGGAGGGAGGCAGGGATCGAGCTGGGCTCTGCCCTCCTTCAGAGTCACTGCCGTGGCTGCTGGGAGGGGTGGGAGGCAAGTGCAGGGGATCCACTGCTAAACGGCAAGAGAGACAGAACGGAACACGAGGTTGGAACACGTCAATCTAAAATTGCCACCACGTGGTTTGCAAGGCTAGGAATGTCTGCTAAAAAAATGGATCGAGCAAAAGTGGCAACTGGGAAGATGTTTGGAGCATGCAGGTCTCCAAAGAAGGAACGAAATGCAGCAGCTATCTTTAGGTTTGACAGACAAAACAGGGCTCTGTGCATATGCTCCAGTCACTTCTACCTACACTTCAGCTTCTTCTTCAAATGCTTTGAGGTTTATGTATAATGTAAAGTACAAGTTCCCTGCTCCTGGGAAACCGCATTAACAGGGGAGCTCTGAGCCAGCATACTTTCTCTCCAAAAACAATAGTATTTTCTAACTTTGCTATGGATTAAACAGTTTGCCAGTATTTTTCAAGGGAAGGGATCACATCCAAGGTGTTAATATGATCAGGAAGGAGAGAAAGACCTCCTAAGGACGTGGTTTGGCACGGCTGAGAAGTGACTGACAACCTAGTGACAGCAAATGCTTCAATGCACTGATGGAGCAGGAGCAGCACAGGCAGCCAGCACAGGAACCTCTCTCACCCTGTCCATCCAGGGCCATAAGATAACTTTATTGCAGCCAAAAAAGCCAGAATTAGCAGGAAAAGTGCTACTCATGACCAAACGGGTCTGGACCAAAACAGCACATCTCACCGGCTCTTATTGCATGGACCATTTAGTAGATGTTCAAAACAGCCACAACTAAGTAATTTTTTTTTCTCTGAGCTAAATTTACAGCACTTAAATTTTGAAGTAGGAAGATACAGGGCTAATTTGCACCTTCCACTTCTGTTATGCTTTGCAGATTTGAGTTGAAAAGACCAAATGGGTGGTGAGGGAGGATGGAAGAAAAATAGTAATAAAAAAAGCTATAATATTCTTTTTGTCTCACATCTTAGCTCCTGCATTTTGCCAGAAGAAGAAACATATTTGAAAAACAGAAAGGCCCTTAATCCCAGAAACTGAGCAAACAAATCTACACCCTGGGATGAGATACAGCCTCCCTCTATCCACCTGCTGCATCATTTATTTCTTTCCCTAGAGCAGTACTACTTACCTACAGAAATGAACTCACTAACAGAATATCAAGTGTTTCTAACTGAAGTACAGTTATGTGCTCAGATTTCACACCACATATTTGGCTCTTCCTAAGTTTTCTTGGCTTTAATTGTGCCTAGCTTTCACGGCAAGGATCTTGCTCCTCCTTCCACATTATAGTGTAGTACAAAGAGATGACAGTTGTTCTTAAAGCTAATATGCTACAAACAGATCCACCTAATTTTTATTTTCATATAACTCACATCCTTGCCTTTGCATCAAAGGTTAACAGTAAAGTTTCCTCTGTCAGTTAAGTCTCCTCAAATTGATTTCTTTTCTCTCCTAAATAATCCTATATTTGAAGCATTCAAGATCCCTTCAGTGCAATCATTAATACCCTACAGACAAAAAGGGATCATTGTCTTTGTGATGAAAAAGGGGGAGAAAAAAGAAAAAAAAACCCACATAAAGGCTCAGAGAGACTCTGACTCTTCAACAGCCCGAGCTGAATCCCTAGAAAAGAACAGCTTCAGCCTAAAGACTAACACAGTGAACAAGGAATCCAAATATTTAATCAGGGTACAGTCCATTTATTGTTCTTTCTGGTCATCTCCCCCTACATTTTCGTTTGCTATTTAACAGACCTTCCTTAGAAGAGAGGTTCAGGAACTGATCCACTTCATGGGGCTCCAATTTAATCTCCGGAAGAACTTTCTGGGTCAGTGGTTTCATCTAGAAAAGAGAAATTAACAGCATGAAAACCTAGAGTACACATCTCAACAATCTTAATGGAAGGACACAAGGATTACTTCTCCATAAATGGAGAGGTTTCCTCTCCTCCTGCTCTGCTCTGGGCAAAGCTTTAACTGCTTCACACAGTTTGCTAAACCAGGCTACAGAAAATACTGACTGCTCCCACTATGGCTTTTCTTACTACTATATTTAGCTAAAATAAAAGATTCCGCCTCAGAGATGACATTTCAGACTGAAAGCTAACATGCAACCCACTCAAATTACTTCTCTTAGCAACAGAGCTGCTCCTAGGATTTGCCGGGCTGCGTGGTGTGTTTGAGCAAGGACAGAAACACCCCTGGGAGCTGGGGAGAGCCTGGAAAAGGCCATTGTCATCAGGGAGCAAGAGCAAGGTGCCACTCAATGAGCACCAGTGCTCTGTTTGCAAATCATGGCAGCCAAGCTTCAGCAGGACTATGGACTGGGAACTGCACATTCAAACTAGGGGAGAATTACGGGAAACTTGTGCCTAGCTTTTTTTGGTCTCTTATAAAATAATTTCTGTTGCCCATATTTCTGATCCACATCCAAGTGGAAACATTTATTTTCAGCATATATCAACTCCCTCCAGCCTGGACTGACATTGCATCCTGGAGACTGACAGCAACCATGCTTCTTCCTCCACTGGCTGGAGAGCCTGGTGAGCAACCAGCTGCTGCAGTTCATTCTACTTAACCCAACCACAGCCAAACTAAGCTCTTTAGGATGCCCACTGGCTGCTCCAGCTGTGGTCAGAAAGGCATCACAAAGCTCCTTGTGAGGTTGGCTGGTCCTGGAAGTAGCAGCAGCTTGAAATGTCAAAGCTTCCCAGATCTGGCAAAAGTAACTTTGCAGGCAAACAGGGAAACTGCCCAGTCAATCCAAGAAAGGAGTCTTGTTCTGATTAGGGGTAGGCACAGAAGAATTAAAGCAAGTTCTTATGAAAGACACTTAGCTTGTCACAGTCTTCATAGAGCAAATGGATTAGTCAGTTCAAGTGCAACCGGTTCATTAGAAACTGTTCAAATATTTCTAAAAACCCAAGAGCCCCAGGCTTTGGGGCTAGCATAGCAAAGCTGTACACCCAACCATTATGAGGTGAGAACGCAGAAGAGTTTTGAAACACAAGCTCTCACTGCAGCAGTGGAACACCAGCAAACATTAAAAACCCTTAAGCAGACTGCAGCATGAACCCTGAACTGCCAAGCTTTGGCACCAAGGAGGTTACACTGGTATGCAGCTTTAGGAGAACCTAATAGTGCAGAGAGAAGAGAAGGTGTGCAGTACCAGGACATCTGTCTGTAGCTCAGGCTGTTCCCCCTCCAGCGACGCGGCCGTGATGGTGAGACTGCCTGAGGGAGCAAGGCCTGATGTCTCACACAGCCCTGGCTCAGTCTTTATTGATGCTGGAGTAAACTCTGTAGCCAGACACCATTCCTCATTTTCCAGGTCACCTGCCAGGGAAGGAAATTGGACACCACGTGTTTAGATCAGGGACAGAAAGACTACAATTGAAAATAATGTCATTCCTCCTCCAGAGAAGGGAAACAAACACAGAAGAGATTTTAGTCTATCAACAAAACTCTGCCCTTACTATTCAGCTCTCAGTCAATGCAGACAACCATGGCATTTCAGTGCTGTAACCTAATCCTAGCCCCAGGATACACAGAGGAGCAGCGAAGAAAGACACAGAGCACTAATCACCGTACATTGCTGAAAGCTGCTAATGCGTGGCAGAACAAGACTAAACAAGCCACTGGGTAAAGCAGCCATGTCCCAAACAGGCTAATGCCTGCTGACTCAGTTTTATTCCTCCTTCTAGAGATAGCCTTTAGCCAGACTTCTGCTTCTTCTACTGCTTGCAGTCAGCAAATAGCTCAAATGGTGAGATTATCATTTTAAGAACAAAGTATTTGTCACAGCTTTAATTTTTTTTCCCCAAGGATTCATTTGGTAAGTGCAGAAGAGGATATAGGCTTTGATGATTTCACAGGAGCACGAGAGCCATGGTGATCATGCTAATTTCCTCCACAGAGCCTCTGGGAAGTCACAGCACAGGATGCATATTTTAACTGGTAGCAATGAAATGTGCATCTCGTGTTGGCAGAATTATCCCCTAACACCACTTATTGCAAGCTCACTAGTCAGGAGAAAGCCACGCAACTTTTTTCTAGACAAACCTGAAAGGTTTGCCCAGCACTGTCAAGAACTGGAAGAACGTTGGCATGGTAAGTTTAGCTCCCCATTTCCATTCCATTTCCACTTGCTGAAAAAGGACTTATTTTCCCAGGTCTGAAGTAGGATAGAGGACCACGAACTCGGAAATACTCAACCTTTAAAACAATTCCACAAGGCTGTTAACAACCCCTTTCAAAAACACAAAACAATCAAATGCATTTTTGGCAGTTGCGATTCTGCGTCAGAAAACTTCCCATTCCAGCTGCTAGACTTTGATCATGTATGTTCTTTCCTGTTGCAGGAGAATGTCCCACACCAACTGCATCCCTACAGCATGGGGCACAGTCCTCTGCCACAACTCATCAGCAGTTGTGAGAGGCATATCCACTAAATCAAGCAGCTGGAATCTGAAGGCAAATATAAGAAAATTAAAGCAAATAAAAGGAAAAAGAGTACTGAACTTCCTTTCAAAGCTTTCCTCTGCCTTCATACAGATGATTTACTGCACACACGAAATTAAAACAGAGCAAGCACACAGACTGTAGGGCTAGTAAACAGCAACAGAGCTTTGAATTAACAGAGCTTTTGAATTAACTGCACGCTGCACCAACATCCTGGGAGGCTGCCCCGGGGCTGGGGATGTGGCACCAGCATTCTGCAAGGCTGCACAAGACCCTTCATTCACATCTCAGGGTATCAAACTGGTGAGATGTCAGCAGAGTTCAGCTGCAAACAGGTAACAAAAATAAGAGTGGGTAACAAAAATAAGAGTGGGCTCACAGCCCCTGGGCTGCTGTGTGTCCTTGCAGTTAAGACCACACAGGCACTGGGCAGAGCTGGGTGCCTGGAAGAAGGGAGAAGAATGTACATCCCCAGTGCTGGTAATCACTCTGTGGTGGGACCTAAACTCCACCACTGGCAAGGAAGGAGGTAATTTGAGTAAAGGCACAGCAAGGAATTAAAAATGAAAAGTACGTATCCTGTAATCAGAAGCTCAAGAACGGCAAGCCCAGCTCTGCCAGATTTAACTGCAGAGCAAGGGCTAAACACCATATTTAAGTTTTCTGGAGAGCTTACACCCAAAGCTTCCTGGGAAATGCAAAAAATGCAAAAATAGAAATATTTATTAAAAAAAAAGAGGTAGGCTTGTCTAAATATTAACTCAGGGGAGAGAACATTGCTCTCTTTCAACCCTCCCTGAGCCTTTCTACTCACAAACACTAAAGTGTAACTACCTCCCAGCTGGCTGTGTGTCCATCATTCAGGTAATACCTTTAAAGCCCTATCTGCCTGGAAATCCCTAATCTCTTGGTAAACGCAACTTTTAAATTACTTGTTTGGATAACTTGTGTCAAAACTGGCCCCATATCATGTTGTGCAGAGCCTCTCTTTGCTGCCTCTTGCACCTCTGGGTCAAGCTACCCCTGTGGCAGCACTGTTGTGAAGCCAGTGGATAAATGAGGGCTGTTAGTGAAGCTATTAGTGAAGCCAGTAATTAGCCCTAAATTTTCTCAGATTTGTACAATCAGGCAAGTAGAAGAGAAACCCAGCCATAGGTGACCAGCAAAACAGGGCACATCCTCTAAGGTGGCATTTGTGATGTTTATCACCTCTAATCCCCAAACCCATCACGAATATTCAGCTGCTCTATGACAGCAAGATATGCTGGCCTTCAGCTGCGCATTTCACTCCTCTGGAATCCATCATTTTACTCCTCTGGAAGCTGAGTTTGCTGATTAACCTGACATCCCTGCCATCACCACTTAGATCTGCATAAACTACTCGGAGTTATTTTAGGCTTTAAAGCCAGTCCAACCAGTTTGTGGGGTTACAGATGGTTTCCAGCGACAGCAGTACACTGCATTTAACACTGAGATAATTCTGAAGAACTGCATCTGGCACTTTTTTTGACACTGCCTCTTACAATGCATGGTGACAGCTGTCATTCCAAATGAGCAATCCTGTGAAAGGAAGGGATGGCGGACTGGTCAAATCTCACCTTGATGCTCTCCTCCCTCTACTTTTTCCAAGTCTCTGTTAGGCATTCACAACCAGGATCAGTGGGTGTTGTGCTGCAAGTTACTTTCTTCTGACAAATTCTATCTTCTGAAGTCATCAACAACCTCTTCTCTGCTCCAAGGAAGCTTCAAGGACATGCCCCACTCTCCTTTCTCCTGTTCCTGAGCACATTATCTGAAAATCATTCTTAGTTTATTCTTGTAGTAGTTCCTCAGCATCTTAGTCTACTCTGCCAAGGTCTGTACTAGCAGGGCAAAGTGGCAATCCTTCTCCCAAAGCCCTTGAGAATGCAGCATAAAACCAGAAAAACTTAGGCAAAGAGGAAATAGGGAGCAGGGTAATAGATTAGTGGTCATAGAGAGGTATGGCACACCCTCCAAGACAAGAGTATTTCTGATAGAACCGAATTCTGGTAGCTCAGAATGCTGAACTCCAACACCACTACCTCTTCCCCTCTCTCCTTGGGGAGGTGAGAGCCCACATTATTCATGGACAAGCAGTTCCTCTTGCAGATTTTCCAGATGGCATTTCCCCCTCCCAGCACACACACAAACACACTCCCACCGCTAATAATAAAACCAAAGCCCTCAGAACTGCTGCAACAAAAGAGATACTGTTTGACTACCAAACATTGGGGTCCTTTTCCAAGTGCCAGGAAAAGAAAATTAAATAGAGGCAAAGATGAGCAGCAGTGATACACAGTAATCACAATGCATAGCAGAAATAGTTTTCTTCATAACAAATTATCATCGTTCATATTGGCATCTCCTCTTTAAGCAGCTCAGAGTCCATCTAAAAACCACAGATAATTTGTATCACTATCAAAGTTATTAAGATAGAAACAAAGAGATCACCTTTATATATACATGGTCATCAGGCACAGATTGAGGTGGTAGCTGGATTTACAGCTCTGAACTTGGATACCATTAAATGTCCTATATAAGATTATGATTTTTTATTTTTTTTTTAAGGTTTATGAAAGTTATCCACAGAAGCACTGCAGTCAAATAAAACAGTTCTCTCTCTCAGGTCTGAATTTTTCTCCTCACACCCCCTGTGGATGCTCTGAAGGCAGACCTCTATTATGGCTTCAACACAACATGAAATGAACTTGATGCTCACAGCGCATAACTAAGTGAGCACAAGCTGTCAGTGCCACACTACCGAACAAATGAGATCACTGGTTTCACAAACAGCAGGACTGGAAGTGGGAGGAGTATTCCCATAATATGCATCAGCAGGGAAACTATTCCTAGGAAATCAGTTCCTGTAGTCACTTGACAAAGAGTTTTGAAAAGGAACTGCAAATGTTCCTGTATTGAGAAAGGCACAGCAATAGCTGAAGGTCCACAAGATTCCACCTAGGGGGAAACACCAAAAAAGTGCAGTTCATTTAGGCTGTATCCAAGCAGAAATCAAGAGGGAACTTAATCACAGCCTACAAACACCCAGGGGAAGAGGTTTCAGAGTTCTTTAAAAGGAACAAAAGCTATAATGAGATCTCATATATGTGGAACTGGAAGCTAAAGGAGGCCAGAGTGCAAATAAAGCTGGCAATTATTAAGAGTAGCCATAAATAAATGCCCACCTCTAAATCAAAACTGTAATTTTTCGGACATGCTGCTGCTCAAGTAGGAGTTACAGGCTTGATGCAGAGTGACCTACTGAGACTGTGGAGCTTGGAAATACAAAAGTTCAAAAGTCTTCTCATACTTTAGTGTGAATTTAGTTGCTCTCCTACAGAGTTGCTCTTACACAGAGCAATGCTTTCAGATACATGGTGAGATTTTTGGGGTGTCCTGTGCAGGGCCAGGAGCTGGACTGGATGATCCTGATGGGTACTTTCCAACATATTCTAACATATTCCAACATATTGTATGATTTTATGACTTTAAAACTGTAGATGGTGACAAGGATTGACTGCTACCTTCCATATAAAAATCACCCAAATACAGGCCATTCCCACTAAATGGTTTTGTCATCACTTCCTAAATAAACACACAAAATACAAAAATTACACAGAAAAAATGTTGCAGGAATGTGCTCTCAAAAATCATCAGTATGCCTTTGACAGCACTTTTGAAAGCACAAGTGAATTTCTTTGTTCATTTCCATTTTCTTTAAAGTCAGGGCAGAGGAGATTCCCATTTTCATTGTTCACATTAGACTGATTCAGCATTTGGAGAAAAACAGACAGAAGCAGAACATTGTTTCTCTCTGTATAAAGACTATATAAAAAACCCCCAAAATTAGTATATGTGATACAACCTCCTATAAATACTAAAACTATTATGACTCACATATACACCATACATACACCATATTATGTGTGTGCATACATATTGATAAATTTAAGATGTATGAAGAACAACCTGAGCCTCAAGTCCAGAGGTGGCTCTATGCAAAGAGACAGCACATGACACTGATTTTACTGCTTGTGAACTCCATACCTGAGCAAGTGCTTTCATGCACAGAGCCCTGCCTGAGATGAGGGCTGGATTTATTGCTGAAGGGCTATTTGCACTGGAGAAGTGGGAGTCATGTTTTTTAGGGGTTTTGTTTGGTTCTTTTGGGTTTCTTATTTGTTTGTGTTTTTCTTTTTCAAGCCATGTAGGGATATGGACTTGGAGTTTAAAAGTTGAAAAGGAAATTCAGGTTTTAAAAGCACATTACAGAAACACAAAACCTCAGCAGTAAAAAAACCCAATAACAATGCAGGTTACAGCGTGGGGCCAGCCTCAGTTTTGGCACAGCTAGGAGTAAAACAGAAACACACCATTCCAGCAATCAGTCAAACCTTCAGCCAAGACAAGCCTCTTGAAATCCAAAAGCAACTTCAAAGCATTCCTGAGCAGGAGAGCAGCACCAGGAGGGGCAGGTGGGGACTCAGACTAGTCTCAAAAGCAGAGCCCTGAGGGGACTGGGGAAGGAATGCACACAGTGCAGCCACCTGGGCACAACCTGAGGAGAGACTGCCCACTGCCTGCCCTGTCAGGCTCACAAAGTCAAAACCATCAGCAAAATCAAACATACCCCCACCTGAAACACCCCCAGCACTTGAGCTGATCTCAGAGGATGAAGAGCCCCAGAGAGATGCTGCAGGCTCTGCTTTCACATTCCTGCTGCACAGCAGCCCCAGAGTTACCTGTGCTCTGCTGTCACCTATGGAGCTCACATGTCCAAAACAAGGCACAGCCACTACCCTGGTGCTTGTGCCTACAGCTGACAAGGTCAAGCATGGGAGGGCAGGGAAGCAGCCTACATCTGAAGCCACAAGGAGGATAACCTCAGCCCCTGCTAAAACTTGAGTCTTGCCTTGTTCCTGGCTCTGGTCCCCTTTATAAAAGGCTGCAGAGACTGGAAAATTGAAGACAACAGAAAATTAAGCTTCTCTCCCTATCTGAGAGGTGAATCTGTGCCCCAAAAGGCTGCAACCTCCCTTACCTATCCAGCCCTATTCTCAGTGTCTCCTCCCAGCTTCCTGTACTCTCAAGAGCATTTTCCACTTCACAACTAACCCACTGTCCTTCTCCACAGCCACTCTGCAGATGTTTCAAAAACCCCAGGGCTCAAAACTAGAAAGCAGAAACCTGGTGGAAGAGAGGTGGCAGTGCAGCTGGTGTGGATTGTTGGTACACAGGACAGAGTTTGTCCTTTTTCGTGTTGCAGCCCACAGCCCTCCCCAGGCCATGTGCCTTATTCACCACTTCAGGCAAACAAAAGTGATCAGCCAGCTGCAAGCAGGCAGGTCAAGCTTACAAATCTCTCTCCCTCTAGTATCTTTAAAGTTTATGCAAAATTGAATCTAAGAATAGGTTCTTATCACAAGGAGAAACCGAATAACTAAATGCCAGGTGTCTTGTACACATGTGCTTTAAAACTGACACCTTCAGAGACCCCACACTAGCAACAGGCTGCAAGAATACAAAAAGGTTATTCTGTCCAAAGCTGGGGAAATAGCCCCAGTGCAGTGAAAAGAAAAGTGAGTATGTAGGGAAAACCAGTGTTTGGACCTTGATTTTATGGATACATAAATGTGTTCTCGCCTGGAACTTAACAGGACTTCTCAGAAAAGTTAAACCCAGGCTTATGAGTTTCCCAGGTTTTACATTTCTAGCTCTTTTTAGAAAAACTTTATGTAAGATTTACAATTACAGGAATAGGTCAATTCAGCAGTTGCAGAAAATGCATTAATGGCCAGCTAGTGGCCAGCAAGAAACAGCTCACAGCAGAAGTTGCTTCTTCCCTGCAGGAGTGGGCAGGCAAATGGGCCACACACACAGGGTCCTGCAGAATCACCAAGCTTTACCATGGAAAAAGCATGAAAACACTACTGCTGAGCTGGAAGAGCTCACCAATCTGCCCAGTGCAGTAATTTGGAGAATGCTAAATTTTTGGACTTCTATACATGTCTCTCAGCCCCTGCCACTCCACTAAAGCCCTCCCAGTTCCCCAGCAGCAGAGGATCCTGCTGGAGCACATGGAGCTCCCCCTCCACACCCTGGACTATCTGGACCCCAAAAGGACACTGGTGCTCCCAGTATCTGTCCCTTCCTCCACCAAGGGGACTGGCCTTCATCAGAGCTGTCAGGAGCACTGTGTGCCTTCACCATCTGACAACAGAGATGCTTTCAAGCTCCAGAGTCAAACCCTGCAGTACTGCCATCCACAAAATCCTCTTTTCCTGCTCTCACAGATTCAAGGAATGAAAAAATCATCAGGGTGGTGCCTTTGAATACCAGAAAGCCAGGTTAACTCTAATACTGCAGTTTCCTTGAGTATTTCTCTGAGCTTCAGTGTTTTGAAGTCAATAGGTACAGAAAGGTTGTGAGCAAAATTCTGGGGTTAAGATTAAATAAAATCGACCAAGAACAACTCCTCCTCCTCCTCTCTTATAAAACACTCTGCAGAGTGAACATAAGATGAAATGTTTTCCATTCATTTTCTATTTTTAAACCCACTTGTTAATGTTTCTTGGCTTTTTAAGACATCATTTGACTACAGCTCTGTTACAGTGGCCTCAGCAGTATGAATTTCTTCAGGAATTTTCCCCAAAGGAAACTCCCCTCACTTTTAGCCTAGTTTGAAGCTTCTCCCTGGTAAATTCCAGAAAAGCTTGTTTCCTGATGTTTCTTGTGCTTGTTTTCCCTGCCACAATTAGTATCTCCTGTATGTGTTAATTTGAAAATATTCACATAAAACAGCTAGGAAATATAAAAACTGAAGACTTTCTGTAGATGATGTTTCCCAATCATTTCTAAAAGCCCTGTCCATCCCACACAGAAAATCCTTCTCATGGGTTTTCTTAGTTGTCCTTTTGTAAAATCTCTAACAGATTTCATCCTGTTCCAGGAGAGCTCTTTGGACTACAAAACTGTCAGCCTTTGAAGACCTGTCTGGTGGATCTTCACAAACAGCTTAGCTTGTCAGTGCTTTGCCACAAGCACTAATCTCTCTCCCTTTTACTGAAATGCAGCTTAACACTCCACTGCTTTGTACTGTAAAGCTAAAGGTGAAGGCAGAAACTAATTACTAGGAGTCAAAGTCTGACATGGCAATTATTCCTTATAGCTACCAGATACTCATGGTTTTGCTCCTCCACCAATGACTTCACACCAGAACAAGCAGGCTGGGTCTCTTCCTCCCACCATTCTTGCCTTTCCCCTCTTTCCCCTCCAGATGTTTATGTTGTATGCTGAATTATATTATTCTGGGTTTTCACCATTTTCTATGCATCACCATTTTCCACAGCCACAGTTCCACCAGGAACATTTCATTATTGCATCATCACAACAAATGACCATTGGCTCAGGGTGCTGTACCTTCATTGAAGTTGTCATCAGCTGAGATGTGGGTCAAGGGAGATTGGGGTCTAGAGTCCCCACAGAGGGAATAGCTGTGCTCTGCCTGGATGAGGGGTGCTGGTGATGCTGGAGACAGCTCCACTTCCATGATTTCATTCTTCTCAGACAAGAAGGGATCATTCAAGAGCTGGCCTAGGACGTCAGGTGAAAATTCATCCAGGAACTCTGTGAAGTGCTGTGGAGACAAAAAGGCAGGGGAAAGTTTATCTCTTTGCCTGTCTGTCATGCTTATCACAGGAGAGAATAGATCAGAACAATTCCATACATGCACTGGTCATCCGTGCCAGTCAGCAGCAGGATCCACCAGCCCTGTCCAACCTCCTCCTCCAATCACTGCTTCAAGCTGAAGAGCTACAGCTAGAACAAAAGTCCTCTCAGAGGCATACATGGCAACAGAAGAGCCTGTCATTAACTTGCAACAAAAATGGAAAATGGGAGCAGGGTACTCATGTCCTGAAGCAGCCTCCTCCTGCCACACCAAAGGTACTCACTACAGGGCATCACCACAACTGGGAAAGCACATTTTCCCCAGACAGAGTGAAAGATCCTGCGGGATCTATCACCTGAACATTTTGTGTGTGGATAGAATATAGGGGGTTAATGCTCACTGAAGCACAGAACAAAAATGAAACACATTCCAACACAGACTCTGACACCACATATGACTATTTTAGCTGTGCAGAACATTCAGTATGCTCCAGGAAAACGGGTCCATGCACCTCCACAGCCAAGCAATTAACACATTTGCTATAAAATGGGTTTCCTGACTAATTTATGTATCTATTTTAGATGTAGCATTCCACCTAGAGCCCATATCCAGCTTCTAGGCCCCAGAGCTAAAGCTCCTGACAGCCAGTACCAATTACCACTTTGTCTATTGCACTGAATTCATTACACCAGCAGCACATGTTCTATCTGTATGTGGCAGAGTAACTTCATGTTTGTTTATTATTCAAAATGAGCACAAACCAAACCTTGCAATCCATTTCCTCCAGACTCCAAAGCAGTTTCCATCAATAGTCCAAAAATTTGTCTCTTCACTATGTTTCCAATGTCAGAAAGCTACATCTCCGACAGATGAAAAATCTGCACTGCAACAAATCATTCCTGCTCATCTCATCCACACAAAAAATTCTATTTTTGTATAAAAATACTTGCACAGTGAATTGTAATGAGATTTTCTGAACAATGAGGCATTATCTACCATCTTATATAGGAATCTTTGTTGGCTGAGGCATGATGCTATAAAAGTCTAGGCTTGTTTGATTTGTTCCGTTTTTGCAAGCAGTATTGATCTTGGCTCTTCATCTTGCTCTCTCCTGCAGAAACAAACACTGGAATTCAAGATTCAGCTTCCTGTAGGCTAAATTAAGAATTAAACAAGTCAATATTGTATAAAGCCACAAGGGAAGCGGTGTGCTCACACCCTCATGGACTCATATTTCACAGCTCCTGCAGCACCTGTGGCCTTGAAGCCTGATGCTGAAAAACTCTGAGCACAGCCAGCTCTCACAGAGCTCCCTGGATGTTCAAGCACCTCTTCCAAATGCTAACTATGCCTTCTTTCAAAATCAGTAAATCTTGAGTCAATTCTGACCGACACTGAGGAAAAGAAAATATTGACTGAATACAAGGCAATAAACAGATGACCACGGTTGCTATGCTGGAATAACAAGCTAGCTCAAGAAAAGCCTTTACAAATGGCAAAACAGATTTTTAGCCTCATATTTACTTACTGCAAATAACAACACTAATACACAAACTCTTAGAGGACTCTTCAAGAGGGTCATGACCACCTTAGAAAGCCTTGTTTATTTTAATTTTGATACCCAAGGATTCACTTGCCCTTCACAAACAGGTGCTTCCCAACAAGGATAAAAGCATAAACTACAACACCCCACCACACAAAGAAGAAAGAAAAAAGATGCACAAGAGCAGTTGAACATCCTGAGGCATCAACAAAGACACTGAGTAACACAGGGTAAGCAACCATTAATGTGTAAACAACAGAAAGAAATACTTCCCAACCATGAAACAAGTCAAGGATGAACCTACAAAAAAGCAGT
The DNA here is from genome assembly GCA_013397955.1 of Grantiella picta. Classification (NCBI taxonomy): domain Eukaryota; kingdom Metazoa; phylum Chordata; class Aves; order Passeriformes; family Meliphagidae; genus Grantiella; species Grantiella picta. The sequence continues at coordinate 66,284 of VZRM01001321.1, forward strand.
GCCTTTCTTAGGGACAATGTTTTTTCCTCCAATCTACACATTTCTTTTCATTTGGAGTAACGGCAAGAGTCAATTATATTTGTTTACATATTTTCCTAAAGCTGGAGCATTTCCTTCTTTCTAATTCTTGCATGCATTACTCTGCCTGATGAGTAGCACATGCTGAAATATGGCTGCTACAATATTTGTACCCTGGTTTACATGCAGCTACTTCACCGCCAGCATCATCCAATTTCAGGATGTCATCCTTGAAAATATCATACCCACATGTTGACTTAGTCTGGCACTAATTAGATATTATAACTTTACAGACTCAGCTGAAAAGACAACATGGCCACAGGCTACTAAGCTCTTTTTGGCAAATTCACAAATAAAGATTTTTATTAGCCTTCTGTCTATCACTGCTTTGATACGGAATAAAAGCTCATCAAATGTTACTTCTTCCATTTGACTGAAGTTAGGTCCATCACATTTTATTTATTTATTCCTTTCTGAATGGGGAATTCCCCCAAAGCCACTTCAGGAAAAGCAAAGGAGGAAACAAACATTCAACTTCAGAAAACCAGAGAGAAAGAGGACCTTGGGGTGAGGAAGGATGTTCAACATGTTCGTCAATATTTGCTCTTTCTCCTTTTCACGTGCAGCTGCAAAGCAGCAAGCTGTGAGCGAGAAAAGAATGTCCATTTATAACAGAATTGTCTGATAGCAAACAAATGGTTGGTTTCTAAAATGATTTTCTAGTTTCATTATAATTCTCAAGTTTATTTTTAATGGTCTGTGACGTAACATTGAACACTAGTCAATAGAGAAACCTAAGACAACTGCCACAGGTCACACTGTGCAGCTACTGATCTCAGCAAACAGACAATTTGAGGGATCTGGACTTCTCTGTGACTATAAAAATCCCAAACACCTTGATTTACATGAATTTCTCACATATTACATACTTCTCTACTACAGGGAATGCTTGAAGTTAAATCACTTTTTTTTTTCCTTAATAAAACAATTGTTTCATTGACATTTGCTCAGAGACCTAAAGAAGAAAAGGCATCTGAGCAGCTGCTAAAGCAGAAACCATCTGGGGACAGTCAGACCTCCACCTACAGCTAAGCTGCTCCTTCTGTCTTTCCAAAGCACATTCTCCCATTGCCAATCCCTCCTCTTCCTCCTCCTCCTCCTCCCCTCTCTGCCTTCCACACACACCTCAGTGGTCACTGGCCATAGCTGGAAAGCCCCAGAATAACCCTCAATTTTGATACAGCAGCAACCACCCCTGCACTCAGGAACAGGAAAGGGCAATTTGGACAGGAAACTGAGATTTTTACCCTTAAAACATGTATATATGCTTGCTTGCTTTGTCTATCTATGGCTTTCAGCGGGACGTCTTTCACCCAGAGAGTTCACCTTTACAAAAATTAAAAAAACAGAGGAAAGAGCATTTGCATTGAGAATCTGCCTTTTTTTCCTTCTTTTTCCTTTTTGTTGTTAATACCTCCACAGAGAGCTCAGCTGCCATGTTCCTGTTATCCTCACACCCCACTGGCAGCCCCAGCACTAATTGCAGACATGTGTTGGTACAAGGAGTCTGTTTGAATTATTAAACTATTCTCACCACACAGCAAAGAGATTCGTTCAGCTGGGATTTTAACCTCTGCAAAAAGGCAGGCATTTAGGACAGATGTAACCTTATCTTCTGCTTCCCCTTCCCCCAGAACCCTGAAAAGACAAACAGAAGAGCAGCACTCCTGTTTACACACAGAAAGTAAACTGCAGCCCCATGTTGTTTCACCGCTGCTCTGGCTGGACATTGGCTCCTGCCTGTATCCTGGGTGTCTTTGGGGAACACAAACACCTCCAGACATCACGCTGCAGTAGGCAAACAGAGGAAAGCTCTCACATCCGGGTGCACAGCGGATTTTTTGATAGCTCTTCGAAAGTAGTATTTGGCTGCAGCCCAGCTGTGCCGCCGGCTGCAGCTCTGCACAGCATCTGCCTGTTCCCGCCACACAAAGGCCTTTTTCTCCAGCTGCCTCAGGGACCAGGGGTTTTTTACCTTCTTGTCTGATCAAATGAAGGTCTGTGAAGTAAAACACTCAGGTTTTGGCTCGGTGTGTGGCAGTGCTGGCTTCTCCCCCAGCTGACCTGAAGCTAGATGAGAGCAGCCCTACCCCAGTTAGTTGTTTGAAGGTAAGACATTATCACGCCTGAAAATGAAAGCAATCTCCAGAAAATTGACCTTCTAGGAACTCATTTAAAAAAGGAATGAAGTCAAGAGCCCCAAATTACACTTCACAATTGTATTTAAATTTTTAAGCAAGAAGCAGGCTTTGCTGTCAGACACACAACAGATGATCATGGGATAAAAAAAAAATCCTACCATCCACCTGTAGGTACAAAACAGCCTGAGTTTTATGTCTTTATTCTACTGTAAATCCTTTCATGTCTACTCAGTAACTATACTGAAATTCTATCATTTGTGGGAGAATATGAGGAGTAACTCAAAACTGATATTTGAAACCAGCCAAGAGATCCACTGCAAGAGGAGACACAATTGTTTGGAGTCTCACACCAGCATTTACTCATTTTAAGGACTAAGAAAATGTGGACAGATTTAAAAAAAAATCCATTAAGTGAATAACATACAGGTTGTGTCATCAGCAAAACAAATGCCAGGAAATTCAGAGCTAATAGATTTACACGGTAATTAAATCTGCACATCTTCCCAACTTGCTCAGGTTACGGAGTTGGAAATGCTGAAGTTCATGCTGAGCAAATCTTATAATCCACCCCATTATGTACACATGCATGCACACACTTCCACTGCAAACACTCAATTATTTCCACCCCAAAACCAGCAAAGAAGATATGCATTTATTTTTAACTAATCTGGGAATGAGGCGGGAGTTCAAGAATCATGCTTACTCTTTCGCCTCTCCATGCTCCAAAATATTCTGACTTTCTTTAACAACCCTCATCAAAAACAGTATTTTGTATTTAAAAAGATAATTAAGACCCCAATGAAACTTAATAGGCAGGACTAAATATGGATTGAAAGAAAAGGAAAAAAGAAAGAAGCCCTTGTACAGCTGAGGCAAGGGTGAGAAACAACCCTCAAGTTCAGTGTCTTTTAAGTCCGCTGTCTGCAAGCAGAGAAAAGGATGCTTTTGCTCGTTCCGAGCCCAAGCCTCTTGGGAGTCATGCAAAATAGGAAAATCCTTCTCACATTCCCCTGCCCTTCCCCCAGTGCACAGTTCTTGGACCTAGCCTAACTTTCCAATAGGCTGGGCGCGTGTTTTGCTATTTCCCACCCTCTCCCCCAAAAGCCAAAGCCAGAGCAGTGAGTCAGTGAGCTGGAAGCCCTTCAACAAGGCTCTCCCCATCTGGGTCCCTGACTGAGACCTCCGAGCACATCATTAATTCTGTGTTGCAAGTAAGCATCTGGATTACACTCTCAGGTCACATGTAGCCATTCTTTTGCCTCACCTCTTCTCCCACCACTTCCCTATCCCCTGTATTCTTTTTTTGCCAGCTGGAGCAGCAGAACCACTGAGTGCTGAACCTCTCCATCCCTTGTCACCATGCCTTCCCCTCGCCCAGTGAGCAGCAGGGTCACAATTCTTTACCCCAGTGATTGCAGAGGCTGCAGGACAGGCCTGACTGACCCATCTGCATCTCATGAGCCTCCAAGCCACCAAGACTAGGGGCAAGGCTGTCCCTGCCACCTCCAGCTAGCGTGGCTCAAACTACACAGGGAGGGGAGCTCAGCTTCCAAAACTTCATCACTGGGGTCTCCAAAGATTTTTGGCATCCACACAGAATACCTGAAGAAACCAGTTATGTATTAAATGCTAGGTAGTGAAGAAAAGTATGTTTGGTTGGTTTGTTTGGTTTTTTTTTTGTTTTTTTTTTAAACCACAGAGAGCTCCAGGCAGGCAATGCCACTCATAAATATTTACTGTGAGATGATATTAATTTTCTTGGTTACACCCCAGGTACACCTACAGGTTCTATGGAAGGAACTTGCATTTACAGCAAGTTGTATTTACATCCAACTAGTGTCTTCTGTGTAACCCACAGTGTTAAGCCAAAAAATAAACAGTGAAGAAAGTTTTCAGACGAGTTGAAATATTTGTATACAAATTTCACAATCCAACAGTGGGCAATTACGGTCTTTGCTGCGCAAGAGCTTCAGTTTTGAAGACTCACTAACAAGGGCCTAAATGCAGACACCCTGAGTCAATAACAGAAAATGTGAATTAGCTTTTATAAAAACTGCCTAAAACTCATAGACATAATGGTTGAAATTGCAGACGTGTGTAAAGTTTTAAAACGAGAAAAAACACTGCTCACATATCACCCTTCTTTGAACTCAAGAAACAGATGCTTGAGCACAACGGAGGGGGGAAAATAATGGAGTGATTTTGCAAAACAGATGTGAAGAAATCCACAGGTCATCTCGCCCTGCCCAGGAGGATAAACTGCCCAGCCTGATGCAGAGCTCAAGGATCAGCAGCCTTTGGCTAGCAATGACCTTAGCTGCCAGAGGGTTTAGACCCTGCCCAGCAGAACCTGTGTGTCTATCACACAGATATCTACTATCAGGGCAGAAGGAGAAACAGCCCTGGCAGGACTTTGTGTTCATTGCTGCTGTCACCGAGGTTACACATTAAGTACTGTGCACTAAAAATTCTGGTTGTGCATCAAATACTATTCCAGTGTGTGATCTCACCAGACAGTGAAACAAACAACCACACTGAAGAACACGTTTCTAAATAAGTGCTCTACCTTGCTTTCAGTGGAAACATCCTAGGGTTTGATCTGACGTAGCTCTCATCCTTCCCAAGAGCTTGCACTAAGCCCTGAGAGCATGGATATATACAGAGCCAGCACATTGTCAACAGCAGGTATAATCACAGAGTTCCCACCCCTGACTGTCACGACATCTCCAGTCTGAACTTTGCAGCAAGTTGTATGTCAAACCTTACTGCCCCAGGTAGCTAATGGGGAGCGGTGTGCCAGTACTTGATGATGACAACACTGGGGAAGAACCTCTCCACCTTGAACCTGAAACAGAGCATGGTTTTTGAAGCCATGACAAGAGCTGCTTCAGATGAGCCAGCCCTACCAAACCCATCCCACAGCAAAAAGCCTTGCATTTTGAAGCCACCCTCAGTGGTCCTCTGCACCATGAGATGGATACTTCAAGACACCCACATTGCACTTGTGCAGCCTTGACACTGCAGAAATTCACACAGGAACCCACAGAAATGGTTTTGGCACCTCATTTTGTATGGACCAGTACTTCCATCAGCACTGGGACTTTGGCACCCTTCCTCTGAGGAAAGATGCATTTCCTCTTTTGTCAAAGCAAGAGTGCAGATGGGTCACTTGGCTTCCACTCAGGCCAAAGGCGGACAAGGTTTGTTTTGAAGCTCTGCTGAAAGCTGCAGAATGGAAAAATGGAGACAGGATATGAACAAGATCAAATAATATTATACTTACAAGCATGTGTGGCATGTGTCTGGACAAATAATTTTAAGATACCCTTTACTTGAGAGCTGGTATTCCAATTTCCTATGACAAGCCTTTTGTCACAGCACCAGTAAACATTACTTCAGTCAGCTTTATAAAAAATAAATAAATAAACCATGAGTGGTACTGGACCAAGGTTCAGGACCCAAAATACCAGTAGATGGAAACATTTTTATCCTAAGACCAGGTCTTAAACAAAAACAAACTTGTGTGCTTATTTCTCATCTCCGCTTCCTTCCAGAGATGCAGGGACTTGTGAAACTGGTATGGGCTACTGGGAGAAAGGAAAAATTACTGAGAATTCACATAAATCAGAATGTAGAAGACAAGAAAGTGTTAACAGAAAATACAATTCAGCAGGAGAAAGATTGCTTCTGAGTTTGTCAGGATCCAGAGGAATGTTAATTATAGATCAGGCCATTGCTTGGCTGCAGTTATTTGGGAGAGAAAAAGAGAAGATCAAAATGTTTAATTGAATATTCTTGGGAGGGGGTGGTTCTGAATTACTGTTTTTTATATAAGAACAGATGATACAGCCATCCCACAGGATGGTAATGAAATTACTTTTATCCCAACAATTATGGAAGAGAATATTAAAACAGCTACTCAAAGTTGGCCATTTTAATTAGTAGACCTCGAAAACTTCCATCTGTAAAGTCTAAATAGAGCTTCTAAGGAGCTCTTCAAACTGTTTTCAGTAGGAGACAATACTGATGGACTGTAAAAAAAAAATGAAAATATTTAAGTGTAAACAAGACAATCAAAGTAACAGCAAGTTAACCTACCTACTGCTCATTTCTGATGAAGGGGAGAGATGGAAAACAGAAGAGAGTAGTTAAGAATCCAAGAACTTCCAAAAGGAAGACAAATCTAATTTATGCTTATAATTCCACAATAACTGATAATCTAGCTTCCCAAATTTTAGTTCTTTCTGTAATAATAATACAGGCCTAATACTCCTTGTATTGTAAGGCAATTGACTCGGTGCTATACAAAACAAAGCTGGAGCGAGATGAAGCCAACAGGCCTCATTCAGTGTGACAAGAAAATCAGAAATCTCCAGATGTGAAACACAAACGAGCTGATTGTGCCCCACGTTTTCAGTGGGTTCCCAGAGGGATCAGTTCTTGGCCCCAGACTCTAATATTTTATCAATGACCTGAGAGGAAAAGCCTCTGCCACTGGAGGCTGCAGATAATGCAGTATCAGCAGCAGCAGCAGCAAGTAACAAAATAGTCAGGTCACAGAACCAAAACACAGAAACTTGGTAAGCAGCCATAAACATGGCTTATAAAAAGCCCAAACCCCAGCTACAGCTTTGTACTGTACCTCATGCCAACCACACAACCTGCACAAGTTTTGTGCTCCTGCAAAACCCAGAGCACACAAGTTTGAGGAATTCAGAACACAGAGGCGCACGAAGCACAAATTTCTGTCTGCTCACAGGGGATGCAGCTGCTATTGCCCACAGCCAGGCTCCAATCCTGTGCCACCAAATTTCAAAAAAAAAGGAAGTTGAACAACTGGAGAAAGTTCCGAGAATCACAAGAATCACTACAGAAAGGGAAATCTTGCCTCAAAATAAAAGCAAATAAGAAAAGAAGAAACCAATGTATTGAGCTTATCAAAGAAGAAAGCCCTGCAGAACGTCAATGTTCTTCAGTAATGAAACAGGGAATTAGACTTAAGAGGATGCCTCTCCTGGCTTGCAGCTAAGTTTAAAAGCTGGAGCCAGATCCATTCACTGTGGTTCACAATATTAAAAAAAGGGAGAACAATAAATCGTGAAGGAACAGCATGAATCCTTCGACCCAAGCCATTCTTAATTGAAGACTAGAAGCTGCCCTACAAAGATTCGCAGGAATTCAAACAGGAAGCAATCCGGGGAAGTTTTATAGCCCTTGATTTACGTAAGGTTAAAATAATTCATCATAATTGTTTCCTTTGGCCTTCTGGCAGCAAAACAAGGCTGTTTACTAGAATGGCAGCATGTTCTTGAGAAACTGATGCAAACCCAGAGCTGGGAAACCTGCTGATGCGGCTTTGCATTCCTGTATTCCAGATCACTTGATATCCTTATCAGGAAAGCAACTGGGGAACGCAGCTCAAGAATCCAGGTTTAAGAGCAAAGGTTGCTGGTGTTAGACACAACCACCCTGCTCCCAAGCCTGCTCCAAACACAGCAAACTTCAAGCAGCCAGCACATCCCACAGCATGAGCCCACTGAAAGCCTTTTGCCTTGTTTATTTTGAAGGCTGGGCTCTCCAGCTGCACGAGTGAGTCAGCTTTCCTCCCCATGCAAACTGTCCCCGATCCTTCTGGAACCGATTTGTTCCTCAGGATCAGAGGGGCAGCCATGCCACAGCACAAGCAAATGTGACAAATTGCAATGACTCGCAAGCACAGAGCGCTGTGATCATTTTCAGAGTCCACATTTAATTTCTACATCCAACACACGGCAGTTTCAGTGGTGATGGGAGATTCCCCATGAGCCCAAGCAAGAGGAATGCTGGTGTGCATGGGGAAATTAAAAGGGAGCTTCCATGTGAAGGGATTTGCTTCAAAAGAAGTCATTTAGCAGTTGCTCATTTCAAAGTCTCTTTTAAGTCTTCTAGTTAGCAAAGCTGCACGTGTCTGGGCATCTCTTTCAGGGCCTATCCTCCTTTCCAAGTGCCAAATTTGCAGCAGCAGAAGGTTGCCCATAGCAGAGAAATCAGAGGCAAGTAACCTTATTCTTGCTGTGAATCTGACAAAGAGCACAAACACAAGTATGTAATGTGCAACCCAATTCAAACACGCAGAGAGAACAAGGTTACTTGTGCTCTTATTTAACATTAGAAATAAACTTTTTGGTTTTTTAAAGGCTTGGGGGTTTTTTCAGCTTGATAAAGAAAAGCTTTAAAAGCAAACAGCTGACAGAATGGAGGGAGAGAGAGCATTCAAGGAAAGAAGGAGTTTCATCCAGTTTTAAAGATTAATTATAAGATTAATGCCACCAGGCAATGTGAGTGTCTGGCACTGAAGCAGAAGGTGCTCCAGCCAACACCTCCAGCCAGCACACACACACAGCCCTGCACAGCATCCTCCCCATCCACATCTCCCAAACTCACAAACAAAGCCGCTTTCACTTGCAGCACTGAAATTTAATTAATTGGATATATTGAGCAAGTGAGTGAGCTGTGCAGCGTGGAAGATGCCTCTCCTGAGACTGCAGAAAGAGCCTGCCAGCATCCTGGGGACAGAGCCGGCGCAGGGAAGCATCAGACGTTGCATAAGCAAAGGCAAACGTAATGGCTCATTCTGCTATCCCAGCCAGCTCAGACCCCCGCCAGCACGGCCAACATCCACTCCAGCTATTCACAGGCTGCTGGGTGCCTGAATAAAGGACAAGAGAGGGGAGGCCCAGCCTGGGGTGTGCCTGGGGAAGCACATGGGACCTGTCCCAGCAGCCAGGCAGTGCTCCAGGGCCCCTCGCTCCCTGCTTGTGCAACCATTACCCCACGGTTTGGAAGTGGGGGAGTTGGGTGGAAAATGTGGTTTTTCCAGACTGTATCAATGCATTTTCCTTCTTTTAAGGAAAGAAATGTGGCCTAGTGGTTAGAGGGCTGGGCGTCCCACACCATCTGAGCCTCTTGTCTCCTGAGGCAAAGGTGCCCTTTGCCTCTTGGTTCCACATGCCCAAGGGCAGTAATAAAGTTATACTCTCCAGTCACGAGGGAGGGATCTCAAGGGTAGTGCTGTGGAAGATTGCAGCACATTCAACGCCAAAACCATCAGGATCATAGGAAAACCAAAGACAGCCGGGACATAGAGAAAGGCCCTTGTTGCAGAGCACAGCACTGGACACTGCACCAAGGCCAGGAGGGAGAAACACACCCGCAAGCGCTTGGAATTGTTTAGGTTGGAAAATACCTTTAAGATCATCAAGTCCAGCCCAGCACTGCCAAGTCTACCACTGAACCTTGTCTTCAAGTGCCACATCTGCGTAACTTTTAAATATGCCTAGCATGGTGACTCAACTCCTTCCCTAGACAGGCTGTTCCAGTGCTTGACAATCTTGTTGGTGAAGAAAATTCTGCTATTATCCAATCTAAAACCTCCACTGGGGCAACTTGAGGCCATTTCCTCTTGTCTTCCCGTTTGTCACTTGGGGTGAGAGACCCACCTCCACATAGCTATGACCTCCTTTCAGATATCTGTACAGAAAGCAAGAAGGTCTCCCCTGAGCCTCCTTTTCTCTAGACTAAACAACCACAGCTCCCTCAGCTGCTCATCATAAGATTTGTGCTCCAGATCCTTCACCAGCTCCATTGCCCTTCTCTGGACTTGCTCCAGCACCTCAACATCTTTCCTGTCCCAAAAGGGAGCACCAGATGCAACATGCCACTTCACCAGTGCCACACACAGTACTTCAGGCTCTGAGGGCTGCCCAGAGGTAAAGTGCAAGCTTAGGAGCTCAGAGATGAAAATCTGCATTCAGATTTCAGGTGGGATTTCCTCCATGCAGCCTGTAAGCCATCTGTGGTGCACAGCCACATGAGACCTCATTGCCTCACCAACCCAGCACAGCTCCCCGCATTACACAGCTCGAGCAGAGAGCACCCAAAGGGAGGAAAACCCAGAGCTAAATGTGTCTATTTGGTTCTAGGGAAACACAGGTACAGAGCCAGAGAAATAATCAGGGGAACCTTGTACAGCAATGTGTAACTCCAGAGCCAGTTAAGACTATATGTATACATAGATATATATATATATATGTGTATGTGTGTGCATGCTTGTGTGTCTGTGTGTATTAAATATACATCTTTTTTTAACAAGGCACCATTGGCTATGTAACATTTCGGATGAGCATCTGCTACAGACCATCTGGACTAGGAGGGAGGGAGACCAAAATGCTGTGGGACTCTTGAGGAATTTGAAACTTGCAGCGGATTTTACACAGAAAACTGTTGCGTAAGGGACACTGACAAATGTGTGGTATCAGGAAGGTTCTTCAACTAACAGAAGGAAAAATAAAAAAAAAGAGGAGAAGTGATCCTGAAACTGCTGCTTCCTGTGGGGGTTGGAGCTGGCTACAGACGACAATACTGACTTCACACCACCTAAATTCAGCATCATTAAATGAAACCAAACCAAGTTGCCAAGACATGCATCAGTGTGCCAGAAGATCGAGTGCTGAACTGGTGTTGCCCCAATGAACTGAAAGTGGTACCTGCCACTCAGTGGGTTAGCACAGAGTATCTTATGCTTTCATCTAAAAATAAAAGCACACAAAAGCCACACAAGTTCTTATTCATTAAACTAACATACAAGAACAAATGACTCCTATGTAAAGCATTCTGACATACTTTTGACCAAGACAGCTTCACAGCTTCTATTCTGCAGACAGAATCTCAACCACTTCCCTGGGCAGACTGTTCCAATACTTGACAACCCCTTCCACAAAAATTTTTTTCATATTATCCAATCTAAACCCACCCTGGTACAACTTCAGGCCATTTCCTATTGCTTGTTACTTGGAGGAAGAGACTGACCCAACCTCCTTTCAGGCAGTTGTGGAGAACACTAAGGTCTCCCCTGAGCCTCCTTTTCTCCAGGCTAAACAACCCCAGTAACCTCAGCCACTCCTTAGAAGATCTGTGCTCCAGATCCTTCAGCAGCTTCTGCTCTCCAGAGACTACAGCAAAGTACTACAAAACAGAAGATTTTATAAATCAAGGCTCACAATAACCATATCTTATGTAATAACAATACAAAGAATCAGACATGCCAAAACTAAAACCATCAGTTTTTCACAATTGCTGAACATCCTCCTATGCCTCTATTTTTTAATTTATGTTTCCTGGTTCCAAGAGCTGCAAAGTCTAACAAAGGAAAGTAAAGAACATTAAATAAGTTCAAGCTGCAGAGTCCACAAACTTCCCCAGAAAAGTGTTGGGTGTGCAAAAACGACAAGGGATTTAAAGTCACTGCTCTGTTCTACCAACAAGTTGTGTTCCACACAGCTTTGGAAAATCTGGTCTTCAGCAAGTCAAAATGAGCATGGTTGGCACTAATGCCAAATGAGAACTCAGTATTTCTGGGATTTCTGTAGGCTGAATTCTACCTGTCTTGTAACAGCTGCAAACATCCACACACAGGGAACTCAAACATGGGACAGTAGAGAGAAATAGCTCTTCTTTTGGAAACATAGTTCTTTCTGTAAAACGGTTTAATGGGCTCCCTTTACAAAATCTACCCTACTGGACCTTTTGAAATGTTACTAGATGTTTTCTATGGCATTATTGGAAAAATAAAGATGGCTGTTAGCGGGGAAAAGAGGGACAGCTGCTCTTTCCAAAGCACAAACACTGAGTTATTGTCCTTGGAAAGAGGCGACAGCATCCCCACAATTCACACCACCAACATCCCAGCCAAGCTCTCACACTTTATATTTAACTACCAGTAAGTGATGTGTTAACCCCTCCCTGGATTTACATCATCCTTTTGGCAGAATCAAACCACACGGATTCAAGAGGGTTTGGTTAAAAGGTATGCACACCCGCAGAGCTCAGTGGTCTCAGGGTCTCAAAAGCCTGACTCTTGGCGCTGACCCCTGCCCCTTCCCCTCCAAATCCAAAGGAAACACTGAGCCATTTGTTGTGAAACCGTTCCACCGCCGGCACACACAGTGGGGACTGTGTGGGCAGGGTGGAAAGCAGAGGTGGAAAGCAGAGGTGGGCTCCCCGCTGGAGGGGAGCTGTGCTCCATCTGCCTTTCAGACGGATTTCTGAGCCTCTTTCTTCCTCCAGCGCAGCTTGTCCGAGGCACATAAACAGAGAAAAGTGAGACTTCTGAGCAGAGGCAGTAGCAGTTTCACTGCCCTGTAGAGAAGGAGCAACAAGCCCAGCCTATCCCCCATGCTCTCCCCAGCAGAGCCCAGGGCTGGCGGGGATCCAGTCCACCCCAAACCGCACCACCAGCCTGCAGCTGCAGGAATGTCTAGGACTGGGAGCACACAGCTTTTTCTAATTGCATGCCTCTGCTTCCACCGTCTCAGACTGCCCTGGCTGGGTACAGTTTGGGGTCGGCTGCTTTTTTGTCATTCTTATTTCTTTCCCAAGTTCTACTTTTAAGTGGATGGCGAAGAGGAGGGGCAAAGGGAGCAATTATAAGGCAGCCTATTGTGATGGCATGCTCCTCTGCCTATTCTTAGACTTTGAAGGGACACTGTCTGGACTAAATGACCACAGTCTTATCTTACCCACGTGTTTGGGTAACACTTGGGATTTTTCAAACTCTGAGAAACCATTTTTCTCCACTGATAGTGGTGAAGAAAGCAGGGATCTCAGACAACACAAACCAGTGCGAACAAAGCTGAAGGAGCACATTTCAGAAAACCTCGAGGTGCCTGAAAACCCAGCATGCAGGAAGGAGTGTTGTAACAATATCAAGCTATGAAACACACTTTGGCAACCTATCTTTAACAGCTCAAGCGGCTGAATGCTGCTCATATCCAATGGATGAGAGCACATCTTGAAAACTGAGCAAGTCCTGGCAAAGTCACATGCAAACTACTTGGCTACGCCAACTCTGTCATTAAAACTCAGACTGAGCACAACAAAGAAGCACGTTCCAACTGCAAAACTGAATCTGAAGCCATCACACCAGACTGCAAATGCAAAAGGAGTTCACAAATACACGATTTCTTACAGCCTCACCTTCCATCCTACCTGTTTCAGCAAAAGGTGAAGTTCAGCCTCTTTTCAGCATCCCACAGCACCAGCAGACCATGCAAAAGGCCACCACCAAAAACACCCCAGCATTGCTGTGTCACTGGGAATTTTGAGATAAAAATGTCTAACAGTTGTAATCTGCAGAAACACGTCCCCTTCTGCCAGAAACTGTTGGATTATTCCTCATATTCAACAGAAGGCACCATCCTTCCCAGAGGTCACCGTTCTGTCAGAGAGAGCAGATTCACTCCCCATCTGCTCCAGCCTAATTCCACCAGGACGGATTTGCAGATTATTCAAGCTAACAGACCTGTTTTCTTGCAGAATCTCAACAGTGGTATGATGAAGAATCATGCACTCTTCCTGCATCATCTGGTGTGTGCAAAATGAGACATCATGATGTAGGCTGTTTAGGCTGCTTCATCTAAATCACACTGTCTTGCACACAGCACTGCTCCCTTTACAGGTATTACAGATGACAGAATTTGGTGATTTAATTGCGACAATTAGACCATTCTGACTGAGGTCAGGTGGACAGAATTCACTGAAGTGAAAAAATGCACTTCCATTAAAAAAAGCCCAAAAATAAACCCCAAAAAACCAGTATTCTTGCAACAGATCTTTGCCAACAATATGGGCAACTCTGCATTTTCTGTAATTATTCCATAAAACACAGTGATGTATGTTAGAATCTATTTTCCAGATAAGATAATGCAAGAAGCAACCTCCTCGAACTAGAGTAGCATTTGGCATTGAATATGCAACCAAAACTTGAGTATTTCTGTAAGTGATAAGCAAATCTACCTTTCCCCATGTGTACAAGTCTGGAAAAGAGATACTCTGTCCTCAACCCCAAGAAAAACCAAAACTGGTGGAGACAACAGACATCTTTAAGGGTTCCCCCTAACGAATGAATTCATCTTAAAGTCATGGAATGAGCAATTTGAACTCTGTCAGACTCCACGAAATTTCTTTTTGTAAAGATGCACTTTAAAGTCCAATTTCACTAAACTGTCATCCCACGATCACAGAACAGGAAAAAAAGGGGATTGATTTGGACATCTTGTCCAAGTTTGCACTGCGTAGCTGAACTATCTCCAGCGTGAACAGCTCTTCCCTAGAGAGGAATGTGTGGTTTGTGTGGTTCCCTATCCCCATGAGCTCATGGATTAGCCCGAAATGTCTCGGACTGCAGTGCATCCTGACCAGGACATGCTGTCTCTTGTGATGTTGCAACAACGAAAGTTAAGTAGGATTTCGCAGGCTACTCTCCACAACCCTGAGTTCCCTAATGGCAGGAGGTGTCAGAGTTACCATAAATCAGCATAATCCTGCAGGCTATACTGACAGGACTGCCACTGTAAACTCTGTGAGGGCACTAGAAATGCTGCTTTCTCTACATCACGTGCACACTTGTGTTAGAGCACACACACAGGACTATTCAACCCTTCCTGCTGCAGGGAACATCTGCTTCTGGCATATGATGTTCCCAAATCCCACCAAAAAAGATTAAACTAGGTGGCCAAGTACTTCATGATGGCAATGGATCAGCCTCAAACTGAGCAATCTACTCATCTCAGGGCCATCTGCCACCCATCAGACACAAAGTACCTGACTTCGTTTCTTACTACAAAAACAATCCAGACATGCTTTAGCAACTGGAAAATAAAATTCAGCTGAGGTTCTTTTGGCCTGACCACTGCAGTGGTTTTTTGGTTTTTTTTCCTGGTCGTCCACATATAGTTGTGACAGCAGCAGTAAAACATTTGCTCAGCCACCCTCCTGTCGCTGGGTCTGTACCCACCCACAGAACAGATGCACTCAGAGGGACAAACCCCTCCCTCCCTATTTACCCAGCATGACAAGCCTGGGATGAAGCTTTTTGCACAGTGCCGGTGCTCCAGTCCTCCCACAAGATACCAAATCTGTGTCTCCTGTGCAAGGCAGCACCCAGGCAATGTCTAA
The DNA here is from genome assembly GCA_013397955.1 of Grantiella picta. Taxonomy (NCBI): domain Eukaryota; kingdom Metazoa; phylum Chordata; class Aves; order Passeriformes; family Meliphagidae; genus Grantiella; species Grantiella picta. Next base: position 81,496 of record VZRM01001321.1, read on the forward strand.
GGAACAGGACAAGCCATGTGGATTCCAGATTCCAGAGCAACTTCCCATGTTGTCCAAGATCGTTGTGGGATCAGAGCTGGCTGGCAACTATCAAAAACTCGTGACAGGAATTATTTCATTTTAATAAAGTTATCAAGTCACATTTTAACTACTGCACATACAAGAGTACATTTCAAAATGTTTCACACTTCCATGTTTTCTTCTTCACATATGCTTCCATCTAGCAAAATCCCAACACATTAATAAGCAAGATCTTTACCTTCCTTATGGTTATGCATATTCATAACTAAGTAAAACATGCACCTTCCACTTAAATTTCTTTAAGCTATTTAAGCTACATTATTTAAACATTATTTTGCTAATGTGCCAGTGCCACATTCTGATATATTCTGCTTTGGACAGTACACTCCCACTCTTTTCCCAAAATACAGAAGCTGTCTCCAAAATACTGCACACCTCCAACAAAAACAACATACCAGTGGACAGATGACAGTTTATTGCAAAGGCTGAGTACACTCTTTCCCCTGTTGAGGAGGGAATCAAATTTGGATCTTCTGAGGTTTGCATCACTTCCTGGTAAAGACACATTTTGCCTTCTTTTTTTCCTCCCCTGTCTTTAAACTTCTTACCCCCATAAGCACAGCCAGAATCCAAACCAAAGCGGCTGAGCCAGCTTGTGTTCCACTTTATCAGTCAGCCTTTGACCAAAGCAAGCAATGCAGACTTCCCAGAGGTGCCTCTAGACCAGCAGGCTCACCTTTCCACAGAGATATCAACACACACAACTGCAGGATGTCTGCAGATAAACATTCTGCTGCTAAGTCACAGGTTCATCATGCATATACTAGAAATACGGAATAAGAGGAATCCAGACTCCTTTAGTGATAACTCTTGCTTTAAGTAAGATTACAGCCAGTTTCTGCTTTCTTAAACCTCTTCCTGGTCAGTCCAACTAACTAGTCTTTATTAAAGTGTTAAGCTAAGAGAGCTCCTTGCTATTTTTTCCTCCCAAATTCTGTCCAACTGACTGTTATCCAGTCTGTGCCCTGTCCCTTCATCTGAACCCCCTGAAGAACTCTCCAAAGCTTAATTTGGAAAGGGAAGAGGTTCTCCTATTAACACATACTCAGCAGGAGCTGGCAGGTGGGGGTCAGATACACAAAAAGTTAACAATGAGAGCTCCAAACGACCACCAGCATTTACCAGCGAGGTAAGGAGCAAAAGTGACACCCTCCTATGCTGTATGGTTTCTAGGGCAGGAGTTGGCCGAAAGAGCACACATTCCTCAGCTCTTCTACTTCTCTCTGCCCCTTCCCTGGATCCCTTCAACAGATTGTCTGGCTGTATCCTTTTCCAATAAAATAATGGAAGCCCTTTTCACTCCCTATAGTTGTTATACTTGTACCCTTTCACATCAGCCTCTCCAACAGTGTGAGAAACTGTGACTATGGTGGAGAAGACCTAAATGAGGCAGAGTTGTTCCTCATATAAAACCCTAAAAGAATGACATTTTACAACCTTTCTTTTCCTCCCTGTCAGAGAGGGATGGAAAAACCTTCTCCTTCCTTCCAACCTTATTTTCTGGTTTGGTTTTTAAAGGAACACCACGAGGACACAAAGACTATTCACTAAAAAGGAGACTCTGAGAAGTTAACAGTGATCTTGAGCATTTCAATATACTGCCCGCAGTTACACTTACCATAAGGCCCTAAGGTTCCCTGCTCACTCCCTAAGTGGGGAACATCCCTGTTTGGCTTGGCTCAGCTTCCTGAAGCGCTGCGTCACTAACTGGAAACAGGCAGGCTTGCAGGGAGATTCCAAGAAGAAGCCCAAAGGATCACTGCAGCCACAGACACCACCCCTCAAACCAAGTCAGGGAAAAACACAGGATGCTGAAGGAACCAGGTCTTTGCTTGGTCCCCAGCTAAGTTAACAAAACAGTGTTTAAGTGTCTCTGTGTGTTGCAAACAACCACAGTCAGGTGCCTGAATGTGCTGGTTACATTAATTGTGTCCTTGTGCTTCAGAGAAAGCCCTGACAATCTGTTTGGAGACAAAAAAACCCCAATGACAGCTACCTCCTCCCTGCTGCTAGGACATTACACATGAGGCTGTATGTAATGTCAGGGCTCCTTCTGCACCAGACCCCTCTCCCCTCCAAAGCCCAGAGAAAGATCAACACCTGTATGGGTTATGGGTACAACTCCAGCCTGAGATGTTTCAAATATCTCTGCGTAATGCAAGAGCTCAGAAGCAAAGCATTGCACAGATACATCTCAGATTGTCACAGCACTGCCTTGAAGCTCACGGACAGCACGGCATCAGCCAGTGACTGAGCTGGTCAAAGAGCTGTTTCCCAGCCACCAGCACATCCATTTCTCTTTGGTGCACAGCGCAGACCACTGAAGTCACAGCCTGGGGCTGCACACAACTCATTACATTTCCTTACCCCATCTGCCTCCACACTTCTTCACACCCCTGCTTGGTCCAGGATTTCTCAGGCATTTGCTCACTCACTTCGTATCATCTCTGCAGAATTTTGACTCCCATTTTCCCTGCTGCTTGACTAAACTCATGAACACAGCTTGCCTGGCTCCAACACCATACCTCTTGTTGGAGATCTAAGCAGAAGTGTGAACTGACGTTTTCAGGACACCTGCTGCAAAATGCCTTAAGAGGGCTCAATTAAGAGAGGACATGTAATTCAGGAGGGGCTCATGCAAGGCCTTCTGGCAGCCCTCTGAAAAGTCAGGCACGTCTTGTCCTATGGCTCCACTGCCACAGGTTACATTTCCAGAGGAGAATGACAAAGGCAGTCACAGGAGGAATGCTTGCTCCACAATTAACTGGTGCTGCAGGACCAGCACTGCTCATTCATTCCATCCTCAGCCAGGCTCTGGAGGTGACTCCCAGCAGCACGTAGCTCCAGCCTCTCCTGGTGGAGCCTGACCAGCCTGACAGGATCATCGAGCTGAGGAGCTTCACTCCTCACCAGACATTCTCCAGGAGGCACTCCGTGCTGAGCAGGTCAGGAAGGGACCACTTCACAAGTGCAGCAGCACTCTCACACACACCAGCACATCACAGACAAACGGGGAACTTTATGCCAGCAGGAGAGGAAACACTGCTTTAGAGAAGCTGGGCACTCTCCTGGTCATCACTGTGTTTCCAATACAACTTTTCGACACTTTCAAACCACATCTGCTGTCCACATTATACCTGAATAAAATATTTTTGCTTCTACCGTATTCTGGAGAAAAACCAACATGGCATTACCACTACAAAAGGTTATGCCATACCATGGAAGCAGTTTAAGGCAGCATCTTCTGTCTGCCAGCTACCTAAATACAGAGATACCAGGGGAGAAAAATTACTCACCCTTCTCAAATGTTCCAGTTAAAGACTGGAATAAAAGCTAGTACCATTGGTACAACTGGAATCATATCAGCCACACCTTCCACTAATCATACCTTTAAAATGAAAGCTACAAACTTTGCCTTTCCATCTGTATATTCATCCCACCTTCTCACAGGTTCCATTTTTCCTCATGCCTCATTCTAACTGCTTTGCTTTCTTCTTTTCCTCTGCCTTTCACTTGCCAGGGTTGAAGACCCTTGACAAACTGACACAGAGGCTCAGAGAATACAAGTCCACCTTTGGTACTCAGCTTCAAGAGAGAATACAAATAAAGCTGGCCTTGCATTTTGGGACTAATGCCTTTTTTCTACCAGAAATCTTATCCTTTCCCACATGCCTTGTACATTTTCCTCCTTTATACATGCTGAGAGGTGTCATGATAAACACAGTCAGTTCAAAAACAGCTTGAAGCAATTAAAGCATTTATTCAAACTTCACTGAAATCAACAGCATAGGAAAATGACCAAATGCTGTGATGCATGTGATGTATGTTATGCCTTGAAGTATCCAGAGAGTCAACAGGCCCAGCAATAAAATTTTATAGCATTTCAAGCTAGAAAGGCCTATGAAACCTTCCTAATCTTCCATGTCCTAGTCCACTATGATTCCATGAGGTATCGTTTTACAGGATCTGACAATTTGTTGAAATACACTGCCAGAAGAGAACATGGGTGTGCCCCAGAGGAATGAGCATTCTTCCTAACTCAAGTATATTTTCAAAGCTTTTTTTTGTTATGCTTTCCAAGTCCTCATTTCCAAGATGTATTCACCTGTCCCATAGGTAGACATAATTTTTTTTTTTTGGTCCCAGTCACATAATTTTGCTTCCAGATCATGGATGAAAACCTTGAGAAGCCTCCTGTCTGGTACCTTTTTGCAGAACCCAATAAATCTATCCTCTGACACCAATTCTCTGTTAGCAACTACTTTGAGGCAACCCTTTAATTTCATGCACTTTGTGGTACAATCTTTTAATCAATACAATGAAATAAATAGCCAATTGCTTGCAGAATGTCTCCATTTACTATCAATTCTTTCTTCACCTCCAAGAATGAAACCAGGTTTGTCTGACTCTATCTGCTTTCCATTAAATTCCACCTACCAGGGTTAAATCATATCTGTATTATTGCACTCTGCAACTGTGGAATCCTAAAAGATTACAAGTATTTTTATGTTTGGTACCAGGATCTCCAGTGCATAGTTTTAATTCCCTCCCCTTTACTCCATTAATTGAATATGTTCAGACATTTCCTCATGATGTCATGACCCAGCAAAAATCAGTGTCAACAAGCCAAAATTTCCTCTGGGACCTTCCAACCTATCTGGATTTCCAGTTATCTAGATTTATTGGTTCCAAGAAGTTTTGCAACCTGATTACTGACAGTGGCTAATTTTCATATGACACCATTTAGAGAAGTCCCCTTTCTACCCTTACATGTGCCAACACCATGTTTTCCCCTAGGATATTCTTTGCTGATCTTCGTCACCTTCTCTTTACTTCCCACTGATTCTTTCTTACCCTGTAAGCATTGGATCAGGCAAAAAGAGAAAAGGCACTTCCAAAGGACATTAGCTGTTTAAAAAAGGCACAGCATAATGATAGTTTAAGATTCATAACCCCCTTTAGGATAATTTTAATCTAAGCACAAAGCTCGAAGGGATCTTGCTGCGAGTAGAGTAATATTCGTTATCTGTGTGTTATGGGAACCACAGCTGAAATCAAAGTTTTTGCAGACACTCTATTCTGGTACTCCTACTGAAAATGACATTGCATAGATCCCATGAAACTGAGAAAGACTACCTCAAGAATAGTAGTGTGAGCTTAACATAAACTGTGATGATCATACCACTTCCTCAAACTCCTCCAAACACCTGTCCACCTTCAAACCTTCATGTTTCAAAGAAACTGAGAAAAAAAATTTGTAATCATCTCTCACAAGCCGGCTACTTCAACCACTTACTTTTGCTGATCTTGGAATTTTCCCAAATTAGCCTCTCTTTCACATATCCAGGTGTCAAGAACTGAAAAGTCCTCAACCAAACTGTGATATATTGACACCTGGAAGACCCAGGTTTTTAAGAATCTGCCCAAACCATACTTTTCAATAACAGTTAACTGGCCATCCCTTGGCTCCTTTGACACCCAAGCCTTACAGCTTCCTGCACTCAGTAACTTCAAAAAGCCTCTTCAGCAATGCAAGTTTCTGCAGGCTCTCGTTTCTTGCTTACAATCCCAAGTTCCCTTTTCCCCTCAAATGCCTGTGAATTTGACACAAAATCAAATGAGACCAGAAGTTCCTTGTAGCTCTAGTGGCTCCATCCCAGCTACTACACTATGTAATATGTCCTTCTTGAGCACTGAAGTCACATCTTAAAACCAAATAGGTTTTTTTTTCGGGGGGGGGGG
>VZRM01001321.1:87344-97659 GCA_013397955.1 Grantiella picta
GGGGGGGGGAAGAAAAAAAAAATTTTTCCATCCCCAGCTAATCTTGCCAGCAAGCTGTCCCAAGCAAGGTTCTTTTTCATTAAAGCTAAAAAAGATGTTCTGGACATGAAATGCCTTTAAATTTTTTAGGAAAGTAATCAAGACTTTAACTGCACAATTTTGAAAGTCAGTGACACGTTTTGTATTCATTTTGATCTTGAAAATGTGTTGAGAAAAAAAACCAGCAACATAAATTAAGTTCATCTTTTCCCTGTGGTTTTTCTAACATATTTTCTAACAACCCAACAAACAAGCAATGGCAATAGGGACACATTCCCAAGTCACACAGCAGACTCCCTGAAGCACTTCTCTGATGGAAATTTAGCTGAAATTTCGCTCTGAATTAGTACAGCCGAGTGAGAAGTCACAAGTCACCCTGGGCAAGCACAAAATAATACTTTTTCCTCTTTTAGTCCTTCTGGCAAGCAATAGCATCCACTGAAAGCACGAGGAGCAAACGAGCAGAATTGATAAAGAACTGCAAAAGCACTGAGGCTTGAGGAGGAGACAAATTTTGCATCCAGAAAGCTCATGCCTTAAAAATAGTGCCAAAGCTCATTCCTGCCGTGCCTGCTTCTGCAGGGAGTCCTGCCTGAGAAGTGCCACCCAGGATGAGCCAGCTGGGAATCCCAAGGGAGCAGCACCCACGCACATCTGGAGCCCTCCTGCAGCTGCCAGCTCTTGCCCTCTCCCAGTGAGCCTCAAATTTGGCTCCTTCAGGAGTGGTGGGAGGGAAGGGGTCAGCCAGACACGCAGGCATCTGTCTGGAGAGGCAAGGGGGACTTGCTTGCCAGCGAGAGGAAGGGCAGATGGCTCACAGCTAACCATAATGGACATCCCCAGAGAGCCCTCAGTCCCTGGGGCATTTCACTGGGGAGCACATAAGGCGTTAGAGCTGTATGTAGGCAGTGTCAGTTTGCTTTTCTTTCCTTTTTCTAAAAAAAAACAAAAAAACCCCTACTGTTTTATGCCCATTTTCTAAAAAATACATCTCGCCAGCCTGCCTGAAACCCCACGCCAGTGGCAGGCCTGAGTCACACAGCCAGCTGTGCAGGGGGAGGCACAGAGGGAGGGGAAGGGAGCTGCAGCACCAAGGAGCTCAAACAAGACATACCATCAGCGCTGATGACGAGGCCAGTTACACCCATGATGAGAAAGACAGATGTTTTACAGAAAGTCAGCCGCTGTCTCATATTAGGAGTTATGAAAGTGGAGAGGTTGGACATCATATTTTCCCTCAGTCTTCATCCTTCGCTAGCCAGGAGAGATTCCAGAAAGCCAGGTGTCTGGCTGCAAAAAATACTGCAGGCTTAGTTCTAAGTTCTTAGTCTTGGCTCCTCCTGAAGGCATCACCGTGTCCATAAATCACAAGCTTTCTAAGATAACCGTGCCATCACTGCTTTGGCTGTGAGAAAATCCAGGGGAGAAAATCAGTTTTTTGCTGCTCCTGAGTTTTGGTTCTACACAAATCTCTGCTGTGGGTACCAGAGGCTCCATAAATGAGAACACACGTGTCTTCAGGTAACCCCCACAAAATCGAAACATTGCAGGTGGATTGCTGAAGCCAACAAAAGAACCTACAGAAGGCTAGGGGAAAAAGCAGCCTTGGGATAAGCATCCTCTCGTGCACAAAATTTGCTGCAGGGATGAAGGAACTGAGATCTGCTTGGTATTCAAGGATTGGAGTTTGGGGGTTTTTGTTGGATGTTTTTCAGGTTTTAGGTCTACAAAACCTCCTCCAGGCTACTCACATGAGCTACTCCACGAGCCGGGCTCTTCTCACACCCATCATTTCAAGGTTATCCACAGAAAGGAAATAACTCAGGGGTGAGCTAGCATACACAAACAGCCTTGAAACAAACCAGTCTGCTGCCCAGCAGTGCCTCATCTAAATCTGAGCAGGTCAGTGCCTTGAGTCCAGACTGCTGTGAAAACAACCACAGCACAGCTCCAGCTGGAAGGGGGATCAGGTTGTCTCCAGCCCAGCCTTCTGCTCCAACAGGGCCAGCACTAAGCTAAGAGCAGCTTGCTCAGGGCTACTCCAAAATCCAGTCAGGTCATAAAAACTTCCAGGGCAGGAGGTGGGGCAGTGTCCCTTGGCAGCTCTCTCTCCAGTGCTCAGTTATCCTCACCACGAAGCCCTTTTTCCTTACCAGTCTGAACATCTCTCACTACTCTGATGTCCATTTCCTCTCACCCTCTTGACATGCTGGGGTGTAAAGAGCCTGACTCTTTTTCCACTCTTTTTTACAGATCTTCACATCACAGCCTACAAACTTTGGAGAAGGAAAATTAAACCAGGTACTCCAAATTTCAGCAATTGAAAGACACTTTTCCTGCTTCAGAAGCAACCACATGCTTCAAATAATTTTGCCACAGCTGAAGACTCTGCTTGCATCCAAAATCAGGGGCAGCACTCAACATCTTTGGTGCAGGACAAGAGCAAATGACTTTCCTTCTGTCTCTGGAGATCAGCCCATCTCATCCAAGAAAGCACACTCCTAACCTCTGCAGGCAACTTCAGCTGCAGCCAGAGCTCGGAGATGAGCCCTGCAGGGTGCCACCAAACAGCCAGGGCTTGTCCTGGCAGAGCTGCAGGACAGCAGCAAGCCCAGCTCCAGGTGAGCCACTAAAATCCATCAGGAATATTGCTCTTTGCTTCTACACTACAGGGGAGAAGCCTCCACCAGCACCAACTCACTTCTGTCCTGCATCACTGCTCAGGACACATCCAATCTGGCAAGGAAGGAGGCTTGAAGCTCCCTAAGAGGTTATCAGAGCAGCCTGGTCTCTATTTCTCACCCCATATGACTGACAGATTGAATGAAAGGACAAAGCCAGCCCCAGCACAGCTGCAGAGGAATGTTTTTCTTTGGCAGAGAGGAGAGAGAGATGAAGTGGGTGTCAAGTTTTTCCATTAAATTTTTGCCTGTCACCACAGTGGAGCCAGGTCACATATAGAAGATTGAAAGCCAGTTAGCAGCAGATGGCAAAAAAAAAAAAAAACCAAAAAAGAAGGTAGTAGTTTCCAAGACATAGAGAAGGCACAGAGAGGTCACTGGCAGTATTCAGCTGTACGTTTGGATGGAGGGCAGCTATGGGGACAGCTCTGGCAATTCAGGTCTGTCCCATTTAATCACTCTTTATTTTCTCACACTGCCTTTTCTGGTTCCCTACTCACCCTCAGGAGAGGGAATGCCCATTATTTGGTAGAGTATTTGTATCCTACCTGCACACATTTATCCCTGATACAGCTCAATCCACTGACTTCCTTTTCTGCAGTTGTGCTCTGTGTCTGACAGCTCACAGACAGAATAAGGAAAAAATCCCTGCAACTCAGCATCTCAGACTGAATATCCACCTCAGCTATGCTTTGTTAAATCCCACCATTTTTCACCCGTCTTCTTTACTGCCTATTAGTCATTTCAGTGAGGTGAAAGGATAACGTATCTCCCAGCAAAATTGTGGCCCTAAGCCAGGCTTAGTCTTTGCATGCCATTCCCTTCACTTTTATGCAAGAAAAACAATTTAGGATCCAAGGCAGCCTCCACTTTTCACCAGCACTTGACAGCATGGAGGGGTGGTGGGACCACAGACCAATCCAACATCAGCACTTCTTTGAACATCACATCTGTCTATTTTTCTGCTACATATCCTCATCCTCCTCAAGCAACCCTTTTTCCTATTGATCCTTGAACAAATACTTCTTCCAGGCAAGCCTCTTTCTTTCCAGTGACATCCAAGTAATAGTCTACTGATAACAAACAAATACACACACTCACAAATCACGCTTACAGCTAAGCACAACTCATAAACCTACTCTGACTATTCCCACTGCACATTCCTTTAGCTCAAAATACAGTTCCACCACCCATTCCCCAGCCAAATATTCCCACCTGCCATTTCATGTCAGCATCAGTACCTGGGCTGCTGCAAGGCAAGCTGCATCAGGGGACTGATACCCCTGAAAGCTAATTTCTGGCAAAAAAAATCATTTTAAATCTGGATGAGCTCCCAGCCAGCTGCCACAACAGCCTGTGGTTATATCCAGGTGCAGAACTGCACTGTCAGGTCTTGTCACCCACAGAAAAAAAAACCACAGCCAAAAGGCATCTATGTGATTCAGAGAGAGATGAATAGGGAGCAACAGCACAGAAGAATGTACCCTCCTGAAAACACAGATGAACAGCTCTACTGCGAGAGCACCCCTCAGGGACCCACCAGAAACCTGTTTCTTTTGGAAAAAGGCAAGCTGCTCTAGGGAATCAGAGTTAAAGGGAGGACCTTGTATGCTCAGGGTCAGCAGCCAACACAGCCTGTGACAAATGCCACCAGGCCGGGTCAGACACTCTGTGTCTGACAGCAATGTCACCTATTGATAATTGCTAGCTTCTCACCCACAAAATTATCCTTCTCCAAAAGGGAGAGAAGCAGCCCAAGGCAGAGGATACAGATAATGGGTGCTTGAACCAAGTATTACAAAGTGATTGGAAAACAGCTTTTGGGAATGCAGGGAGGAAGGTGTACAGACAGCAGTAAGGACAGCAAGGCCTGACAAACAACATTTGGACACTGCACAAAAAGGCAGCACCACTCTGCAAGCGCAAAGGCAGCAAGAAAACTTGCCCCATCAGTGATAGGAGGCCACTTTCAAAGGATCACATCTTCAAAGCAACAACCAAGTATCTCAGAGGGACCTTGTTAGCTGAGGGACCAAGAGAAAATGAGCCCATGGTGACACAGAGCTCCCTGCTCTTTGGAGGGAGGAGCACAGCACACCCTGGCCTCCTCTACAGGCACAGATGATCCTAAAAAGTCAGACTGCTTCAATAAAAACTGATCCCCATCCCAAGATAAGGGCAACTCACTTAGCCCCAGCTATGAAAGACCACGAAGAAAGGACTCTTCACATTACAAACAAAGACCTGCAAAGAGCACAAGTTCCCACCAGCCCTGCAGATAAGCTGAACAACTCCAGACACAGGAAAGCCCTGTCTGGTAACACCGTAAGTGAAATTCCTTTACCCCTGCTATCGTGCACAACCTGCTCCATGCACAAGGACTGGCTTTCCAAAGGAAACATTTACAGAGGACAGTGCACATCAGTCACGTCCATTAGGAAAAAGAATAAATAGTGCGTTTCTACAGTAAATGCTGGCTCATTCTTATCTACCATGCTTCAGAGTCAGTCCCAGGATAGACTAACATTTTTTCCAGCTCCTGTCTTCACTGCAGATCAAGCACTTCACTATACAGTTACAGCCAGTCCAAATGAAACCAGACAGCAACTCAATACCCTCATTTTTCTAATTTTAACTGTCAGAAAACAGCAGGGTAAAGTTTCAAAGTCTCCTACTTGTGTCTATCTCAGCCTTTAGAGGAACTGTAGATCAGTTAGACCAATTACAAGTACGTGACATGTCCCTTGGCAAACTGGAATACTTTTTTTATTTAAATTTGGGGAGAAAACAAGGAGGAGAAATGCTTTTCAGTGCAAAGCACTGTATATAACTAATTCTGCTGTTCAGCAGTTGTGATGTTGACTTTTTTATTAATATGGAAAGTCACTGACAAAATTTAACACTACTGCTTTGTATGAGAGCTGTATACAACTTTTTAAAAAATCTCACTTTCTCATTTCCCCTCTTTACAGCAATTTTGGAGAAATCTTTGCAAGTACTGCCTGTACAAATATTTTACATAAAGTCAGCTGCAGGTGTATAGGGAAGAAAGAATGAGAAATTTCAGCTTGAGGCTTTGTGGGCAACAGACCAAACCCCAGGTGCAAATAAATGAAGTAGCTCTCCCCCTACCAAAATGAAACAATAATTGGATCCAACTATAATTGACTCCAGAGAGCTACATGCAGCCACCACAGAATATGATCCAGCCAGCTCCACATCCATAAACACTGCAGTAACCAAAACTTTCAATTAAATACACACAGAGTGTAAAAATAAAGCACTGTCGTCCATTTAAAGTAACGACTGCCGTGCTCCAAAAACTCGAGGCACTCACTGGCAGCTCATCCAGAGGCAGCTTTCCTGCAGAAGTCATTAGAAACACAAAATAACAGCAGCCTTCGTTCTTGTGGCAGAGGAAATGAGTCACCAGGCAAGCGCCGCGAGCTTCAGAGGTTTGTAATGGGCAGGAAAGAAGGCCTGCTCAGAGTTTCCCAAGCTCATCTTAGACGACAATCTCAACCCTGAGCATTAACCTTCACCTTTGGTTTTGCTTTCACAGGGAGACAGAAACTTGGTAGCTGGAGCCTGGGAAGCCTCATCCTCTCATGCCAACCTACATTACACCCCTATCCCAGGGCTGAGCTGCCCATAGCATCTCCAGCAACGTGGAAACAGATCACAGAGCTCAGACAACGGCAGCAGCAATGTGACATTTCAGTAATTCCAATTTTTCATGAGTTCCAAGTTCAATAAACAGGCTCTTTAATGAATAAACAATTTGGGCTACCTAGCATTTGAAGTTACCATCCAGTTAACCACTCATCCAGACACCCAGGATGTGACATCTAGGAATTTAGTCCTGAATATGTAAACCAGCTGCTGTCCCCACACACCTGCAGGGCAGCTGCAGTTCCACATCTGCCATGCCAAGATCACATCCATGCTTACGTTTCGGCTGCATTTTGCTACCATCTGGAAGCAGCAGCCAATGTGTTAAAACAACCATGAAAATGGGGGGGAAAAATAAAATTGCGTCCTCAGTATTACATGAGGAGGTTTGAAATGTCAGAGGCTCCTGAGAACCATCTGCCTTTCAGCCCCCATCCAGCAATGGGACAGGCAGTTGGCATCTCACAGTGTGTTTGTCACACTCGTCCATCTGCATCAGATCTGGCACTTGTCACAGAAGACACGGTCCCAGCTGGGCCACGTCCAACCGCAGATCAATTCCAGCAGAGCCCCACGGCCGCCAGCAGAGCTCTCCCACTTCAAGCCCACCTGTGTGTTATGGAAAGCATCAGCAAGCAGCAAGAAGCTGCAGGTTTTGCCACCTGGGCACGCTCCTGTTCCCCTCAGGCAGTGGCAGGTGCTGTGCTTCCTCTCCGTGCAACCACCAGGAAAAAGAAAAAGCACAGAATAACAATAATGACGCTACTGATAACAGCACTGCCTTGCACAGTGCCAAGCACTACCAACACAGTCACAACAAGCTGCAGCACATATGAAGATTATATAATGCAGACACGTGACACACATCATGAACATGCCTCTGGCAAACCTCTCAGCCTTTTTCCTTGGGAAACTAAACCACTCTGGAAAAATAACTGCTATAAAACTATCTGGCACCCAGGTGAGCAGTGTGAGGACTTTAACGAGCCACCTCGAGGATTGCTGCCTGCCAATAGCAGAGCTGAGCTCCTCGAGGCCCCACTTTCTCCAGGTACATTCGATTATATCACTGACAGCACCAGTGGAGGGAGGGAATGGCTCCTCACACAGCTCCAGGCACTGGTGAAATCATCAGCTGTTAAAGAGAAATGTAAATCCCCAGGAGGTTGGATTTCAGCCCTGGTAATTAAGGCAGGCTGGAACAATTTAAAATAGAGGTCAAGTTTTTAAGTGTATGCATACTTTCACACTTGTCTGCTAGCGTCAAATCAGCCAGAGCCAGGAAAACCTTTATGGCCGTAAAAAGGTTAAATTTTAACTTAAAATACGCAAAAGGCAGTTGGCACAGAATTCTCACCCTCACCAGTCTGTACACGCAGACCTGACTGTGGAATGACACTGATCCTTCTTCCTGCTTGTGAGCTCTGCCCTCACTCATCATCATCATCATCTTCTCCCTCCTGCCAGTGCAGCTCATGCTCCTAGGGCTGCATGACTGTCCCAGAGACCTTTCCTGGGTTTCCCCAGATGCAGACCTGCACATCCAGCTAAGGGACACCTCAGGAGTGTGTGGAGACCAGAAGATGCTGTAGGACGTGTTCCTCAGCTGTGAGGGTGACAGACAGCACAGAGGGAGCACAGGAGGGTCTGCTCACCATCCCAATCTTTTCAGAAAGAGCCTGCAGTAAGTTTACAAACACAGCAGAGTAACTGTGTCAAACCAGTCCTCCCAGATGGAAAGCATAACCCAGGAGAAGAACAGATGTTTCATCCAGAGTGCTTGCTTGTTTGTTTTGGGTTTTTCAAATGATTCTATGAAGTTTTGGCCAGAGGTAAATAGAGAACTTGTGTTCCACAGCACCAAGCACAGTATTTTCCTCCACACAGCAGGGCACATTTGCAAAAGAAAAATTTCAACAGGCAGAAGTGTGGGGCTTTTTTCACTCTAAATAATGTTAATTTCACAAACCTTCTTTTCTTCTCTAAAGGCTGCAAAACCTCACTGCACCTGCTTTATAGCATTTAGTTGGGGTTTTTTTTCCTGAAACTTCTTCCAAAAGAATTCCAAGTACAACCAAAAAGAGAAATTGATTTCACACTTTTTACGTGGCTTCAAAGAGGGTCTTCAAAGAAGTCTTAAACTCCTAAAAAGACCTAACCAAACAAGACAGCAACACAAGCAAATCAATGTCAGAGTGTTAGTCCCAACAAAGGTCATCACAACCCAAGATTTTGCAGGTCCATCTACGCACTGCCCCTTGCAAAATGCTCACGATCATAGCATTTGAAGCTGAAAAATCCCCAGTAAAACTTGAAAACAGCAAAGGGAAAAGCATCCCATTCCCATTTGCCAGACAAACAGGATGTTTTCTCTATCAAGACACATTTAAACTCGAGTCTCAGGCTTCTTGAAATAGGGCAGAAAAGACACATATCCATGTCACTGCTGCCACAGGTTCTAGCCCAAGTGTAAGATCTCCTTCAGGTCACTAACTAAAGAAGATATGAGAACACTAAGTAAGAAAACAAAAGTTGAGAGTGGCAACTCCACTCTCATCACAAAGATCCAAACAGAGCAAGAGGAAGTATGCCGGCACAACTGTAAAATCTGCAGGGGAACACTCTCCAAAGAACCTCTCATTTCATTCACAACATTCCTGTTGATAAAGAAAAAAAAAAAAGAACACAGCTGTTTGAAGGAAGAGCTTTCCATTGCTAAGTGCTCCTGTTGGCTCTTTAAAAAACCCAAGCCACCAAAACGTGATAGCTTTTTCCCGGATCTACCAGAAGATATGCATTGCCCAAGATTTTCAAAGACAAAGAAGCCAAACAATATTTAAAGCCCATCACGTGTGCAGCAGGCTTGCTTCCTGCTGGAACGAGGCTTGGAGCTTGTGACGGACACGATCCCGGATCAGTGAGGCTGCCACACACATACCACACACAACAAAGAAGATTTTTCTTGTTTGCCTTACAAGACTGACGCCAAGACCTGCACAGAGAGCCAGCACACTGCTGGGATCACCCCTGCTGCCATGAAGAGCCGGGTATTTCCTCATCACCCTGTATTTGCTCATCACCCTCTTTGGTGAAAGGAAGAAGCACAGAGCACATGGCAGCCCTGCCAGGCGCTGTCCCTCGGGCACTGCCACATCCCAGCTGCCACCACAGCGTTCCTCTTGGCTCTCCATCCAAGCATGTGCTCGACAAGCACACCAGGCGTGGCTGCCCTGAGCCTCGCACCACCAGCACGCCGGAGGAGTTTTCCATGCTGCTGTCCCAAGGTGCTCCGGCATGCTTCCAAACCGGGTTTGCACCTACGTGGATTAAGAAAGGTGCATCGCTCTGCTTGCGAGAAGCCTCCAGAGTAACGGCGAAACAACAGAGCAGAGATAACGAGACACATTTCCTCAGGGCCGTCCTAACTATGCCTTTTTCGTGCAAGCCAAAATATGGGGATTCCAGCCAAAGAATAAACAACAAAACCATCAAAACTTGTGTCACTTCCTTCCTGCGCTTGGGGAGCGGGACGGTGCGGGACAGTCTCGTCTAGCAGAAGCAGACGCGGCTGGCGACTGCTCAGGGATCTCGGGGAGAAGCGGCAGCGCCCAGGACGGAGAGAGCCCCGGCCGGGCGGGGGAAGCGGCGACAGACAGACAGAGGCTGCGGGACCCTGCTAACGGGAGCTGCCGCCAAGCCGGGCCGGGAGGGAGTCGAGACCCCCCGGCACAGAGGGACCCCGAGGCCTGCCCGAGGACACTTCAACCCTGGGGACACCAGCCCCGGAGGGGAGCACCTGCTGGCCACAGCCCGCCCGGCCCCGACGCTGGCCCGCTGGGACACCCGGGCCCGCAGGGAGCCCGAGGGGCACCGCCACGGCCCCCAGCTGCGGCGGCTGAGCCATCCCACCCCCGGCCTCCCGG
>VZRM01001321.1:97811-124593 GCA_013397955.1 Grantiella picta
CCCGGCCGGGGAATGTGGGCGTGGCGCGCGCGGCCAATAGCGCGGCGGAGCGTCGGGCGCGCCAGCCAATGGGGCAGCGACAAGACTGCGGCCGGCGTGCGCCGCCCCGCCCCGCCCCGGGCCGCCCTGAGGGAGGGAGCGTCCGGCTGCTGTCCGGGCCGAGCCTGGCGGGGACCCGCGGCCTTCATGCAGCGGGGCCCGTGGGGAGGAGGCACGGACAGCACGGCCGGGGTTACCTGCCTAGTGAACGCCTGTCAGAAAGCAGGTCACAGCTCGCTGCGGCCGCCCCGAGGGCGCTGGTGCCTGCCTCAGGGAAGTCCCAGAGCGCTCATCGAGCGGCAGTAAAAATAATCCCAGGCACTGGGAAATTCTGGTATTTTAAGACTTGTGTTCCTGCCAAACCGGGGCAACACTGATATTCCATTGTTCTTTAAACATGAAAAGCTGCCATAGATTGAGGATTCAAAAAGCTGGGCATTCCTCAGTGTTTCTCTGCAGTTCCCGGAGCTCAGGCAGGGCCGGGCGCGGTGGGGTCAGCTCGACACTAATTGACATTTCCAGGCTGCTTGGTGCAGGAATCATTACAGCATTTCCTGGTGTGTTCTCTCCTTAGACTTCACCTCGCTTCCATCCACTCACCGAGCCAGAGTGACCCAGGAGAGCCCAGAGCAGCCCTCTGAGGTAAACAATGCCAGAAGGATCGCCCAGCACTCAACAGGCACAACAGCAACAAAAGTAAGAAAAATAATGGCGATTGCATCAGGTTTGTTTCTTTAGAATTTATTAAACTGTCTTCGGTTGATTAGAAAAAAAAAAAGCCAATCCTAAAGCAAAATTCACCGGTGTCTAAATTGCTACCTTTCACTTTGGCAAGCCCAGGCAGAGGTACAGACTTCTTGTGTCTTGGCCCGGCCAGGCACTGTTATCAAAGCAATTCCATTGTGCCAGTCCAGAGATGCAGATTGTGAAACCTGTAAAGGTCAGTTCCTTATCCCGGAGCCTCCGTGTTTTCATTGGATGTGTTCTTCCTTTCAAAGCTTATGCGGCCTTGTGATAATCCCTTTAACAAAAGGCTCTCCATCACCCTGCTGGCTTAGAGTCTTCTAAAATCACTGCTGTGACTAGATAATTTCTCGGGGCTGGGGCACTAAATAAATGTTTTGCCAATATGAGAAGTCTAAAGGGACACCCATGTTTGCTTTGTAAACCAACAAAACAAAAGCCACCTTAGGAGAAGGTAGTGCTGACTGGGTGACTGCAGCTTCCTTTGCTGAACACGGTGAGAAGGGCCTCCCAAGGACTGGTATTTGACCAAGAGCACTGGGCTGAACTTTCTCACCCTAACACATTTCTCAGGCAGAAATATTTATTTAAGGAAGAAATTGCACAGCTCATACTTCTGCCATTCCCCCTTGGGTAAAGCACTCATACAAAATTAGTCACCCTGGGTAAACAGTACGCTGCTTTTCCCAGTGGCTTCCACTCTTCCTGCACCATACAAAGTTGTCTTCCTCTCCCCTCTGCACTCCCCCAGGAGCTCTCTCTATCACTGGAACTGAGGCACAGCTGCTGCTGTGGGACACAGAGCTGCTGAGAATTCATAAGCATCCTGGAAGACTTCTTGGGCCACTGAAATACTTTTACACACAAACACTATCCATTTCTGAGGCTATAATATAAAACACAATATTGGTAACAGGCAACTAGACATTGGTAACTGGACATCCTGCCCAGTTCCTGACAGATTATTAAAATTAGCATTCAAGGCTACATGTCATCTTTGAGCTTTAACATTTCTAAAACAATTACCCAAGACTTTGTAAGGAAATGTGACCAGTTTGGTTTGCATGGTGGCAACCAACAGCACACAGACCACACTGATGTGTTTGTGCTGCAGCACCAGTTCTTCTTGGGAAAGAAAATCTGTAATAACAAGTTTCTGCAAGAAACTGGCAGCACATACAGAGCACCAAGAGTGAAGAGACAAAAGTGAAGGAAATGAAACCTTTCCAAAGAATATTAATTATTCAGTGTGCTGAGACAATGCATAGGACAGTCTAATGTGTCACATGTTGCTGCACACAGACTGACAACACAGCAGAAATCAGGGACTGGGGAAAGCACCACAAAACCAGCAAGAACAAGACACAGACACAGCTATCCTAAGTCAGACCCACACTGCTTAGAGGATTTAGATTGTGGATTTCAATAGTCACCACCTTGCTGAAAATCAAGGCTGTTTCTCCATGCTTCATTACTTTTCTCTTAGAGCAGCTTTAATAATATTTTTAAGTTCCAACTCATCTGAGATCATTTCTGATTTCTCTTGAGTAAGACCCTTTCCGCACCACACTCTCCTGAACCAGGTTTGAACTCACTCTTCAGCACAGGGAGACAGTGCAAAAATTGACCAAAAATCTACAAAAAGATAAAAGGATGAGGAGTTATTGTCTGCATAGACAGAGGAGAGCTCAGCTTTTGTTTACTGAGAGTTCTGTCCCCTTTCTGCAAGGAGCAGAAAGCCCACACAGAAAACACAAATAGAAAACCTACAGCGAAAACCAAATTAGGTAAGAATGAGCTCTGCTAAGGCAGAGCTCCAAACAAACACCACTTACTTAAAATATCAAAGAACAATACAAGCAAACAACAATACAAAGCCTGGCAAAGGAAAGGTGCTCTCTCTCTCCTTGAAGATCCGGGTTACAGAAGCCACAACTTCTACCACCACATCATTACTCAGTTCTCAATCAGGTCAGTTGCACAAAGGTTCATTAAATATTTACAGGTGACATTTTTCTGACTTGTGACAACCAGGCTCAAGATAACCATCCATTTTCTACAGCCGCTCTGTTCAAAGCAGTTTGAGAAACCAACCAGCAAGAAAAGAACAAATAGCAACAGAGCCCACAGGAGGATGATTGCCAGGTTTCTGAGCAGCTACCAATAAACATCTTACCCCTTGAAAGCAATAGAAATCAGCCACAGTTAGAAAAGGTTTCTTCAACAAACTCAGCACCTCTTAAAGAGTGCAGGACACAAACTTCAGGTCTAAGAAGATATAGAATAAACCAGCAATCTATTTCTAATCACAGTAGTTCCTGGAGATTTTTGTGAAATGGCCAGGTATGGTACAGAGCTGTTTTTACGTGGGACTAAGCAACAAGCAGAAGAAAAATCTCACACACACTGACACACATTTCCCACAAGAGGATGTCTCAGAAGCCCAGTGAAGGTTATTTCTTTGTGTGTTGTGCAAAGACTTTACTTACACTACCCAGTATCTGGCAATGAACTAACAAAGCAAATTTCTTGTGTAAATGAGATTTAAATCACATTGCTGTGCTGAGCAGCTCACCCCTGCCAATATAAACAGACACCAAGTCTTAGTTTGTACATTCAGACACACTCAACTACTTGGCAAAATGGTTTCTACCACAGAAATTTCAGAGTTAAAAATAGGAGGTGAGCTTGAGAATATCCCACAATCCTGGCATTTTACTCCTTTTCTGACACATGAAAAAAGTGGGATATAGCCAGTCCTGAAGACAGCCTGGTACTAAACCCACATAATTGGTACACTGACAGAAATACAGGCCCCCTTTACCAGAATATTTTTTGCTCTTGTACCCAGGGGCTTCTCTAAGCGCCAATTCAGCTTTCCTGCACTTCCAAGGGCTTTCACCAGGCCCCCATAGGCACTGCTGGTCTTGAACTGAAGTGTGACCTGAATTTGGGGACACAGACATAGTGCCCCCAATGCCCTCAACCCCACAAAATGCTGAGGATAACAAGAGGGCTACTTCAGTGAAGTGGGACTTGATTTCTTTGGCTGAAGCATTTTATCTTACTTCTGTTTCACAGCTCATAATTTCTGTGGGCAGAGGAATTTCTGATGATTAATGACAATTAAAGTTGAAAGTACTCTTTGCTGTGTGACAGAGGCACAATGCCACAGTGCCTTTCTCAAACCAGCCCCAGAAACAAGCAGAGAAGACTGTTTCCTGCACCTTACACCAGGCGGACAGAAATAACAGTGCCATGAAGCTGCCTTGCAGACCAGAATAGCTCTGCCTCAGAGCTGTTCAGAAATGCTATGAATACTTTGTGAACATGCTGACATTGAAAAAGAAGTCACCCGTATTTATCTTTTCCAATTATCTCCATAAATACCTAAAATAAACTCCTTGTTAAGGTCAAACACTTCTAAATATCCTGGTTGATGCAAGCAACCAGGGTTTGCCTCATCAGGTTTACACAAGATGCTAACACAGACAAGGAAAAGCAGAATGTCACTTTCCAGAGGAGTGTGGGAAAACACTTGTTGCTTTGTTATAAACAAGGAATCCCTGTATTTCACTCAGGTGATACCACTTCCATTCCATCTCCTCACAGAACAAGTACCTATCCATTAAAAAAAAACCAAAACTAAGCAGATGCCATAGAAATGCTGATTTCACACAGGATTTTCTCATAACTGAAACGACTTAGTTATAGATTAACTTTGCCCTAGAGCAGCAGAGCAGACATAAGAGATGATCACACAACAAACCTTTGCCACTGGTTGTTTTTGCCGTAACTAAGGTAATGCAGAACCATTTGGGAAAACCTACCCAACTGCCAAGTTGTGATGAACATTCAGCACACTGTTTTCATTGTGTGCTCAAAGTCAGTGTATGCGTTGTCTTTGTAACAGGTCAACCTTTAAAAGCATACTAGCTACTTTAAATAGAACTGGAAGGGCAAGAAAACTCAAAGTTCTTGAGCAAATATTTTTCTTTGCTGGCACCTAATCCTCTATCTTGCACTAGGCTCTGCTGTCTCCGCCTTGAGCCAGGGGCAGAGATTAGCAGGAGCCACTGAGCAGCTGCAGAGAGTTCTGGCAGTTCTGGCCACAGTGTGGTGGTGAAGAGAATCCATGCTGCCACTTCTGCTCTGAGTTTGGAGTAAAAAGACAGTTCCCAGGCTCCAAAACAGACACTGCCCTGAGCTACACCACCACAGCACAGTGCAAACAAGGTGACCACTGAATGAAAAGAAGCTCAGCACATTTGCTCTAGGCCTCCTAGATGAAAGCTCAAGGCAAACAGGAAAAATTTGTGTGGACCAAGCACACCCTTTACTTGGATCACTGCTGTGCAAGTGCACCATCACAAGTCTCCCAGCAGTACAACAGGCTCAGATTAAACCAGTAGTTAAGGGAATTAGTTAGAACTTCCTATTTTAAAAGGCATCACAATCTCATGTGAATAAATTTCCAGTGAAGTAGCTAAGCATTTGCAGTACATGTAACACCTCAGTATGCCAGTGACTCAGACACTTGCTAGAGCTTTAACTTCAACCAGAAATAGCTGCTGAATCAAAAGAATCGAAGTTTTTGTTAGTACAATGTTCACAGAGAGCATTAAAAAACCTCCAAAATTCTGTAGGGAAAAGAGCTGCAAAGACTATTAATGTGTTCTTCACTGGGCTCAGAGAGAGATGAGATACAAAATCCCACCAGCTCTGAAGGCAGGAAATTGTCACCTCTAACATTTTTCTTTCCCTGTTCACATCATGTGGTATTACAGTGGGAATTTCACCTTCTCTTCCTCATGTAGTAGAATTAAACACCTTTTAGCTGTGTAACGTTTTACCAATAATACTGAATTCTGACTCTGCCAACAAAACAATGAAACAAGCACCACTCCCACCCTGAGAATCCTAGACCGGGAATGTTTTTCACGCGATCCCTAAAGGCACAGCCAAGGCAGTCGTTCCCGCAGCTCCTCCTGATGGCAAACCATGGGCACGGCACACTAACGAGGGACTGGATGGGAATGCTGATGTCATCCTACACCAAGTACCATAAAACCAAGACCTAAGCAGGGTTTGGTGAAAGACAATACCTGGATTGCTCAACTGCTGGGATCAGCAGAGGGACAGATGTAAAACACAGGAGCCTTCTCTGGGTCTGTGACACAAATCGCCAGCTAAGCTTAAGTCAAGGCCAATGGCTCTGCTTTAAATTTACTGTCCAAGTGACTTAGTGAAGGAAAACAGGGAATGACACCGATAGAACAGAGGAAGGATGTCAACAATGAGCAGGGATCAGGCTTTCACAAGCCAGGAGAGAGATTAAAGCAGCTAGGGACAGAAGGTTTGAAAACAGCTGAAGATGCAAGGAGTGACTCCCATTTATATATTCATCAGCTCAAGAATTGATATAGCTGCCTGGGGTACCTTTTCTCTTAAGAACAAAAAAGAAAGGGATCCAAATGATAACAGAGAAAGCACATGGGAAAACAAAACACACAGAAGTACCCTCTAGGTAACAAACATTTTATTTATTTCTTAAAGAAACTACAGCAATATACATGATTACAGAATTATGAAGCATTGAAAAACCAAAGGAATGAAATGGCTGGGATCCAAGCACTAAGGACATCACACCTTGTCTCTCACTGAGCCATCACTCAGAAAAATCACATTATCTGAAAAGAAATAAAAATTAATCTTGAGGATTGTTTTGCCCTGTTGCAAGCCTTCACACCATGAAGACCAGCTCTTTGTTAAAATAAGTTGCTAAGATGTGGATTTGTGAACAGAATAGTAGTCCATAAAACAAAATATTGTCCAATATAGGGTTCTTTCTCTACGTCCCCTGAAAGCTGACAATTCAAGGTGGCCATTTATACTATGAAACAAGGGTGCTAAAACTGATGAGAAGCTGCTGAACACTCAAAGACACTAGAAATACTTTAAAATAATAGTTTAATTCCTTGAATACAATCACTATCAGTTACAGCTTATTTCCTTTTTCTTTTGTCATTCTCAGTCTGCAATACCATGTCAACAGCCTACAGGACTATAGAAAGCTCTTATTTCATCAAGCTCATGAACTTCTAAAGCATCTTGAGGCTGGGCCTATTGAACAAGAAACTATTAGGAGAATACTAATTTAAAAAGAACTGCTTCTCCCCTCCAGTAATTTATAGCACTGCTAGCTGAACTGTTTACATGATAGTTTGACTGGTGTTGTTTTAAAGAGGCTGAAGAAACATCCAGGACTATGGCTGTTCTTTCTCCCTTTTTTTTCTCTCTTCCTTTTCCTCTGTCCTAGTTTTTCAGACACACTTGTGTAACAGAAATGTCTGCTCTACTACACAATTAATTCATCCCTCACTCAAAAAGCAACACATTAGCAGCTCTATCCACAATAAAGATACAGAATCCTCAGGCTATTTAAAGGCTCAAGGAAAAAGTAGTTTCCTAGTTTTCTTTGTCATGTTTATCCAAGGCACAAATCTACTCCTCATCCATTCCATGCTCTTCTTACTACTAGCAGCTACTGGAAAAAAAATTTCTAAATTCTCCATCAAGTTACCTGCACATAAAACATCTTTCACAGATGTCCTTAATGCTGGTGAAGTCTTCAGTCTTAAACAGGAAGAAAATACTTTGGCAAACTGAGACAAAGCTACTAAACAAACTGCGCTTAGAAAAGGAATCTGCCTGACCAGCAGCACTACACACCAGTGCTCTTAAAACACTCAGTGTCTGCCTCCTGCATCAGTCAGGATAAGCAAAGGACACCAAGAGTTTGCAACTGTATAACCTCATCTTCTCTGTGTTCACAAGCAGTGCCAGAGGAAATCTACTGGTACGGACTATTCATTCTCTCAAAATCCCTAAGTGTGGATTCTGAGGATGAAGACAAACCAGCTCCATTTCAGAGGCCCTCCACCCCCTTTCCATTTTAAAAGGGCAAGGGGCACCTTGGTGTTTTGCTCCTTACCTGCTATAATCGTTGTGGCCTGTCGCCTCACATTGTTCTTATCTGTGTATTCACCATAATCTATCTTCCCTTCAACAAAGATTCGAGCACTGAAAAAAACCCAAGAATTTGATTTTGGTCAGAGAGCTGCTGTTTTCCACTCTGTATCTAGAATCATAAAATGGTTTGGGTTGAAATGGGACCTTAAAGACCATATGGTTCCAACCCCCAGCCACGGGCAGGAAAATTGATCAGGCTGCTCAAAGCTCCATCTAGCCTGGTTTTGAACACTTCCAGGGATGGGACATCCACAGCTTCTCTGGGTGACCGGTGCCAGTGCCTCAGGACCTTGACAGTAAAGACTTTCATCCATATGTATCTAACGTAAACTTCCCCTCTTCACTTTGAGCCACTTCTCTTATGACTACAGCTCCTGATGAAAAGGCTGAAATCAGAATCTGATTCAGAGTACACAGGCTTTTGTATCAGTTGTCTGTAGCAGGTCTGCTAACTTGTTTTAGTTAAAACACCTGATGGCAGGTGTTTTATGGCACCTCTATCTTAGTATAGCTCCTGGTCACCATAATTATTACACTAACCCATTATTAAGGCTTTAAATTCCCAGCCACATTTGTTATTCACTTACCCTTTCCTCACGTACTGATAGGTAAGATCCCTGAGGCCTGGTCTGAAGACAGAGATCCTGTGCCATGTGGTCTTCTGACTGATATCACCTAAATCACACAGAAATTACAGAGCTTGATGCCAAATCCTCTTTTTGATACACGACTCAGAAATTAGTTTCAACGCATTCATACTCTAAAATTATAAGAAGTGATTTGAAAACAGAAGTATACTAGCACTCCATCTCCCAGTTCACTCCAGAACTCAATGCTCCAGTTGTCCAAATGAAAGTCTTGTGCAAAAGCACAGTTGAAACCAATACATCGCTTTTCCTGGAAGACAGTACTCATGCTATTAATTTTTTTTCCCCTCAGACTCTCCACACTGAATGGAAGTTAGAGAATGAGACATCTGTAGACGCAGACTGATGACAGAATCAATAAGAAAATTATCTTTATTTTTCATGTCTTGAAATACAAATAAAAGTATAGAACCTGCCATGTGTCTGACAAACCCCAACAGTGACAAACTGCCCACTCAACACTCTCTCCTCCTAAGGTAAAAAGAGAGATCTCTCTTCAGTATACACTGCTGGGGATCAGTAAGAGACACACCAATGCACCAGCATCTCTGCTGACCTCAAAGGAACTTTCCCAAGAGGTTTACAAGTGTGGTGCTGCTGACCATGCAGCTATGATCTGGGACACATTGCTCGTGCAGACTCACCTCCCTGGCTCACTTCACTATCTCCTGTCCGCCACATCTCATTGGTTGCAAGAGAAAATATGGTAACGGGATTTTTTCCTTCCACTTGCCTCATAATAGGGTCCTGTCCAACCCGCCCAAGCAGCTGAACACGATTGATGGCTAAAACAAGAGAGACCAAAACACATACCGGTGAATTATGACACTTCTGATCATGGCAAGCCATCTATCAGCAGCTTTTGTCAAGGGCTAGGATAACAACTTCCTGCACCTCCAAACCACTTTTCAAGTGCTTGTGACTTTAGGCTTTTTCAGGCCCCAGCAGATTGGTTGACTGTGCCTATACTGTCATTATCACTATGAAATAACTGATCTAGAAAGCCAAAACGTTCTTTATTCTTTCTGTTCCTTTGTAATCTTTTTCACAGACACATGCATATGTCACTTGAGACTAATTTGCATTTACTTATCTTGACTTTTATTTGTTTCATAACGATAAAACATAATGCATAGCAGTACCTTTGAAACAAAGCTGCAATATTATACTCCCTCCTCTGAATGAGACAGGCAGTTTTTACACAGGTAGCAGGCCTAGGCAGACAGTTTATCCCTTCTCCATGTTCCAGGACAACTGGAAGATGTCAGGGAAGTATCACTAGTGCACAATGAGCATGTGAACTGAACGGTGAAGCCTGACGTGCATGCCAGGAGCAAACCATGCTGGGGCAGCAGCACCCACTCAAGTCCCCCAGGGACCCAAGAGTCTGAGAAACAAGCACACAAGATACCTGATGGCAGCTGTTAGAAACCATGACAACAGCAGACCTAAGCCACTGCCACAGGTAAGGTACAACTACCTGCCCTTAACACGTGGTAGTCCTTGTCAGGGCTTTTGTTTACCTCCTAAAGTGCTGCCTGACCTGACAAAGACCAGACAGAAAGCCACTCAAGAGTGAGTGTCCTCAAAACAACACATTCTTAGCTACTACACTGAGGAGCTACTAGTCCTACATGTTTCTCTACTACCACACTTAAACTCTAAAACTGAGATAAACACTACGAGTAACAACTGAATTGGATCTCAGGAGCTACTTACATCTTTCAAGTACCAATGAGGTAACTGTATCAGAGTCATGT
Organism: Grantiella picta; assembly: GCA_013397955.1. Classification (NCBI taxonomy): domain Eukaryota; kingdom Metazoa; phylum Chordata; class Aves; order Passeriformes; family Meliphagidae; genus Grantiella; species Grantiella picta. The sequence continues at coordinate 108,034 of VZRM01001321.1, forward strand.
CTTACAAACTGGCGTAGCACCTGAAGGAACAGAGAAATGTGAGTTTCCAGGACACAAACTCTGAACAGCAGTCACAAGCCTTTTCACCTCATTTTCTCAACACTTTCAGAGGTCCTGCAAGTATGTTCTTTTCCTGGTAACTAATGGGGGAACTAAGGAAAGAAATCTGTTCACCCAAATGAAGCTAATAAGATTACTTAAAGAAAATCTGGTTAAACCAAGGTTAAAAAGTTGCCTTAAAAAAGTGTTTCCCAAAGGTACACCTCCAGCAATTATTTTTGGGACGTACAGTAACTGCTGTTTTTCTGCAATACACAAATATGATGGAAGGACGTCTGTAGTAGAGTAGTGGTTTAGTTGTTTGGGCTTAAGAAACAAACAGGTTTGATATCAACTTTCTGCTTCACTTCAGATTAATAAGGCAAGGCCAAAATGTACATCCATCCACTGGAATGAGCAGTGGATGTACTGACAGCCCTTACTCCCAAGGTAAATTAAGGATAAAACAAGAGCAAATCAAGGACACAAAACTCTCTGCAACTGGGGGAAAAGTAACGGAACTGCCTTGATGCGAGCAAATAGCCTATCTAGAAAAAAAAAAAAAGGAGGGGTTAAGAAAAGCCCAGGAAGACTCCTGCAAGAGGTCCACGGGCAGGAACTGGTAAAAAGGCTCATTTCCCATCAGCCCCGGAAGAACTCTCGGTTTCTCGCCACGAGCAGCCGCAGCTCCGAAGCCCCGCGGGCACGGCCGGAGCGGCGGCACAACCGCAGCCGGCAATGCCGGGCGAGAGCTCGGGGGCGCTCGGCTCTGTCCGCCCCTCCCCTCCCCTGGGCAGAGGCGGAGCGCTGCTTCCGTGGGCCGAGTGTCGCTGCCAGCCCCGCTGCAGGGCGAGAGGAGCCGGAGCTGCTTGTCCTCCGGCACCCCGGCCGAGTTCCGCCGCAGCCCCCCACCGCCCTACCTGCCACGCCGGTCGCCGCCACATGCTGCCGCCGAGCCTTCGGAGGGAAGAGCAGGGCTGAAGCAGCGCCCGAGGGACCTCCGGCCCGGCCCCGCCACCAACCCCGCGCCCTCCGCGCCTCTCCCGCCGTCGCGCTGCGCCCGCGGCCGGCCGGAAGAGGAAAGGGACCGGCGGGAGGTTCCGGGCGGAAACACGAGCGAGCCCGGGGCCACCGGGAGGAACGGCTGGCGGCAGCCTCTGTCCCGGCTCTCCTCGCCCCCCTCCAACAAAACACCATCACACCGTCATCGGTTAAAAAGAAAGATAAAACCTTTATTCGCACGAAACGATCGAACAGTTAAAAGGCAGCATGCGGAACATCATAAACCAGTAAAACCTGGAAATAAGCGAGTTACCAAGTTCACGCTCTCTCTCGTAACAGCTCTGTCCAACCAACGCACACAAGGATCCCCAAAGTTACGGTTAGCGGGGAGAGGAGAAAAGGTTTATGAGAACTCAAATACGAGATACATACCACAATTAATATGGGCAACTCCAAAACCCTGAAATAGCCCTTCCTAATTGTCCTCATCTTTGCTGAAAGGCAGCAACTCACAGCTGCACCACATGCAAGATATGGAAGGGAAATGGGTACAGACCCAGCTACCAACAGAGTGCAGTTATCTCCCCCACTTTGAACAAGGAGTCTTTGCCGATTGACATCAAATAAGTCTGGCATCAGGCACTAGTCAGTCTGTTAAATCACACTCTGTTAGAAAAGTTTTGTTGCTGAAATTCTTAAGAATGTTTTTCTTCAACTCCCACTCCTTAACTCAAAGGATTTCCTTTTACTCCGTGTCCCCCCATCGGTGAAACACCACTCCAGCTGCCTTAAGGAGTGGTGATCCCAAGGCTTGGTAACCCCAAGCCTTCCAGGACTGCTGTGCAACCAGCCTGGCTCCTGATATGTAGCTAAAACTAGCTGCCATAGTCTCTACCTACTTGCTCCTGGAAGGGCCCAGCTGTAGATGCTATCTCCCTGTACAGCCATCATCACCCCTCTAAAGATATAGTCAGCCCGAGGATTAAGACCACAAAATCACCAGTAACAGGGCCCAGCTGAAGAAAGAAGGAAGTGAGTAGAGAAAATGTCCTTTGATCATGGTGGAGTTACACTTGGTGTATAGCAAGACCAATTGCACAAGAAATTAAACAGGTGAAAGACTGAGGACAGCCTTAAATCCCATGATCTAACACTTATAAGCCAGTCATTCATTCCTCAACCATCTCATCACAACTAACAGGGGAACAAAAAAACCAGAAAGTGACAGAGAGAGAATATGGGGCATTGGTCTGTGCAGCCCCTCTGCTTTCACAGGGCCATTCAGCAGTCAGAGCTCTTTGGACGACACAGAAATTCAGTAACCCAGAGTAAAGCTAAATGAGCGGCAGCTCTTCCCTCCCACCAGACGCTTGCTCTTCTGCTTAGAAGAGGTTTCAGACTCTTGTAACTTGGCACTTCCTAGGGCTTGGTCCTTCATGAGGGTCTGGGCAAGGCGAGCTGCTTTAAGTTCCCTGCAGGGGGGAGACGGAAGGAAGAGCAAAGGAAGAAAACCATGTCATGCATGAATCCCCATCAGCTACAGGAGCAAACTATGAACAATCTTGCACAAAAGGGTTACTGTAATACTGCAGCAATGCTGGAAGGGGGCATCTTCTCACCACGGAGGCTGACATGAAGATTACTGTAGCTGTCTCTAGAGTTTATGAGCTATGAAGGTTTCCAGAAGAAAACTGTATATCAGGTCAGCCACATATTGGCATCAGTATGAAGAACCCCTAGCTCAGTTTTTCTCCCATTGTTTCAGATATTTGTGAATGGTGAAACTTAGATCAATGTCATCTCATGCAGTACAAATACCTAAATAATACCATATGCTTCTTTTCCATCGCCTTTCTTCCCTGGTATTTGCTGTTCTTCCAGAGCATTCAGTCTTCTGTCTACGTGGAAAACATAATCCCCATCTGGCTACTGCACTTAGAGGGGGTTGTGGGGCAGTTCTTAGATCCCAGCACCTCAAAACATTACTGCCAACAGCAGTGAGAGAGAGCAAGGGAAAAAAAGATACCTGCTACCACCTCTCTTCCTTCTGTGCTGAGGCCACTATCTCAGTACATTATCAATTCCTCATCTGCCCACTGGCTGCATGTTGTATCAGTATTTCATATCACCAGTGGTTGCAGGAAGCACACGAGTTCACTGTTGTAACTCAGCCAGCTCCTCCAAGTCCAAGCTGGAGCACAGCTGCTGCCTGGCACTGCAAAGGTGGTGGCCAGCATTGCTGTGCCCATGCCTTCTCCCCTTCATGCCCAAGCCAGCCCTACCTTTCCAGCATGGCAGTCTTGCATTTCTCCACATTTAGCTGCTCCTGGAGCTGCACAGCTTTTCCACATGATGGCCGGAGAAGAGGGTGTTTAGTGAGAGCTGTGGCAGAAGGTCTTTGCACTGGGTCAGGATGGATCATGAGCTAGAAAGCAAAGGAGTTCAGAATTTAACACTCATATTACCTGCCAGCTGCAAAAGCCACCATGCTGTCAAGACTGCTTCCTCACCTTAAGGAGCTCAAGAAAGTGCTGGGGAAGCTTCTGGGGGATGGGTGGGACGTTGCCTTTGCGGATGTGGTGCCACAGAGCCCCGTTGTGAGGCAGCGGCGCTGCACCGGCTGCCAGAGCCACCGTGAGTGCCAGGGCAAAGATGTCTGCCTTGGGCAAGTAGCAGTATTGCTGCGGAGAGAAGGGGAAAGCTGTCAGAAAGGAACATCTTGCTATACAGAGAAAAGGTGAGTTGGGGTATGAGCTCAGAAAGAAACAGCCAAGGAAATGTGTGTATATGGCATTGCCGTCAGCACCCCAGGGAGCTGTTTTCTCCTCTTCAGCATAAAACACTGACAGCAGGCAGTGCCACTAACCGATAGCATGTTGGGTTTCAGCCAGCCATGAGGAGCTTGCAGGCCACCTTGGGATCACTGCAGCCACTGCAGAGGATGCCCTAACAGATGTGTACTTCCAGCCTTCACCACAAGGCAATAAGCTACCCATGCCCACCTCAGACTGAAGACTGCATCAGATGCACTGGCCTAGCAGTTCTTAAATCCACTTGCAGCACAGATACTGTCACCTGAATACCTGAACTGAATAACACATCCAACCTGGTTGTTCAATACTGATTCCCTTTTCATTTGCTAGCCAGAGTGACAAAACCACAGTCAGTTTAAGAGGTGCCTCCCACCTCTCACCACTACTTGTTCAGTGTTTGTTTTACAAGGAATCCACCGGGGTAAATATACTCTTCAGTAATCACATCCAGCTGGATATGCAAATCAAATGTCTTCAAACTGATAAAGGTTTTGTCTCACCGATCCCTCAAGGGGAATAGTTGCAATAATAGTTGCAATAATAAAACACTAGCTATTTATGAAGTATTTACATGACAAGACCCACACCAATATTGTTCTGTCCTCCCCAATGCCCTGACAGCAGCTGTACCTCTTGCAGTATTTCATTGGCCAAAAACCGTCTGTCTCCTTCCTCCACCTGAGGGTTTGTTATTGATGTCACATGTCCAAGGTCACCTGAGACAATGAACAAGCAACTAAAATGTAATGAAGCAAACTGAAGTAATTCTTCAATAAAAGCCTGCATTTTATAGGCACCAACAGGGCAACAAAAAATACTGAGTAAGAGAGCAAGCCTGCTCCTAACTCAGGAATCTGCGCTTGGAAACAAGCACATGGATTTTCTATTACTTGTCTTCTACAGAGGAATTAATTCTGGTAAGTAATTGGGGCATTCAGGACTATGCTATCAGTTTTGTATGCAAGTCTCTTCAACCAGCAGGCCAGGACAGAATCAAGCTGTAATGGGCAGCCCTAATCTTAAGGCAGCTGTAAAGAAGGCTAAAACCTACCAATCTTATATATCACACCAGGAGAGAATTCATCTTCACTGTCACTCTCTTCCTGCCCAGGAGGGCCTGAAACTGCCAGCTTATGACAGATGAAGATATTACCTGCAACACAGAGGAGTTTAGCAAATAGGGTGATATCAGTAGTGAGGCTGCCGCAGCCTGACAATTTCATAAAAATCCCACCTGTCAAACTAATTAAGCTTTGCAGCCAGAGAAACTATGCACATGCTTCCCACCCATTAGTCAGCCTTCTGCCCAGCTCACTGTTCAGCAACACAGATGACATAAGGTAGTTGTATCTTGTACATAAAATATCTTAGTGAAATCAACTTTCCCCTCCCTCTGCCCTCTGAGCTAGAAGCATAATTTCAGCAGGAAAAAGGAGCTCCACTCTAAGAACATTAGCTACATGACAGCAGGGAGCATTGCCTTGGAGGTGACCATCCCGAGCTGCAGAGAGGAAACCCTGGTACTATTTTGGCAGGAACTTAATCCCTCAGGGTAGGTACACTCACACAAGTCAAGTGTTTTGCAACAAGACAGCAGTAAATAAGGAATTCCCAATCTTTACTGGCAGCCCTACTTGCTCCACCAGTATGAAGGTGATTCCCATGAGCCAGGATTACAAAGGTCATGAGACAGGAGTAAAATGCTGCCAACTATCAGAGAAGGCTCAATTTTAAAGCAGCAGTAGTGGAACAAATCAAAATAAAAATTGAAAAAAAACCTTCTGAAACACCATACACAAGACAAAGGCAAGGTTCTCTTTCCTTTGAGGCACTATGATCAGTCTAGTCAGAAGGATTTATTACAGGCCCTACCCCTGAAGGATCACTAGGAAAACCTTCCACAAAGGAGGAGGACAGTATACTTACTAGGTTTGATATCCAGGTGCACAAGGCCAGAGTTGTGGATGTATTTTAGTCCCATGGAGACTTGTAACAATATTTCCTTCAGCTCTCCTTCTGGGAAATTCTGCCCAAGCTTTGCATTTTCCAGCAGCACATCTTGGAGACTCCCACCTAGGTGAAAACACTCAGTCTGAGACCTGACAAAGGTTTCATGGAGCAGCATGTTTGAAATAGCTTAGTTGCCCAGAACACTTGGAGGCTTGCTAGTGACGAACCACAACCACACCAGTTCGGTATGCTCTAGTGAGCAAACCTGGATATCACCATTTGGCTTCAGCCTTTCCATTGCCCTGGAATGCCCTGCCTCCTGCTCAACAAGGATGAACAACTGCAGTTCGACCTCCAGCTCTACATCCTACTGGGAGAGATGACCTGTTAATGATGCTGGAGCTGCTGCAAGTGAACAATAGGAAAATTAATGGTTTCTGCTATACTTAGATGCAGAAAGCAGGTATAGGAATGGTGGAACAAGGAAATCATTTGCTCCATTCCTCCACCCCTTTCTTCTACTCAGGATGCCTTTATCTCAACCAGGCAGCCACTCTTCTAGTCATTAACCAGCTCCATTAAGAAGAGGTTCTTACCAAGATACATGGCTCTTAAGTCAGCTGCTCTTGAGTCCCTTATAGCAGGTGTTACCTGGACAGTCCCAAGCACAGCTCTAAACATCAGCATGGGGAATGCTTTTCCAGGCCAGCCAAAGTAGAGGAACAGTTTTGAAATCCCAGAAACAAGAGGGGATTCACTGCTTCTAAAATATTGGCACTGTTCAGAGCTTCATCTAAATATTATGAGCCCTTACTGGATCCTCCATGGAAATGCAGCCCCAGTGCAGTTGGCTTTCTTGCAAGCCAAAACATCCCATATTTAAGTACAAAAGAAAGTAACTTTGCCCATCCTGAGATCTCTGCCTTTAACACTGCCCCAGCTCTTACCATTGCAGTGTTCATTTTGGATAATCATGTGATCGTCCTCTGCCCAGGCCGAGTAGTAGCGTACGACATGGGGGTGATGCCCCAGGACAGCATGAGCATAAACCTCTCGCAGGGCCAGCTGCCTAGGGAAGCACACAGAAAAAGCAGAAATCACAGGCTCCAGAGGCTGCTTGGCACCAGCAGGGGAGCCCTGGTTTGCAGCCTGAGAGCCCTGAACACCTCTATTCCCCCCTTTCTCTTGGGTTTTGACAGACAGACTGGCTCTCACAGCTGCTGCAGCAAAACCTGCCCTCTCTCAAATGCACTAAGCAGCTGTTAAAGTAAAAAAAAAAACCAAAAAAAAACACTGAGCAAGTTTTCTGTTAAAGAGGCAAAGGCAGCAAAGCTTCAAAGACTTGGCTTTAGCATACAGAACACCACGAGCTGGTCAATACAGAAATGAGTAGTGCTGGTCAATACAGCAGGGCAGGGATATACCACAAACTACTTGGCAGTTATTGTAAAGAAACTGTCTGGATGGACCTGAGAAGTTCAGGTATGCCATCATCTCACTTTGCAATGCATATAACTTCTTCCTTTCCTAGACATTTATATCCAATAGCTGTACAGTGTTATCTTCCCCCACTCTCCCAACTGTTACTTGGAAGTGCAACAGCAGCCAATTTTTGCTCATGCCACCCATCAGATACCTTTTGAGCCACACTCCCTCCTTCCCATCACACCTCTCAAAAACATGCCCAGCATTTCAACTGGCAGCTTCCAGCTAGCACACTCACTCATCTGAGGATCCTGCCAGAGGTCTTTTGGAGCGTTTGATGGCATAAACACATCCATCAAGGCGTTTGATGCACTTGTAGACAGAGCCAAATTCCCCCACACCAATTTTTTCTAGTTCCAGGAACTCCTTCTTGTAGCGGGAAACCATATTGCTGGCTTTCAGAGTGTATCTCTGCAAGATCACAAAAACAGCAAAGACAAATATGAGTTGTAAGACTTAATATCTGTCACGGTTTTAGATATGTGTAAGGCTTGCTGTCACAGAGGATCCACATTGCTCCCTCTCCCATTCTGGATGTTCATCCAGGCACATGTGCAGGTGTGCTGCCAGTTCTTGAAATGGCAATTTCAGTTCCTGAAATTACCTTTCACTTGTGCTTTTTCTGACCACTTAGAGGCCATCTTGGCCTGGTTTGGCCAAGTTGTGAGGCTGATTAGTTTGTTTTATAAAATCAGGACTTGTTAGCCATAGAGGTAGAAATTGCAGAGAGAAATTTACGGAGAATTAAGGGGAAATGTAGTCTAGTTGGCTCTGTATACCTAAGCCTCCTTGGGTTACTGCCATAACATCTCTCCTCTTGACAACCCCGAGCAGTTCCTAGACCTACAGCTGATGGAGTCAGTCAGGGATGAACAGCAAGCAACAACAACATACTCAGATAATTTGCCTAAAGACAAGATTTGAGAAGACTTTAGCTCTACTGCCTATTTTGTGCTCAGGAGAGGAGCTTGGTGTGTTGGTTTCCTGTGACCTCAGCTTTGCAAGAGCCACTTTACTCTGGCAGCTGAGGCTGCCTGCTGCCAAGGCCATCCTGCATCAGTTCATGCTCTCCAGGTTTGAAGCACCAGCTGTTAACTAATGGCAGATTAGCTGGTCTCAGTGTATTTGTTTGTATTCCCACTGATATCTCACCCGGAGACACTTTTCCCACAAAGGGCTGAAAGCTGGCAGAACAGCTGGAACATCATTATTGCTACAATAATGGCCACTGGGGATATAGAGACTGTTAGTACTGCTGGCAGAGTGATGCCTACTGGCAGGGAAAATAAGCAAAGACAAGATAAGCAGCAGAGCATGAAATGAGCAACAAGAGTGGACTAAGTGATTTTTCTCCATCCTCCTGTATCCCTTACAGGGGTGCAGCTCGTGTTGCACAGTGGTTTACACAGAAACAACTGCTGTAATTGCTGTAGTTTATGGTTACCTTACAGAGGAGAGGGTAAGAGTTGGTCCTCACAACCAGTAAGATGTGGCTCATGTGAAATGGCAGCTCTTCACAACAGGTTGCATTTCATAATGTAAAATACAGCTGCCTTGTCTTAAAAGATTGGGAGTAAAAATACTTCCTAGTACACAAGTTTATATTTATATTACATACTCAATCTAATTAACACTCAAGCAGAATAATATTTAGGTAAATCACAAGTTATTTGACGCTTTCTTCTAGGTAAAACAGTAACTGTGGCAGCCCTGGATGTTGCCTGGCAGCAGATTTGCTCTGCGGGTGTCGTTTTTCCATGGAGACCATTTTCCTGCAATCCCAGTCTCCTCGGCTAGAGGGTACCGTTATCCTTCCATAAGCACGGCTCCTGCACAGTTACTAAGAACAATCCCACCTTTTCCCAGTTCGTCATCTCAAACAAATGTGAACAAAACATCCAGCTGGGAATTAGTCTGGGTATTCATCCTCTGGCATGGTGCCATGGTTTATACTCCAATAACAGGACAAATTTCATCAAACACCAAGCCTTTACAAGCACCTTATCCACTCTGTGGGAGGGAAATACACAGATACTCACCTTTGTGGGCAGCTCTTGTTTCATGTGGCTTCCTGGATCAGAATCATTCCTGTAACAGAAGTTTAGGAAAGTCTGGTGTATCATTTCAGTGCAGCAACACAAATGAATTTGAAATTAAAATGTCTTTCTAAGGAACCTCCAAACCTTGCTTCACAGCTTAATCATGTATTTTACAGAGTTGATACACGAGTTTTCAGTTGAGGTCTTAAAGACTATATTCCCAGGTTAGGAATTCTTTGTTTCCATTTAGAAAGTCTCTACAAAGCAACTTCAGTACTGCCCACAGGACAGAGTGGCATTGTGCAGAGGCATCATTCTCCTGGCCTCCCTATTACTGGTGGAGCTGCAGCCATAGCACTAAAGTGAGCTGTTGATCCCCCTCTTGCCTTTCTGAACAAGAGCAATAATTGACTTTATTTATATTTCTGTTACCTTTATGTCTGCTAACACTTGCTCTGCACCAATGAATACTACAGAAGTGAATGATTCATTGTTAGCAAATAACCCCAGATACTGAACATCTCCATTACTTATCTCCTTCCAACACTCTGCTTTCAGTCTGTTGCTTAAGAGTAGCTCACTTACAGCTCTCCTCTGGTCTTCCGTTTGCCGTTAGGAAGAAAGAGCATTTGCCGATAGGACTCTGGTGTAAAGGGATTAATGTTAACAAGAGAAGCTTGGGAAGAGTCCTCAGAGTCAGCACCAGGAGTCAGTCTCAGATGTCGGAAGCCTTTGGGTGGAACCTTTGTTGCAGATGTAGGAAAACCTGTCTGCGACAACAGGCTCTGTATTGAGAGAAGAAAAAAATAAGTGGCAAATAAACCAGCAAATTTTTTTGTTGCTGCTATGTCAGAATAAAATTCTTGTTCTCCCATAAATCAAGGAGAACTCAGCTCCCATCCTTGGAATACCAGAATCATTAAACCCCTGTGTCCCTAGTTCAGTCCCCACAGTTTTCATTTTCCACAAAGCATTTCATTCTTTGTTAAGCCCTTTCAAAATCTATTCCCTGCTCACTTGGATGAGGCCTGCAGAGCCATTTTGGCAAGCACAGTCCTCAGGAGGAGCCAGCTGCTCCTCTCTCCTTCCTGCAGAGAGACAGAAATTGCATCACATGTTGCTTTGAAATGGAAGACCTAGTTCTGCCAGGCATGGACTCTTGCATCAGTTTGGTCTGGACAGGTTTTTCAGGAGATCACCTGGAACACCACCCAAGTTGCCCAGCAATAAGCAGCATTAGGATAGGGTAAATTGATAGAAATACTTTTTGTATGGCTACTGGCAAAGCAACCAGAATCCATTTCTCCTCATGAATGAAAAACAGAGTTTCAGAAATTGAGCTTCAGAAAGAAGCTCTGGATCTTCTATAGTTCACCTTGGTGCAGAACACAGACCATTGTGTTTCACCTACTAGGCCAGAACCTTGGGCCATGGAAAGCATAGACACCATTCTTGAGTTGAAGACATAAAAATCTACTCACTTTGATTTAAATCCTTCAGTAACCATCAGCTTTTTAAAAATGTAAGTTTGGTTTTGACTTGTTTCAGCTTGAAGAGAGAGGTATAAGGTCTAAAGGATTATTTTACATAGTGCTTTCTTCTATTTAAAAGCCCTTTAAGAACACAGAACTCTCCCTATTGAAGATCAAGGTACTCTTACATCTTTTCCCTCCAGCACTGGTCTCACTATTATGATTCTGGAGCCACATCTCCTCACATCTGGTGCTCGTCTAGCCTCTCATCCTTTCTATCACTCTAAAATGTTCTAAGGCCAATGCTCCCAGCCTTGTTACAAGCAGATTTGGACCCTTCAGAGCCCATCTTTTGCAGCATGCTTGGCAAAAAAGGCCTTTTGCCCAGGAGGGAAAGGAAAAGAAGTTGTTGATCTCATGCAATTGCTGCATATGGGCTACAGCATAACAAACTACAAGCAGCATGTTTTGAATCATCCAGCCAATGTGTTATCCCTGAAAGAACCCTCCACTACCAGCAGCCCATCTGGCCTGGAAAGGATTTTTATAGACCTCTATCATGGCTCAACCCCAGCTACCAAATAAGCCCTTTGCTCACAGCTACAGTCCCTTCCTCAGTGGGATGGGGAGGAGAAACAGGGGGAAAAAAGGTAAAACCTGTGGGTTGAGAAAAGAACAATTTAATTATTTAAATAAAATATGATCATTATTATTGCAATTAAAAGAGACAACAAAAAGAGAGAAATAAAACCCAAGACAGACAAGTGATTCACAATTGCTCACATGTTGACTGATGCCCAGCCCATCCCTGAGTGCCAATCAGCCCCTCCTGGCTAATTTCCCTCTGTTTATATATCGAGCATGACATTCTATGGTATGAAATCTTCTCTGGTTTGTTCCTGGCAGTTGTCCAGGCTGTGGTGCCACACAGCTTCTTGTGCTTCTGCTCACTGGCAGAGCATGGGAAACAGAAAAGTCCTTGACTTTGGGTAAACACTGCTCAGCAACAACTGTGTTTTAGCAACACTATCCTTACGTTAAACCCAAAAAACACAGTGCAGTACCAGTTACTAGGGAGAAAATTAACTCCAGCCAAAACTAGGACAGCTTCTCACTTACATTAAGGTGAGATTTAGGGAGATTTCATATAAAGTGTCACTGCAGGAAATTTTTGGAATGGTGCCATTTAGGTTGCTTTCCCCTGGAGACTGGCAGGCCATTCCTCAGTAAATATTGGCACACAGTTGATCATATAAGGCCAGAGGATCATCCTTCTCTCCACACAATCAGGTTTTTGAAGGAGGACAGAAGTCAAATCCTAGCTCAGGAGGACTGAAGGACTGACCTTCTGTGTACCACTTAAGCAAAGGAGCAAACAGTCTATCAGTAGAGCAGGAGCACTGAGAGAAGACCAACAGCTATGCTTCACTGCAGGTCTGCACTGCTTGGAGTCATGCACACCCCAGAAATTATCTACAAACAGAGGAGCTGGTGCCAAGTCTCCACCTGTGCTTACTCAAGACAAAAAGCAGTTGTATTATACTCTCCCCGAGAAGTCTCACAAAAAATAAGGGCTGGGATCATTCTCTCAAGAAATTAGCTCAGTAGCTAAATTACACTTTGGGACAGGGACAGAGGTGAAGAGAGGCTAACTTCCCTCCACAAGCACACACTGGTTTGCTACCCCTTCCACAGGGGGTTCGCTACCCTGAGAACAAAGTCCTGCTTTCCTCAAACTCACTGAGCAGCTGTTTCACACAAAAAGAAAAACTGTGTCACCAGACAAGCAGCTGGTTGGAGGTAATCCAGACCTGCCAGGCAAAGTACATATCCCAGCCTCAACACCATTTCCAGCTTTCAAGACAAAACCCACTTGCATCCAAAAGTGTGCTGAACAGAGCAGTAAGTGCAGCTGCCTATCTCCAAGCCCCTCCAGAACAATGAGTTTCCTGAAGGGAGGTGCATTTATCTCCTACAGAGGTACTACAGACCTGCCATTACCTTAGGAGTGTGTGGGGTGTCACAGAGCCGCAGCTTCTTCCAGGTGATGTGCAGTGGTGTGTCAGGTTTACTCCAGCTCTTGCTCACAGATGGGGAAGACTTCAGGGTGGGACTCATCCAGGCTTTTGTCTTGCTTAGGAAAATCTCACTGAGCTTTCTCTGAGGGGTTGCTGGCAGAGGACTGCTCTCTTGCCATTTCTGGGACTCTATGCTTCTGGGAGGGCTCAAGTTCAGGGAATCCTCCTCATTTACACTTCTGTCTTCACTGTCTTCACCACAACTGGAAAAGTCCAGTCGCTGAATGAATTCATTGCTGTTGTCCCAGTCATCCATGTTACCACATGAAACAGAAAAGGTAGAGCTGATGCTGGCCTGTTTTGTTAGAAGGACAAAGGGAGATAAGGACAGCATTATTTACAGTTGAACTAAGCATTACTTACAGATAAACTATCTTCTTCCTTACTTTTTGCCTTATTGGCATAAGTCAGATAGAACTCAAAAACCTCTGCCTCTCCCAATAAGTTTCCAAGAGATCTCCTCCACCCACCAATACATCCACTACTCTCATCACACAAGGAAAACATATCCTAAAGATTAACACACAGAGCCTCCTCTCACTCTTTTCTATATTAAATTTCTCAAATAGAGAGTAAGAGGAACCAAAAAACCCATGCTTCATACAGCTGTAAAAGCAGAGGGTGCCCCAAGGAGTTACCACATACCCCACAGACAGCCTCTCTTCTGTCCTGGAGCATTTATAACCACCCCACACCCGAGCCAATGCTAATGGGAAACATCTGGAGCTTGGCAGCACCTGTCCACAGTTGCCTGGTGGATGAGGAGCTTTCTGTGGATGTGGATTTGCTGTGCCAGCAAGCAGCCCTGCAGGGAGCCAGGACTCCCTCTGAGTCACCTCCCTGCTTCTGCACACTCCTCCCTTCTCCAGCTTCCTGGGGTCTGGGAAGTGGGTGATGTTTGCTGACAGCCAGTCTGCTCCATAATCCCATCAAAGATCCAGTCTTTATGGGCATTACTTGTATAAGTTCTTTGTCTTGTGGTGATAAGGCCCTGTGTTTCCTCCTTCTCAGTCTGAAATTCACTTCCTGCACTTAGATATGTGTTAGTTTGGGCAAGCGTTGCAGCCTACATGAAGTCAGTAGCCTAATTTATAATGTATACATTTATGAATGTATAATTTGTAAGACTTCAGGAGAGAGTTAGGAGCCATACATAGGCCTTGGTATAGATTCCCATCGTGAGGTTTCACAGGACAGGAGGGAGAAGCTGTGTTGGTGAAGGGAGCCCCACAGGTGGGATCATTCTCTTGCTCCCTGGGAGCAGGTCAATGTCTCCCCTCACTGCACCTCTTGGTAAAAAACAGGAATCTTCTGAGCCTTTGGGAACCTGTGTTTCAAAGTGGAACTAAAGCGAGTTTTAACTAATTGGGAATGAGGTTACAGCAGCCTTTTTTCTTAGCCTTGAGGAGAGCTGCTGGAAGGACATGCAGAAATTGGAAGTGTCTGCAGCCCATAGGAGACTGGAGTTCGGCAGAAGCAGCACCTGCTTCCCTAAGCACACATCAAGGGCAATTCCCACCAGAACATAAAGAGGCATATTGGTCTGAGGTCTCTGTGCTCTCCTAACCCATTCCTTAAATGAAAAGTATGGCCATATGGGTGTCTGAAGCTGCTCGTTAAGACTGTGATGAACAATTCATTTGATACAAGCCACCAAAATGGTCCCAGGAGAACACACCAGGAACTCAGCACTGGTTGATGTGGCTCAGAGGTTGCAGTATTTCTTGCAGGCACAGAGCCTGTTGCTGCCATGCAGCTTCCCATAGTCTGAAATGCAGCTGCTGTGTCTCTCTGTCTCTTATTCTGAGCGAGGTCCAAAAGCCTGGTGGTGCCAGCACAGCTTTCTGCTATGACAAGCTGTCTCTGCAGCATCTGGCCAGCTGAGATCCAGGACCACTTCAGTACTGCTGGGATCTGACTGTATTCATCAGATGTTCATTACCTGAAGCATTAGATTAGAATATATTAATTCTGAAGAAATAGCGCTTTTAGTCCCCATAACTACATGTTTTTGTTAACCCAGCGAGGAAATTCCTTCAGACCCATTTTCAATCCCATCTTAAATTTTTTTTAATTTTTTTTCCTTTCCCCCCCCCCCAGGATTTAGGCAGTACTCATTTTTCTAAGGAAGGATGTGATATGTAAAGGAGAAAAGTTGGGCCTGTGGTGTAAAGAAGGCCTAGCTTGTTCATCTTGCATTTTAACAACAAAAGCCACCACATTTTCATTTACATTTTTTCTCACTGCTCAAAGATCTCATGACAATTGCCTTAACCCTCAGCTGGAGGGAATAGGGGTTCATTTTCTTTTGAAGTAGAGTTTTTTATTCCTAAAAGGGCAATATTCTCCCTGCTCCCTGTCAGTGGCTGCTCTTCCCACTGCATCCCCTTCCTCATGCTGGGGCAATACTTGGTGTGACTGCAGTGCTGAGGGGACCAGGAACAGCTCTGCACCACAAATAGCTTGTGTGGGTCATGAAGGAATTCTTATTTGGGATTTGTTTCCTGCCTGGATTGCTGAGGGATAGACATTTGACATTTGTAGCCCACCACTGTGGAGATGAAGATAGAAATGAGCTGTCAGTTCAGCATCACCACATGCAAAAATATATTCATCCAAATGAAGATTGGCACTGTCTATACAGTTAAAGCAAAGCATGTGGCCAAGTATTTGCATAATCTGGCTTTTCTTTACACAGTAACAAAATATTGTGCAGGGTTTGTTTCTTTTTTTCTTTACCAGTCACCTTCTATGAAAAACTCCATCTGCCAAACACCACCTACTCTGGTCTATAGCTCTGCAAAATAAATTTGTGTATGGGCTTTGCGAAACAAAATGCCCACTCAGTGCTGGAGCTGTCTGGAATGAAGCTCACAGCAAATGGATGCTAATGTTACCTAAAAAAAAAGATAAAAAACCCAAACCCCAGTGCTGAGGAGACTGGATGATGGGTTTCTTAATGGGGTGTTGAACACTCAGAACTGCTCAACAAGAAAAAAGTTAGACAATTAAGGCTTTTATGACAATCTCTTCCTTTTAATTGTGGCCTGCTTAATTGGGTAATACAATTAATCAGAAAGACCTAGGGAACCAAATTAATCCTAATGACACTTAATGACATTGGTGGTAGCATAACCAGGACGGTAATTAAAAAAAGTTGGCTGCCTGTAGATGCTTTGGTCATGCTTGTGTCCCCAGCTTTCAATCTCAAGCTGGTTCAGCTTGTTCCTCCCAAAACTGTTCCACATCCTTCTGTAGCACATATGTACGTGAATATATATATGCATATACGTATATATACATATATTTTATATACACCCACACATAGCAGGATATACTGGATCAGTATCCCTGCCTCCTTCAGATCTGTGGCTCGCAGCTTCCACCCCAGCCATTCCGGGAGCTGTGAGCCTGCCCCGTTCTGGGCGCTGAGGCTGCTCTGCCCAATTCCCGTGGCTTTCCCAGCAGGATGGCTTTCCCAGGGCTCGGGGGGGCAGCAGCTCTGCACTGGGGTCACAGCCCGGGGGACAGAGGGCGGGCAGCTGGCTGTGCCCTGAAGCACGGACAGGACAGTGCTCCCAGCGCCCCGGAGCTGGCAGCGGAGAGCTCCGAGCCGGGATCTCCGCCGGGCTCCCTGCCCCGGGCGGTCCAGCCGCTGCCCGCTGCGGCCACTCCGGCCCCG
>VZRM01001321.1:124641-380372 GCA_013397955.1 Grantiella picta
GGTGTCCCCCCCCCCCCGCCCCCCGCCCCCCGCCGGTGCGGCGCGGGGGGCGCGGCTCCGCTCGGCTCGGCTCGGTTCTGTTCAGCTCATCTCGGCTCGGTTCAGCTCGGTTCAGCGCGGCTCATCTCTGCTCCGCCCGGCTCGGCTCATCTCGGCTCGGCCCATCTCTGCCCCGCTCGGCTCGGTTCGGTTCATCTCTGCTCATCTCTGCTCCGCCCGGATCTGTGCATCTCGGCTCGGCTCGGCCCGGCCCGGCCCGGCCCGGCCATGGTGGAGCGCTCGGACGAGGCGCCGCTGCTGTTCTGGGCCGAGGGCCCCGGCGTGTCGGCGCCGCCGCCCGCGGCCGAGCCGGGCAGCGGCNCGCCGGAGGAAGATGGATGCGGCCGGGGCTGGGCATCCCTCGGGGAGCGCTGCCCCCGCGTCCCGCCGCCCGAGGAGCGCTCCTCCCGCCGCGCCGGGCCAGCGTCGCCGGAGCCGGTGGCGAGCGGCCGGCGGGAGCCGGGCTGCCTTCTGTCCCCACGGGGGATCGCGGCTCCACCGCACGGCTGCCCATGGCGGGACCGGGGGCCGCGGGCGCTCGCCGCAAACCGAGCACAAGGGGGATTGCGTTTGGTCTCCATCCCGCCGAGAAGTTCTGGCGGGAGGAAGGCGCCGCGTCTGGTGCCGCTCCGAGGAGAGGGACGGGTGTACCTCTGCCCCACAGCGGGCACGGCACTGGGAGCTTCTGGACGGCGCTGGGACACCCCCTGTGCCCCGCACAGATCTAGGCCGAGCCTCTGACCAGCGCTGCCTGGAGGGCACCAACCTGTTAGCAGCATCTTGAGAGCATCCCTCTGTCTCCGTGGAGTGGCGCAGACCTGCCCGCAGCTATCAGTGATGGATGGCGTTTGTGGCAGGCGTAAATCCGGCGGGCTCGTGGGGCACGATCACCAGCAGCAGCAGCAGCAGCTCAGCTGTGTATTTCTTGGTGACCGGTGTGTTTAGAGGCTGGCCTCTGGTGGAGTCTCTGGCACTTAGTGCATTGAAGGAGTGCTGCGATCCAGGAGGGCAGAGGAGAGGGGCAATGGAATGTATTTTCCAATTTTCACTGCCATATCCATCTCTCTCAGTGCTGTTGGACTGTGGTGTTGTATCACTTGGTTTACTGACATTTTTTTAATTTCAAACCTGTAAATCAGCGTTTCAGCAAACGTCTTAACTTTGTTTTCCTAGTCCTGCTGCTCCGGCAGTATCCTCAAAACAGGATGTTACGACACAGATAGGAAGTTAGCACCCGCCTTGTACCTGTGAACGCAGGTACTGCTGTGCATGGGAGTCTGATGTCCCAAGACATTGTTGGGTCTTTTGGCTGCCAGGCACCAACCTGTGGTGCAAAGGCAAGAGAGAGAGATTCAGGAGCCCATGTACATCTAGATGTGGGAGCGAGCTTGTCTTTCTTCTGTAAGACAAGCACTTCCTTAGCAAATCCATAGCAAAAGCACTAGGGACAGGACAGAGGTCTGTAAAGCATGGTGAGGTTGGTTCTTCAGTGGAAGGGGAAAGTAAGCATGCTCACAAGAGAGCCTGGTAGGGAAGACTGAATGCTGGTCTTGAACTGAAAATCCTAAGGAAGTAGTGAACAGAACGGAGCCCCTGGTGGGATGTGCTGTCAGCAATGCACACTGTCAGCAGGGCTGGTGTGTCCCAAAACACCCAAGGGCTTTCGAGAAGTTACCCTTTCATACTGCACCAGACAGGAGTGTCTTCAGTCTAGAGGTCAGAGGCTCTTCACTCATAAAAATCTGAAATGGGACTGGACATCATCTTTCCAACAGGAGATGGAAAAGAGAGGTGTTTCTCCTAAGTATCCAAAGCATGAAAGAGTCTCTGGATGACTGCAGCAACAGCAGGTTTTCTTTCAATCCGGCAGCATATGCCTTCTATGAAATTGTGAGACTTTCTTAGTTGGCAGAAAGCTGAGCTTTCTCAGAAGTTTGTCTGAACCAGCTGTTGCTTTGAATGAAGTCCAGGGAAAGTTGGGAAACAGCTCTTCTCGCATCTGATGTGCAGTTAATGCTGGGTGTCATTAGCCTTGGAGTAGTCTGTCAAGTCCAGGAGGATTCAGCCTCCTGCTGCTATCCAGTATGGATGATGAATGTAAGGAGCATGATAGGACTGTGAGCAATACACCAGCATATGTCAGCTTTACAGGTGGGGAGAAAAGTGCCCTATGGAGGATGTGGACTTGAAAAAAAGACCTTGAAGTTGCAGTGGTGTGAACTTGCTAGGGTCAAAAGGAGCATATGGGAATTACTAGGTCAGCCACGTCAGATGGTGTGAAGGACTTCTGTAGTGTTCATAAGGGCATCTGGTTCTTGTGTGTGACTTAAAGGAAATCAGTCAGTTAGTGTCTGAGCTGGAAAGCTGCTTGATCCTGCCCAGGAAAAGCACTGCAGACCTCCTTTGGCAGCTTGCTGAGACACAGGAACAGCCGAATTTCTGGCAGTGGCTGGGCAGGTGGTTATGCCAGGTAGTATCTGCTCAGGCAAGCAGGTGGGCAAGAGAGGTTTTAGTGTAGAAGGATGAAGTGGTGACTGCTTCCCTCCTAAATTTAGAAGGGCTTGAAGCAGACGAGCTCAGTGTATAGAAGTTGCATGTGCTGAGTTTACAAAGGTAGGTTATGAGGTTGCCAGGTCACTGTTACAGTTCCGGTGTCCCTGTGGCTGGCAATGCTCATGTGAGTGACTGACTGACCTAAGAGCTAGAGGCAGCTTCTGAATCAGTGGTGCTGTCCTTACCCCCAGCATGGTGACCCTTGTGGCCCTTGAGAAGGAACTCTCTTCACTGCTGCTGTGGGAAAGCTGATGAAGTCACCTTTGTGGAGGTTCCACACACTCCGTTAGCTTAAAGGGTCTGTAAGTAATGGAGAGAGAGACAAGGAGGGAAGAGGGGGAAGTAATGCATTTTGCACCAGTAAACATGCAAATATTCTCTTTTTCTGTGCCACATTTCTTCTGTGCAGGAAACAGACCAAGTGTGATATTTAGGTTACACTTTGTGCTTCTCCTGTCCTGGCACAACATGGTAGCATTGCACAGCTGGGGACCTTAAAGCTCATGGGAAACATCTAATAGTGTGGAGGGCCAGGTAACGACCCCCAAATGCTGGTGCCAATATCTTCTTTATGAGGATGGGAAAATCCAGTGGAAAGTAAATACAAGGGAAAGAGGAAGAACATCCTTAACTCCGCACACCAGGAAATGAGTGCTGGTTCAGACCTGACCTGAAGTTGGGAGATAGCTTCCAGGAGATCACATCTGCAGATATGACTCTCAGCAAAATCTCTAGCCTGCTCTCTAATGCTGGGTGACTCTCACTTGGAAAGTTTCCTGTGCGCACGAGACCTGCTTTCTCCATGGGGAAGGGTGATGCTTCCTGTTTTTCTACATTGCTCCCTCCTCTGGTTTCTCAGGCAGGCTGGCAGTCGTATCGCATCTGGGTTGAGTCTCTCCTTTGTTTGCTCTCCTGTTTCGCCAGACCAACTTTCCTATTTTTTTTATCTCTGCGTTTGTTCACTGACTGCCACGTCGCTCGTGTGTTCACAGGGCAAGGTGGTGTGAGGAACAGCCAGGAGCACAGGTGCAGGTTGCTCCTGACAGCTCCCAGGAAAAAAAATAGCTGCGTGATGTGTGAGCTGGTTTTGTGGTCACATGTAGGGTAAAGATCTCTTTCAAGGCTTTCTTTCCTTATTGCTGCAACAGAACAGGCATTGTTTGAACCATGTCCACCTGAACACCTCTGCAGTGGATACGACATCTGACAGTCACTAAACTGAGCAAAGCCAATTTTCCTTTGCTCTTGATGGCACTCTTGCATATTGATCTATTAATCTATAGGTAAGGACCAGTAAGAGATCCTCTGTGGTGCAAGGCTTAAAAACCACATCTGGCCATAACCTCAACTTCATGGTTATGAGGCAACAGCCTCAAGAGTTGACTTCCTCACTTTTCGAAGGAAGGGTCTTGTGCCTTTAAAAAGCAAACCAAACAGGCACAACACAAACCCCAAACAACAAAAGCCACCATCTCTATATAATCTGCAAACCCTCCAGGGGAGCACGCGGGCTGCTGTGATGTCACCGCTTTCTCTGCCAGCCTTTCACACGCCTCAGAGGCCGAGGCGCTGCACAGCAGAGCTCTGTGGTTTTGTGTGTGACTGCACAGGGCTGTGCTCGGGGTCACGAGGCTGCCGCTGCTCCCCAGCCAGCCCAGCTCTGCAGGAGAGGTCTGCTTGTGCACTGCAAGAGGGGAGCTGGATGCAAAACTTCTCCTGTTGCCATGCCTAACGCTGTTGGTTTTTTTGAAGTCCTTGCCAGGCAGGACTGGGGGAGGTCTTATTGAATACAGCATCTATGTGAGAAGAAAAATAGCCTATTTAAATGTCAGTAGCTAAGCCCAATTCCTGTGCAGGCATATACTTGTGCAGTATGAGTAATGAGACAAAAGACAGGCTTCAGAAATGAGGCCTCTGATTTAAATAGCTGTAAGAGTCTTGGCTGAGTGTAAGGCCCTTCCAAATGTTACACTGTCCATGCAAGCACAGCTGGGATGCTCACCCCAAAGGGCAGGGGAAGGACTGAACCAGTAGGAAGCACCTTTGTGCTGCATCTGCCATTGCATTATTCTGAAGAATGTTTGTTTGCCTTGTTTTTAAACTAAGCCACATGACTTCAAATGCTGTGGGCAGACTGACAGAGAACAGAAACTCAGTGAGTAAATCTGGACAACATCTCAGTGCAGTGGGAATGTCCAGGTGAGCAGGGTGGGCTCTGAAGCACTGGCATGGGAAAGCATGAGAAGTCACCCTTTTTTTTGGCCATGGTAAGCTTTTTGGACTTGATTTGCCTTAGGGACATTTTGTGACTTCTCTGATATCATCTGTTCTAGGATCAGGTTCCTCAGGTGGCCTTTTGCCCTGAAAACTGCATGCCTTCTGTCTGGGTTGGCAGGTGACATGTGTTTGCTGATCTCGATCTAGCTTGTAATTTATGTACTTTTTGTTGGTTGTTCTAGCATACACAAATGCATTGCAGTACTTGGATCGCCTCAGCCTTCATATAAAGCTTCAGCTAACTCCTCCTACCCTAAAGAAAATAGGAGAGATTCCAGGGAAGAAGTGATGACTTGGATGATGGCTTAGGGGTGCCTGTTTGACCAGGCCTGCCAAGCACAGCCAAGGGACAACACTGGTGGTGTGAGCTATCACAGAAGTCATCCTAAAGAGCAACAGTCTGTCCTTTGGTTTTTTCTGTATGGGATGGGTACTCCTGTAGACCAAAGCTTATCCACTGTCAGGTAAAATTGTAGCTGCTCTGTGATTAAGCTTAACACGTATAAACCCACAGAATAGCACTAGCTTCAGAAGTGTCCCCAAAATCCTGGAATGTCTGCAATGTCTGTGTGTTCTGCTACAATTTGCAAGAGATATGTGGAGTATTGTATGTCTGCTGCTGTCTGTGACAATTCAGGAGTTCAGGAGTTGTGCTAGGGCACTGTTACTGGTATCTCAGTGTTAGAAAAGCAACAACTTGCTGTTGATGATGTTTGCATTTTAGAAATGAGTACTGTATTCAAGCTTACCCAAATTAATTTGCTTCTCTGCAGGCAACATGGTGGAATGGTGTTTACCCCAAGATATAGACTTGGAAGGTGTGGAATTCAAATCCATGGCAAGTGGGTCCCACAAAATCCAGTCAGATTTCATGTGAGTACATCTGAGCTATATTACTTCTTCCATTTCTTAGTTGTGCATCTATACCACCAGCTCTTATTTCAGAATGTGCAAGAAAAATACCACCTAGGAAGCTAAGGTCCTGCAGAAACCTGCTTGCTAAACTGTTTCTAGCTGAGCCAAAGATATTTTTCAGATACTTTCAGAATCATATTAAGTACCAGTTAGCTGTAGGGATCTGCTATGTGGCTTCTCTGGCTGTGGAGGCCAGCTGGTGAATGGGGCATGCCAGCTTCTTGCTGGTGAGCAAACATTAATGTGTATTGGGCAAATGATACTGCACTGCCACTATTGGGACTCTCAGCAGAGGCCTAGGGCAAAGGGGAAGGAATGGCAGAACTGAAATGGGAAGGATTTTGCAGGAACAGGACTTAGAAAAATGTTCTTGACTGCCAGGGCTTTTGGTTCCTTTAAATATTGATATAAACAGGTCTCACTCACTTTCTTCTTTGCTAGCTCCTTCAGTGGAAACACCTAAGATAGGAAATTTCTGCATTCTGCTAATCCAATGTTGCAATGCAGCAATGTTTTGCAATGAACTGCAGTGTCACAATTCCTTTTGGTCAGGAGTAACAGTTACTTTCTTAAAGGCATGTGAACTAAACCCTTGCAGTTGGCACCCAAAATATGACCAGGTAGCTGGACTGTTCTCAGAAATGCATTCACTGCAGGCTTCTTCCTTGGAGGAAGGGCTCTGCACTGACTGAATCATGCATTCTCTTGGTCTTCCTTCCAAGTTATTTATTTGCTTGCATTCCTTACTGGCCTGTGATGTGGCTGGTAGGGGCTTTTGTGGGAACTTGTCTTAAATATTCTGTCTTATTACTGAGAAGACTGGGGCACCCAAGGCCCATCCTCAGCCCTTCAGCTAGCAGGGTGGGATTTCAGGGAGTTCCTTACAGAAGCAGCTATGTTCCCAAATCAGCGTTTTTAGCACTCAGTTACCTTTCTTCCTTCCTGTTTTTAACGTTAACCCTTCTGTCAAACCTTTGTCTCCAGTTATTTCCGGAAAGGGCTCTGTTTTGGCCTGGCCTGCTTTGCCAACATGCCTGTGGAGAGTGAATTAGAGCGTGGTGCCCGCATGAAGTCCGTGGGCATTCTCTCCCCTTCCTACACCCTGCTGTATAGATACATGCACTTCCTGGAGAACCAGGTCAGGTAAGTCCCCTTGGGAAATGAGATTGGCCATTCCCCACTTGGGAGAGGTAATGTTGCCTCTATGGAGAGTAGTTTTAGGCAAGTGAGAATTTGGCCATAAGGCTGTGCCGTGATTTCCTTGACTGGCTATTTCTCCAGAAAGTGTTACAGGTTCACAATGTGAAGGAGACAAGGAACTGATTACCAACAGTTCTGTTCCTTCCTACCAGGCTACTCAAATGCTACCCAAACCCTGCTTATTGTAGCCAGATGCAAGTGTCACAGGAGGAGTTGAGAGGAAAAGAAGCTCCCTTTTCTCCTTCTAAAAACCATTTTACTATGGGCTTACAAAAGGCTTCCAGACCTGCGATGGTGATCCTGGCTAGCTGTGTGCTTCAGCTGTGTTGAGTGGATCTAGCAGGGAAAAGGGTGATGGTAGAAAACTGTTCCTACCTGAGTGTATTTCAAAAAGGATCAGTACTATAACACCCCAGCTTGCTGCCTGTGTCAGTCCTGTGCTGTTCTCTGGCTCCAGAAAGAGACTAAAAGACTAAGAGACTAAGAGAGCTGCTCTTAGTCCTGATGTTTCTTCAGCCCCCTGGATGGGTGTGCAGCTGAGGCACCCAGGATCCATTTTAGCTGGGAGAGCAGACGTTTGTTGGGGGCAAGGCATTGAACAAACAGTCTGGAGACACTACAGATCTCCCTTTTTTCCCTTTCTTTTCCAGACACCAGCTGGAGATGCCAGGGCACTACTCCCATCTAGAGGCATTCTATGACGACAAGAAAGGAGTTCTCCCTGATAGCAAGGGCACCCCCAGCTCTCAGCAACCTGTCCACTGGCTGCCTTCCATCCACAGATACATGTACCCAGAGATGAAGGTGAGGCAGGTGCTGGGGGCCTGCAGGAATGGGCAGAGTGCTGCTGCTCCTTGCTGGTGCCTCACACTCCTTTATATAAGCAGTCACTCCTGCGCTTTGTAGGCTGCTTCAGCTAACATTTTGTTACTTGGACTGTTGCAAGCTTTGTGCTGGTCTTGCTCCCACATTTAGACTTAGCATCTGTGCATGTGTCCCTGTTTCACCTCTGAGCTGTTTTCTTCCCTTTCACTCCACCTGCAGATCACACACCCTGCTGGCTGTATGTCTCAGTTCATCAAATTCTTCGGTGAGCAGATCCTCGTCCTCTGGAAGTTTGCCCTGCTGCGCAAGCGCATACTGATATTCTCACCACCCCCAGTTGGAGTTGTCTGCTATAGAGGTATGTTTCCAGGGACACTGCAGAGCTCTGCTCTAGTAGGCTGAAGCATTGCACAAATGCCTGTGAGTGCTGAGGGGACAGTCGTCATGCAGGTCTTCAAAATGTATTGTGACCACTCCTCGTGAAGATACCACTCGGTATGCATTGACACGTTTCCTACCAAATGCTTTTCTTCAGGCCTCTTGAGTAAGGACACATCTGGCACTGTCAAACACAGTTTCTGTCAGCACAGGACAGTAAGAGCACTGGCTGAATTTGTGGATTCTAGAACATGGGATTCCAATGGCAGAACTGATTATTTACTATCCAAAACAGGATGTAATCCCTTGAGAAGTTCTGGTATTCAAGGGCATTTCAGAGCTCTGACCATTGTTTTCATATTGGGGGGTAGGAGAACTGGGCAAGTGGGGCTCAGGGTGCCCTTTAGGAAAACCGAAAGCATCTCAGGATATACTTCTCTTGTCCACAGTGTATTGCTGCTGTTGCCTGGCAAATGTTTCTCTGCCTGGTCTTGGAGGAACTGTCCCAGAGTCCAAACCATTCTTCTATGTGAATGTGGCAGACATAGAAATGCTGGAGACAGAAGTATCATATGTGGCCTGTAAGTATGATGGATTAGGTGTGATGTTTTTAGCTTCAGGCTACAAAATGTCTGGAGACAGCGGCTATGGAATTGAGCTGATGAGAAATGGGTTGTGCACAGAATGACTAACTATGAAAGAAGGAGAGAACAGTTGGTTTGCTGGGACAGCAACATGCTGCTCTGAAAATCTTCTGATTTTGGCAGGTACAACAGAAAAGATCTTTGAGCAGAAACGGGATCTCTATGATGTCTACGTGGACAACCAGAATGTGAAGACGCATCATGAGCATCTGCAACCACTCTTGAAAATTAACAATGCTGACAAGGAGAAGTACAGACGGCTCAATGACCAAAGGTAGTAACAGCCATCTGGCTGGTCCTGACAGGAGATGGGGGATAATGAGGACACTACTCCTTTGTACTTTCCTCCTTGTTGTAGTATTTTCAAAATATCTCACTGGTTCAGCTCACCTCTTGAAGATTCTGATTTTGTCATAAAGCTTTGAGGTTCACAGTAGGTATGGGCAATTAACCTGTCTCCCTTCTCTCAGGCAGATGTTAATGTATTCTCAAGAAGTGGGTGAGGATTGCAGCTCCTGTGAAGAGGACCTTTTCATCTTGTGAGTGGCCACCTCTAATACTTAGTGGGACATCATTAGTTTTAGGGAGCCTTTTGCACTGATTTCATGTTGCACTGGTTTGGCATATTACGAAACATCACGTTTGACTTAATTCCATGGTCAGCTTTCTTCCTCTAGGGCTCCAAAAGCACACTGACTCTTCAGATCATCTTCCTTTCGAGAAGCCAAAACCTAGTATCCACTGGGGTCTCTGATGGGCCGGGAGGGAGAAGTGAATTTTAAAACCACAATTAGAGATGTAAGAATCCCCTCCCATTTTTGAAAACATAAGCATTATAGGACTTTTCTTGCCAGAACATTTGGCTCTGGAAAGGGCAATGTTCATGGGAAGCAGGCACTGTACCATGCTGGGGGTGGTACAGTGTGGAAATGGCTTGCCTGTGAAGGACTGGCACACTGACGTGGCTGACTTCATACTTGGCAAACAGAGGAACCAGAACTGGGTGTAGTGTGGGAAAGACAGAATCAGATGAAAACCACACGTCTACCACTTCTGAAGCCCTTCACTGCCTGTTGCTATTCACACTCTGCAGCAGGTGAGAAGGATTGGCATGAAACTGTGTGAAGAGCTGTCAGGGCATAGCTCTGATTGTTGAGTTTCACAGGTGTAGCCAAAGCTCTTTCTGAACAGCCTTGCATGTTTCCAGTGAAGCAACAGGTAAAAAGTAGCTCTCACTGGTGTGTTCTGCAACAGTAAAGGAGGATTTATTTACCCACTGGCTTATCAGATGGGTGACAACAGTATTTCCTCCTTTACATTATGGGAGCTGTAGGTGTGATGTACCTGCCTGGTGACCCCAGAGCACACACTGGCTGATAACGTGGCTTCTTCTGAGGGAAATGCCTCCCACAAACCACCCAGATGGGAACACCACTGTCAATTAAAAGCTACTTATCTTTGTTTATTCTGGGTCATCCAGAGAGTGAATGGAAAAGTACTACAGTGCCACCTCAGAAGGTGGGATCTCTGCTTAAAGGGGGTTAAATGCAGTTCTGGGCCTCTGCTGCCTGTTTGATAAATACACTGCCTTTTTGGAGGTCCAATTCTATAGCTTTTGCTGGCTTTACCCTCCAGGTTTTTCATGGAGCAGAACAACCGCATATTCCAGACCCTGATGGAGGTGTCAGCCAGCCAGGACAAGACACTGACAGCTGACCACGCACGAGGCATGGGCCTGGATCCCCAAGGGGATCGAAGTTTCCTTATGGACCTCCTGGAAGTGTATGGCATTGATGTCATGCTAGTCATTGACAACCCCTGCTGCACTTAAACCAAGGGCAAGAGAGACGGGGAGCAAAGATCACTTTTTAAAGACTACCAGACATTGCTTAGGAGGATCACTGGAACTCACCACAGCCACAGTTATTTAATAACTTTATATGGAGAGTATTTATAATTTTGAAACAAAATGTGATTTTATTTTCTCACACTCAACTTCCCAATGAGTACCTGCTCTAGGGTTCTTTTTGGTTTTGTTTCTCCCTTTCCCTTTCATTTGTGGTTTTTTGTTTTGTCTAGCTAGGACCAGTGGCTCCTTTGCACCAAACCTCACTGTTGCCAGTGACAGCTAGGTTTTGGCCTAGCCTGGATACCTGAGGGCTGAAGACTTCAGGAAAGCACTTTGTTTGATGACAACCAATGTGAAATGCTATAGCTGAGCTTTCAGACTTGGCTGGAAAATCCTCCCATCAACTCCCCCTTCCACTTGGGGAGTGAAGAGGGCTTCAGCACAAGCTGATAATGGCCCAGTCTCATAAATATGTCCTGCCACGTTGATTGGTGGGGACAGTTAAACCAACGATAAGAACCAGGACTCCTTTAAACACTTCTCACCCAACTTTAAGCTGGAGTAAAGCCACCCTTCCTTGTAAATGGCAGAAGCAAGTTTGGGATTGGGGATGCTACAGGACCTTAGGCCTTTGCTTACTGGAGCAGCACAGTTTCACTTCCAGCCTCTGAGGTGGTCTAAAGTGGCAAAGACTGCACCTACCTATCTCATAGCTGGAGAAGAGCACCCTCTCTGCTCAGTCCATCCCACCACTTCCTCCGGTTTTTAGTTGCATCACACCTGCTGCATTGGTTTAAAATCTTCAAACCAGCAAGATGGTCTCCCATTTAACAGGGACCAACACTACTGAGCCACTTTACAGTCACTTTGTTCTCCAGCCTCAGCTTGGATGGTGCTGGGCTGGATGGGGTAGAATAATTATGCTTTAACTAATGTCACTAGCCCTTCCTTTGTAGCTGATGGTACTTGTTGCTCCTTTGCTTTAACACTGTCTGCTAATCCTCCTTTTGTTGAGCCGTCAGTACTGCCTGCTGCTATCCCTGGCTTTCCATGTGAGACAGAGAACAGACCTGTCAGCTGGAACAACTGAAGTTTGAAAAAGGTTCCCTTGGAGTTTGGTGTTTTTAACAGGCACAGCTGCTCACAACTGTAACATCATCATCCTTAGAAGGTTGGGGAAAAAAATGTAGAAAGAGGTAAAAACAGCTGAGTATCATTTAATGGAAAGACCAGTCTCTTTTCCTTAAGAAATGGCTTTGTTTTCAAATCATACCTGAAGTATAAAAGTGGCCCACGAGCTCCACATTTTTCTCCAACTTCCAATTTAGTTTTAACATGCTGTCCTAATGCAAAAGTTTAGGTACAAAGCATGCACACTAACCCAAATTCTCATCCTAGCCATTACTTCTAAATTAGTTGCTGTCTTCTTCCCACCTCCCCAAAGCCAGTGGCATAGTGATTATAGAAGACAACATAAATGTCTTCTACAAGGCAGTGGAATGTATTGACTTAACAGCATGATCTGTCTAAAACAGAGGGTACTAAATTCCTGTGAACTAGGATTTTAGATCTTGGCTAATGCAACATGCCATTCAAATGGGAATGTTTAACTGTGGTCAAAATAAACAGGTGCCTTGAGCTGGTCCATCATTAGGTTGTTATCCTTCCTTTTTATTTATGTTACAGTATTTTCAGCCCTTCTAGACTGGACTGTAAATTGAAGCCAGGATAAGTGTTTCCATGAGTGGGACCTAGGATTCTAGTCCTTCCTGTCTGGGAATTTGTACAAAGAAAGTTTTTAAATGTTGCTGTCAGACAGGAACATGAGAACTGAGTCCTTTCCTCAACACTGTAGATGGTAGGTTCAGCCCCTGCTTATTTAATGTAGTGTTTCTCTCTCACCTCCCCTCTGAATGTTGCAATTCAGAGGTCTACAATTACCCCATACTGGAAGAACTCTGAACTGCAGAGGAAGGAGAAAAATTACTTGAATGGTATTTATACAAGCTATTCAATTTATGCTGATACGAGTATTTAAATACCAGCCTGTGTCTCAGATGATCCTTGGTACTTAAACATCAGAACAGCATCAACAATACCAGTTCTGAAGGGATCTCTTGGTTATCCAGCAAGGAATCACGTTGCAATGGGAGCTGTGTGTCTGATGCTATGGAAGAGAACTAGTGATTTTCCCTGTAAAATGCTACAGATGAACAAGGAGCCAGTTCTCACCATCTCAGCCCTTGCAGCAGGCTGGTTGTAATTCTAACAGCTCTGGTGTTGTTTGCATCTTGCAGATGTGTGGTTGCTCCCATAGGCCTGTGGCTCTGTAGAGAAACTGCTTATTAAAAAGTGGGTATTTTTTAATACAATTAAAGCTTACCTTTTTGAAATGGCTGCTGCCTTGTCTTTCCTGCTACTGGAGAAAAAATACATTGCTGATTTTATTAGAGGAACATCAGCTTGAGGAAAAACTCCAGTGGTGAGAACTGCCCTTGCAATGTTCCAGGTGTCTCTGTGGCAAGCAAAAAGCAGAGCACAGCCAGCATGTTCCTTGGAGAGTGACCCAGGGCTCCACTGGGCACTCTTAATTGCTGCAAACTAAAAGACAGCACAAACCAGCTCCTATCACCAGCATAACTATTAAAGAACTAGCAGGCTTATACCCCTTCGATCTTAGTCAAGAATTACAGAACAGCTAGGGTTGGAAGGGACTTTAAAGATGACCTAGTTTAGGTAATTAGTTTCTCCACATTATGGCTCAGGGAAGAAGAGCATTCAGTTTGGTTTCAACATCATACAGAAACCCAACCCTGCTTCCCTTTTTGAGGCATTTTTCCTTTAAGATGTCTCCAGCAGAGGATGCTGTTGGAGCACAGGCAGCCAGGATTCCGTCTTTACCAGAGCTGCTGGATTTGGTAACAGCAGTCAACACATGACCTTTGACCAGACCACAGCGTAACACGGGGACTACAGACAATCACATCAGAAAAATAACGATCAATTTTTTTTCCTCCTGTAAGCAAGGCAGAATCGTGTGAATTTCTAAGTTATAATAAGGGCAACAGATAAGCTGCCTACGTCAGCAATACTTCCTTTCAGCAATTAAAGCAAAGCTATAAACAAAAGCTCATAAAAGCAACAAAACTAGTTTCGGTACTGAGGCTCAAGGGGATGGAGGTTGCATACAAAGTGGTGAGCACTGTTTACATTAAAGAAGAGCAATCAGACACAATAAATAATACAAGTTATTTGGACGTCCTTACTGGTGTTATACTACTGCAGGAATAAAAGGAATATTTACAAAAAAAGAAGACTCACTCAGCTTGTTAAAGAGTCTTTCCACATGTACTTCATACAGCTTTGGGTCAATGATGTTGCTTGATTTGCTTCTGTGCAATATACCTAAACTTGATCAAAGGAATGTATTTCTACTATGTAATTTCTGGAACTCTGTGTTGTTGAATCTGGCAAGATGAAAAATTTAATATAAATATCCAGATACATAGGGGGAATTTTAAAACTTGCTCCAAAGCTTTGTCTCACCATTTCTGAACTTGCTGTGAAGCTTTGTGTCACCAATGTCCAATTTGTGGCAGAGTAGATAACCAACCATCTGTTTTAATGTGGCAAATGCAACATTTCATAGAATTCGTTAGTATTACTCCCCCCAAAATAATTTTTTTTCCAGGATCCCAGGTTTTGTGAAATTTATACACAGCTAAAGTAGACCTAAACTCTTAGAACACAAGGACAAATATACTTTTGTTTTACTTTAATATACAATTGCATTACAGCAGTAGCATCTGGCACACAGCACTCAGCCTGCAGTGCTGTAAATGGAACAATGATGACTTCCTGAGGGAAGGGAAAAAAAAGATGCCATCAAGTTAACGTGCATTTTTCAGAATTTTCACTTGCATTTTTAACCCCTCTGAGACCAGTAAAATCGTACACTTCCAACGGAAGTACCTTGCACATAAAAACAGCCAAAAGGCTTATCAGTCTAGTGGGGTTAATCAAGTTAGGTCTCGTGTGCCTCGAAGAGCCCCTGGTAAAACTGGTAAACACTGCCCCTTTGCCATGAATTCTCATTGTACTGCTGCCTGCAGCATCTGCTCTCTCATCCTGGGATCACAGAAGAACCGGAGTTTCCTGGGTAAGAGCTTCACCTCCACAGGCATAGCTTCATACTCCTCATTATCAATGCCAAAGGATCCCTCAGTGCCCTGTGTGCAGAGAACAGTTGAACATCAAACATTATTTGAGCAAGGCTGAAATGCTGAGACCTGGTTTCACTAATACAGCTGAATACTTAGTCTCAACCAAGATGACCCTCACTCTGTGCCTTCCAGCCCATTTGCTGCCCACAACACGGGGAGAGCTATCCTTCACTGCACAGAATGTATCAAAAGGCTGGTGCATAAGACGTTACCTCACTTAGTTACTAATTAGTGATAATTAAACGCTAGGAAGCTTTAATGACCCACATTGTTTATACTGAAGGGCTCTTTGCTATTGGAACAACAATTATGTGCACTTAGATCTTGGCCTGCCAGTGGTGACATAAACTAATCTGCAGAAATGCCTGTTAAGTAACTTCTACTAAATCCATGTTACAAACCCCTTTCAGTATTGTTTCACTATATTGATCTGAAACATGAGATGCAAAGTAATTTACTAGCCAGGAATTACTCAGCAGTAGAATTTTCTCAAGTGTTTTCTTTAATGCTGATAAAGTCACCATGTGATTAAAACCATTTATCAAAATGGCACGTTGACTTTACCTAAAAACAACCTCAGTGACTGCTTTGCGTGCCCTTGACTCACGGTAGGGCTGTGCTATATGGATACTCAAACCAACTCAAGGGAACTCAGGCACCAGAGCAGCACAGATTAGAGTAGATTAGGAGTAGTTTTGGCAGTCTGAGGCACAGCAAAGCAGTCCAACTCCATCAACATAAGCTGGTGAGACTCATCTGATCTGCCTCCAGTTCCTTCACTGGAGCAGGGTCATGGAGTTGAACAGCACTGCTCTGTTGCACCCATGCTCTGGAGATCTTAGCAGCAGCTGCAGTATGAACAGCTTGTTTTATACCATAACCCTTACCTATGGCCCAGCTGTACTTAGCCCAGCACTCCAAAGTATTCTTTCAGAATCACAAAACTGCCATGATCTGAATTCAATGCAAGTATTAGGATGTTGCGTAATCATGACATCATAATCAATGATTTTTACTTGGTAGCAACAGCTTTTTTGGCCTTTCAACACATTCTATTCTCCCCTAATATGGAATTATTTGGCCAAATGATAGATCACCTGAAGACACAAATTACCTATGAGATTGATTTCATGTCCTTGTAAAAACAAGAAACTGTCCTCCCAGGGCCACAGTAACAGCTCAGGGGCAGGAAAAGACAGATTAAATTTTATAGGTGGACACAGTTTTGTCTTCTTGCTCAGCTTCATCATTTCACAGTTTTGAGGCACTTCCTTATACTGATCTGAGCTCCCCCGACCTGTCCTACCCTCCTTTGTCTCTAATATTTATCTTCTTCTCTACAGCATAATGCCTTCTAGGGTAAAATGTACACATCTTCAATGCTAAGGAGAAGATCTGCTGCAACCCTCCTGTTCAAGCAGGGTTGTCCCAGAGCACATTGCACAGGACTGTGTCCAGGTGGATCTTGAGTATCTCCAGTGAGGGAGAGACTCCACACCCTCTCTGCACAGTCTGTTCCAGTGCCTGGTTGTCTGCACAGTGAAGAAGTTCTTCCTCGTGCTCAGGTGGAACTTCCTGTGCACACACAATACACTCAAGCAAGAGATCCTTTAACCACCACCACTGTCTTCCTAGAATATCTGCCACTATTTACTGGCAGAACAAAGCTCCCCCTCAGGTTTTCAGAGCATTTGGGGAACTGCAGTGTGTCTGTCCGTCCTGCCAAGGGACTCATGGGCTGCACTGNTTGTCTTCTTGCTCAGCTTCATCATTTCACAGTTTTGAGGCACTTCCTTATACTGATCTGAGCTCCCCCGACCTGTCCTACCCTCCTTTGTCTCTAATATTTATCTTCTTCTCTACAGCATAATGCCTTCTAGGGTAAAATGTACACATCTTCAATGCTAAGGAGAAGATCTGCTGCAACCCTCCTGTTCAAGCAGGGTTGTCCCAGAGCACATTGCACAGGACTGTGTCCAGGTGGATCTTGAGTATCTCCAGTGAGGGAGAGACTCCACACCCTCTCTGCACAGTCTGTTCCAGTGCCTGGTTGTCTGCACAGTGAAGAAGTTCTTCCTCGTGCTGAGGTGGAACTTCCTGTGCACACACAATACACTCAAGCAAGAGATCCTTTAACCACCACCACTGTCTTCCTAGAATATCTGCCACTATTTACTGGCAGAACAAAGCTCCCCCTCAGGTTTTCAGAGCATTTGGGGAACTGCAGTGTGTCTGTCCGTCCTGCCAAGGGACTCATGGGCTGCACTGTGCAACTGAGTGTCTCACATGCAGTGTAATCAATCTCCTAGATTTAGAATAGGAATTTCTTACAGTGCAGTATCAATAGGTACAAGGAAACAAAATGAAAGTTTTTCCAGCTCTCTCAGCTTCTCACCTCTGGAAGTTGCAAGATGCATCTGCTGGCTTGGATGCACTGACTCCCTTCGGGGCACGTATGTGGATCACGCATCTTTTCACTTCTGTCCAAACCAAAAGAGAGGTAAGGTAAGGACATGTTTCTCTCAGAAACAGCCTTCTTCAGGGATGGCATTTTGTTGTAGTAAATCACTATGCATTTGGTAAACTTAGAGCTTATATATATATATATATATATATATATACACACACATACAAATATTTGTGGGTTTAACTGTAAAAAAAGTAAGAGAGACCTTCTTTCTTGGGCTGCAGTCAATACATATCAGAATGCACCAACATCCTCCAACCAGCTTCTGCTCTGAGGCTCACTGAATAGATCTGATCATACAGCTTTCCATATTTGAACACAGAGCACAGTTTTGTGCTCTTCACTTCCATGCTGAACTGTGCACTTCCTGCAGTGACTACCATCTCCTCACATCCCATGCACCTAAACTTACCAGCAACCCAAACAACCCTAAGCCAAAAAAATGACAATTCTAGTAGTATTGAACCACTAAATTACTATCTAAAACCAAACAAAACCCCCACATTTTTCATATCAACACCAATCAGCATGACATTTCTTATCAGCTGCTTTTGTTATCACTCATAAAGAAACCCCCATCATTTTATCCATCCCAAATAACATATCCAGTTTCGTCAGTTTCTCTCTTCTGATGCCTGTGAGATTCGTATTTATGTACAGTACTTAGATAAATGCTGCTTCATTTCCTAATTCTGCTGATGTCAAAAGGGAGCACAGACAGCAACACACAAACAGCAAAGAGAAAAGCAGAGAATTACACTGTTAATACACCACAACTCTCAAGTATGGCAGAATTATCACAGATATTCCTCTGACAGGCAATGCCTGCTGTCCCCAAATTTCCATCTCTGGATGGAAATGAAACTGGTATGAAAGAAGAGTGTATTTAAATATTGCCCAGGAAAAGAAGTCACAAAAACATGTCAGAATCTCCCTGTACACCAAGTCTTCCGTGCCCTGAGGAAGGCAAGTACCTCCTAAAGTCACAGAAAATCCCAGAGAAGGAACATGAGAAGAGAGGGTTGAAACAGGAGATGATAATCAAAGACAAAGGAAGAAAAGCTAAGGAAAGGGCAAGGAAGGACGGAAGCAATATTAACTGTTAAAAGTTTGGTTTTAATCAAATATGTATACACTGAAAGATTGATGAGTGACTCTGAGGGAATTAAACATCCTCCAGCAATATAAATTATAAATCATTGATGGCATGCAATACTGTCAGTTTATACAGTGCTGTACAAACAATCAGCAAGATTTCCCACTTAAACTGCAAGCAGGTTAAACTTTAACATACAAGGTCCTACATACGGTTACTCTGGTGAACAAGCAGATTTTTTCGGTCAGTGAAGGCACATGAAGCTCTATAGAGATGTAATTATGGGGTCAAGATAAACGCAAAAGAGCCAAGACATGGAATTAAAGATCAGTCTAATGGAGAACAGTGGTAGAAGAAAACAAGACACAACTCCACTTGCAGTGACTGCCCCTCTAGTGGCCCAGCATAAAGAATCAGAATTCACTTCCCCTGGACTCTGCTCCTAACTCAAGGCAACAATGTGAAACAGGAACAAGACCAAAAGTCTAACAGCAAATTTCCACTGATTGTTGCATCCCACTCTGTATGCTGAACCACAAAAATACAGGCAGAGAGAGAACCACAACACCACCGATTGTAACCTAGTTTTCATATCCAGAAGCTGCCAATGTTAAATGATTCAGATTAAGACCTCTAACAAAAACCCCCAGTTTTCTGCACTGTAGCTGCTAACTGTACCCATGCCCTGCAGTGACAGCTCTCCATACTTATATATACAGAATCTAAATTGGCTACCAGGGTGTGGATTACTGATGCCACACTTTCCATCCCTGCTCTCCTTCCCTGCAGCACTTCTTAGTAAGCACTCCATAACCAATTCTTCTTTCCCCACCTTATCTAAACATCAGCTCCACGGCTGCTGCAGCTGCTCTTGCTCACACAAATTTGATCTACAGCCAGAGGGCACTTTTATACACCTGGGATGACCTCCTCCTTTCTTTGAAATCCAACAGCTGCTGCCCTCCAGCACGCTCTGATGCACCCCACAGCTCCCCAGACACACACACTGCCAGAGCATGCATGGTAGTTTCCTGCTGGATGTGTGTTTTCTCTGTGTCACCCATCAGCTCTCATCAGCTCACGTTAGTGCCCTCTCCAAAATAAAAACCCCTTGATATCTGCATTGATAAGGTGTTTCCCCTAAAAGCCTTTTCAACCCCCCAAATGCTGGTGTTTAAATTATGCATTATAAAACAAGAAAAAAGAAAGAGCCTTCACACATTATCAAAGAGAAACCCTGTTGGTGCTGGGCAATGGGGGGCCCCCGATAATGGGCTGGACTCAAACCCAGCTGGCAAGGGCACAAGTGGGATCTCTGAATACTCTAATTCTGCCTTGAAGAAACAGCACATTTTTTCTGCTGCAACTCCTCTCTGTAAAACTAATCACTCCCTCCCACTGCTTCCCCACCCCACACACCCCTCTTTGTCTTTCTTTGTTACCTACAGGCTTTTTGGCACTATTTAATCAAAAGAGCTTGTTTCTCTGAACTTTGCTTGAACAGCTCAAAGCTCTCAGTACTGCCTCTAATTAGCTCTCGACAGCAGGGCAATGTTAATGGTCCTCAGAGGGTTTTTCTGCATGACACTGTAACTGCAGTCAGGAAATGTGCCACACTACTGCAGGAAGCATGTCCAGTCAACACAGGAAATATTATTTATAGTGGGAACACAATTGAATATGCGTCCCTTAAATCACACAAGCTCATCTGCATTTTTCTGCTAGCAAAATGTTCAAGAATCCAGAACAGCACCTCCTTTGTCTCTCTCCTTTAGGAGACCAGATTCCTTTTACTTCTAATATGAAAACAGCCTCCTCTCCCCCTCTGAAACCTTCAAAACAAACAAATCAGCCCCAAACAACCTATGGTCCACATGCTCATGCATTTTAAAAGCAGTTACAGGTGGTAACCTGGCTCACAGTGTAGGCACAGGTCAGAAGATTCTATTCCCACTGAGGCTCCTGTGATGATAAAATAATGGGCCTGGAGCTGCCATTAGTATCATAAACAAGTATCTTGAAGGAATTATTAGGGTTATGACCAGCAGGTAAAACTACACTGAAATCCTCCCATTGATTTCACTAGAGGGAGCTTTAAGACTGAGAAAACAGCAAATAAAAAGGTAATATGGAGAGGAGCTCCCTTGGATTTGGCAGGAAAATCTGTTGCTGGTAAAACCTGCATTGAAGACGCAATGTATTGTGAGTAGGACTGTATGAAGGAGCTGGAAGAAGCAGCTCTGATTTGTGTCTGATGAGAGTAGGAGGAACAAGAACACCACAAGAAAACATCACAAGCACAAAGGAAGCAGTAACACTCACTTTCCCCACACACTGCTTCTTCATACCTGCAACCTTCTTACTCCTTGTCCAAGTGGGACTAATACATTTGCTTTAAGTCCCACATTTGCTTTAAGTCCCTGTTCAAATTCAGTTCTTCCAGAAGTTCTTCCAGCTCAGACCTAATTTCTCTCAAGAGCTACTGAGTCAAGGAAGCTCTTCCCTTAGCAGAGGGCCTGTCTAATCCCAGTTCAAGATTTCCAGGTATCACTGGTACTAACGTAGCAGCTCTGTGACCCACTTCTCAATCCACTGAGCAGCTGGGGCTAAAAGATTCTGGGGATAAGTCTGCATGGCTGCCTATAAAACTCAGTTATGACAATAATATCCAAGCAGTACTGATTTATAGCAACAGAGGGGAAAGATTAACAGTATAGCAAACTCAGAAGGCTAGGAAGAACTCCAGGTTCTGAATACTGACACTCCAGGTTCTGGAGTTCTGCCTTGTTTACAGAAACAGAAAACGAGTAAGAATTTTAAAGAGCCAAGTTTTTGGCCCCATGAAGTATTACTGACTGGTGTGCTTTGCAGCCTTCTGCTTCTGAATTCTGCAGCACGAAATGAGAGAAAACCAGCACACTTTTCAGAGGTCCCATCCCCTTTTTTCAGCCTTCCCACACTCACCCTCTCTGAACAAACTGCCCTTTGCTGACATTCTCTGCTTCAATGCAAATGTCCATGAAGTCCTCAGTGCGCTGTGCAAAAAAGGATTCAGTAATCAAGCAGTTAACATTTGAAAATGCCACACCCATGATACTGCAATATGTTCACACAATGCCCAGTCCTTTGTCCCGCAAAAGGAGGCAGAAGATGCATTTCTGCATTCCATGCTTTTTCCAAATCTCAACTTGAGATTTGAATTATAAATTACAGATAGTATTTTCCCATTAATGAATATTCAATAAATTTTCAAGAAACAAAATAATGATTCACGCATTTGGCTTCTTGTTACATTTAAAGACAATAGCAGGTCTCTTAGGTTTACTAATTTAATTTCTATTCAATGGGTTTTCCATGAATTTAAGCAATAGTACAATGATACAACATTTGGCCACCAAACACTACATTAAGAACATTTTAAACAATACAAATTGGAAGTCAAGGTGTCCTTGGTAACAATCCTTTAAACTCCTTACTTAGCTTCTTTCCTATTTAAAACCTGCCCTTAAACTGAGTATACATCAAAGCTTTTTCTGGGAAAGCAACTTTGATTAAGATGCAATTTATTTTTTTATTTATTTTAATATTTCTGTCCTGGCAAAATTCCTAGTGCAGATGCAATCAAAATGACAAAAGTAAAAAATAAATGCATCTATCAGTGTAACTTGGTTTATTCCTTTGCTCTTCTGCAGAGGTAGACTCGGCACTGCCTGAGCTGCATCTGTGTCTTTATCAGCTTCTCTTCAATGGGGCAGCCTAGGCATGAATCTGAGGGGAGGCACAGGGACAGGAGTGGCTGCAATCCAGCTATATCATGGTCTTACTGTTAGATCAAGCTGCCTGTTCCGAGTTGCAATGGAAAGCTCAATGGTGGAGAGCTTCAGCTCTTCCCAATCCTCCGGGGCAACCTCCTGGGGTAATGCTGCATATCACGAAGAGAAGACATCAATCATTAAGTGGAATTTAATTACACAGATCACTGTGAAGCATGATGCTAGACACAAAAATCATGCCATCGGCTATTCTGGCTACTAGTTTTTTTGCCTCTAAAATGTCCAAATCGTAAAAAAGGAAAAGGGAGCTTGGGAGTACTGAGGGAAAGAAAAAAATGCCATCAGCATTTACACAGTAGCAGAAAAGACTGTCAAGCACAGTACTTCACAGCCCTGTGAGTCCTTATGTCCAGGGATTAACAGATCTCTTGGGCTGGTTACAGGAACATTCAGAAAACCCGTGAAGTGCTGCTATCAAAAACCCAGGAATCCAATGTTCAGGATGCTGTGGTAACACGAATCTTCTACAGGAGGAAGCTCCACAGTTCAGTTCCCATATCCAGGTCACTTGGATCATGCTCCTGTAGGAATCACCCTACTGGCCAAGGAGGAATAAGGTCTTTGCACCAGACTGTGCAAAATACACACTCTCCTTCCTCCTGTGGCCTGCCATGTGCACTGCCCAGACAACAGCCCAACCCACAGGAGGCTCAGAGAACACAAAGAATGAAATTTATGCTACAGAAAGAAATTTAATGTACTAAGAGAAACTCAGGGCTTCTGCGTGGCCCAAATTTTACTGTTCTATTTAAAGTAACATTTGTTGCTCTGTGTCAGCAATTCTCCCCACCCTGGAAAACAAGGGCTGCTCCTCTCTCCCTGGTTCACTAAGAATCCATTCGGCTGGAAGAAGGTTTCAAGAAGCTCACTGAGAAGTGCCAAGCATCCTCTATAGACAATGGCAACTCTGAGTCCAGAGAATGCCCTGGGTTCTTTACAAATGAATCTTTGTTTATGAGACCACAAACACTGGCAGGACTACACTGTTCCATTTCTGACAGACACCACCATAGCTATCTTCACAAAAATCACAGTTCAAATAAATTTTAAAAAAATAAACAAGCAAACAAATAAATAATAGTAATAAAAAAGAGAGCAGTAAAGTAGACATGCTCTCCACACAACACATCCTGGATCTACTCCTGGAGGAGTAGAGCCTGCCTGTGAGTTTATGCCAAAACACACCCAGCTCACCTTTTGGAGATGACCAGTACGATCGAATTCGTCTGTAAAGCCTCACATACAAAGGAGGTCTGGATTTCTCCTCTGGCTCTTCTGGAGGTCTCTCAGTTGGACCCAAATACATGAGAGCAGCTTGATGTTTCTGAGGCCACTCCTTGGATTTACATGGAAAAGAAATACAGGAGATAAAAGGGCATTTTGTCTAATGCTTACCTGTTCATTCTGTTTTGTCCTGTAGTCTGTTTATTCTGTCCTCCCACACAGTCCTGCAGAGCTACCCAGACCCCCCAACTGCCTCAGCCTGCTTTATGGCTCTCCAGTCTCCAGATTCATTGGTGAGATGACATTCCTGCAGTTTCAAAAAGATTACCTACAGTTCCCAAGTCCTCTAACCTAATCCCTTCTTGCACACAAGTGAGGGTGTTTTCCCCTCTATCAACAGAGAGTGAAGGGATGTTTTCTTTGCTGCTGATGTGTGGCAGGGTGACACAGCTGCTTCTGGCTGGAGGGAACAACCCAACCCAGCAAGGGCAACATTAATGTCTGAAAGCACAATTGGCTTCTGCATGGCACAAAGGTAACCTCGAAGAGAAAATGCTCAGCAGGATGCAGTGCAAACAGACAGACTACAGTGCTGTGTGCAGCCAAGGGGCACTAAAACCTGACAGGCCTTTGTTCTCCAGCAACTCAAACAATCCAGATGTGACCTGATAGTCAGCTGCTTATGAACAGCAACACAACAGCTCTTAAGGCAAGTCATGTGAGTCTTAAAAAGCATCTTAGGGAAAAAAAATTAAAAAGAGAAAGAAAAGTACTAACATTATTTTTGGTGATATTTCAGATTCCAGTACTAGGGCTACAGAAGAACCTTAGCTTCTGAAATATCTCCAGATGCTGACAATGTTTATTTCCCCTCATTGTTTTGAAAATAATTTCCGGAATGCTCCAAATGTAGGACTTAGGGAGGGAATCATTTGATTGTTTTTTAAATGTATAAACTGAAACAACACAGCCAAGAGCCTACATAAACTCAATACAATTATTTTTCTATGTACAAAACTTCAGAAGTAGTTTTGGATCACATAGCACAGGTGGTTAAGCTAAGTCACCTCACACTTCTGAGAGCAAGGAAAAACTCCACTCTCATACTTAAATAATAAGCAGCACAAACGGAGGTTGTATTAGCAGGGCAATACACAAAATTTATTAATAAATAAATACTAATAAATATTAATGATTAAATGGAAAAGCAGCAATGCTGTGATAATTTAAGCCTGTATATTTAAGAAGAGATGATAACACTCATAACAATGTCCCTACCAATATCAGAGGTAAGTTCTTTCCCATTACACTTTTTTTCAGCTACAGGTCATCCTGTTTCAAAAGATACCTACAGTAAAATCAGAAAATATGAAGTGTGCAGCAGCAAACACAAGCCAGGAAAAGATTAGGCTCACCAGGCTGGGGCCACTTATTGCAGAAATTAATAGAATGGTAACATTAGAGGCACATAAAGCAATGAATACCATATTTAGGGGAGATCAGGTAGAAGCTTTTCTACCTAAATAGCTGAAGAAGTGGGCACTTGTCTTTAACCTTCAGCAGGTTAAACAGATCTTTTTAATGTACAATGAATAGCTCACCAGAGAAATCCACTATTACTGCCCCCAGCTGAGCCTAAGGACTGACAGAAATGACAAAGGAGCTGGGCAGAAATAAAGAATAGGTTTCTACCTAGAACGCCAGCACACAGAACCATAATCTCAGATTTTCTGGGGATGGGGTGGAAAACCCACCCCAACTTTCCTGGATACAATTAAACTCCCCTTTACAGGAGTTTCCTATAAAGGAAGCATTGCACTGTCACAGACAGCATGGCTAGACTGCACTGTTTGATCTACTGTACCAACTCCTGGGTATTTCCACTGCCTTTCATGAGGCTCCTTACATGTTCAGAGAACAGCAAAACCACGTGAATGAAAATGCCTTGCCTTTCATGCAGGTCAAATTTTAATCTTTGCAGGATCAATTTTAAGCAAGAGAAAAGTTTAAGGCGAGATAAAAGCTATTCATCTTCACGTTCATTTTACTACACAAGGAAGTCTGATTATCAATGTGCATGAGCAGTCTAATTATAGACCCTTCTGCCAGATGAATAAATCAGAATGAAATGTTATTACAAAGCCTGTTGAGAAAAGGTGGCTGAGCACTTTAGCACTGCACCACCACTGCTGATCACCAGTTTCACAGGGGGTTATTGGCTTCACCTGGTGATTTTGC
This sequence comes from Grantiella picta, assembly GCA_013397955.1. Classification (NCBI taxonomy): domain Eukaryota; kingdom Metazoa; phylum Chordata; class Aves; order Passeriformes; family Meliphagidae; genus Grantiella; species Grantiella picta. The sequence goes on from VZRM01001321.1 coordinate 150,403, forward strand.
AGCAATGGATCTTCAGTAAAGAAATTTTTTAAAAAATATTTCTCTTCCCTTTCCTCTCTTCAGCAGTAAGTCTATCAATTGGTAGGCTTTTTAACAAGTTCAGTTTCATTCCCATTTTATATTGTTACCAGAATCCTTCACAAAAGCTTGCAGATAAATTACACAAAGCAAAGTCAGCCTGTTTATTTCCCAAACAAAAATACTTTCCTCACAGTTAATGTTTACCTTCAACGTACTGAAAAAGTGAGCTGCTTTGGTTTTCAGAGGCCCAAGGTACCAGTACCTGAAAAAAGAACAGAAATAGAACTTCTAAGATATCCAGGGGTCAATACTGGGAAAGGGAGAAACCTTGCATGAAACCAGAGCACACAGAGTTGTTTGCCACTGAGTTTGAGCTCCCTGACAACCTTTAGCTTTTGATACTGTAAGATAGTTTCTACACACCAGCAGCAGCATGGCAGCGACATCCCTTTCCTGAGTTACAGATCACCAAAATGCAGTGTACAGTCTTGCCTACAGGCAGCAGGACATCTCACTATCAGAATTTTACCTCGTTATGTGAGACAAGTGGGGATGATTTAAAGGTCTGTGGTCTGACAGCTGGTGGTGTGCATCTCCACAATATTCATTAAGGCATATTTCCAAAGGTTGGAGGAAACAAACAAAAAATCAAAAGCTTCAGTGACAGCCAACATTCATTTATCCCAAAGGATTCTCACAATGAAATCAGAGGTTTAGAAAATAAAAATCCTGCCAGCCACCCAGCACTGTACAGAATATAAAGATGTGACTGTATTTAGGCAGGCTTGGCACACATTTTGATCGTTGTCTTCCACCAAAGAGGGTCAACAAAGCACATTAAACACCACCAGCAAGAGTACTGCAGATCTGTCTGTAAAATAGTGATACAAAACAGCATCATGCCTCCAGTAGGACAGTGCTTAGCAGAGGGACAAACAGACAAATTTCTGGAACTGTCTCTTATGGCTTAACTAACTCCCTTTAAGTGTCTTCTTTTCAGTATAAGATCAGTTGTACTGGAATATAACAAATATTTTAGCCCAACAACCTGTCTCTCAAAAACCCATCCCAAAACTGGATGAAGTTGAAAAGTATTAAAACAGGACAAGTAACACAGGGGTCTTGTTCCAAGCAGACTCTGAGCACCTGTTCATTGGTTGCTGAAGTGCCTTCCAAGCTGGACATGTTTCTCTGCATTCCAAAATATTTTTGGGAGGACACAAAGCTGAAGATATTTGTGTGCCTCACGTACCAAAGGTGCTGTCATGCCTCCAGCACTGAGCCCAAAGGACTGTGACAAAAGGGAAGTGCTGCAGGGAAAGATGTGAAAGCTGACACCAGGAGAAAACCAGGGCAGGGGCAGGAAGCCCAGCAGGAGTGCAGAGCATAAAGAAGTGCAATTCCTTTAACTGGGGGCTGTAATTAGCAGGAGAGTCTGCAGCATGGCCAAGTCAGCACCTACACAGGACCAAGAATGTCCCTGGAAAACCAGAGACAAACACCATGACCATTCACTGCATCTCCCCCATCCCACATCACCTCTCAATCCTACTCAAGTATTTGCCAGACAGACTCCAGAGTTCTGCTCCCTCCTCCTTCCAGACAAAGACAGCTCATTCACAAAGCACATGGTACTTCCTTAGAGCTGCATTTCCTCCAGAAGAGTTTGGGAAGTGAACTTTGGCTCTGCTGCTCCTTCACCAGATAACGCTTGTCATTTGATAGACAGTGACATGCTAAACATCCATTTGGAGAAAGCCCAATAATTATGAGTTTATCATTCAGAGAATAGTCATCAGATAGCACAGCCCATGCCATTTCCAGCAGGAACTGAAGGGCATTTCTGCAGCATTGTTGGAATTGAGTTTCAGAGTCCACATGAATCTCTTCATTGGCAGATGATGAAAAACAATGGTCAATTACTTTACTTAGACTTTACTCAAGGGAGAGATTTTCCCCGTTACAATCTGAGTAAAGTTCCAGAAACAGATACTACAAGGCAAGAAGAAAGTAAACACTTAAAGGAATAGGTCAGCACCAAATTAAGTGTTTATTTCAAATTACAAAACTTCTGATACATCTTACACTCCCAAATGTGTAATGCAAGACCTAACGTGTGGGTGCCTCTGTCTGTCAGATGCCTACACTCAAAAAAAGACTTAGAGGGGGAAGGGTGTCTTTTTAGGCAATAGATGCTAAAAAAGGTACCGTTTCAAAAAAGAGTATTTTCTTACTTGCTAACTTTAACTCCTGCATCTCTGTAAGATCCCCATCTTAAACCAGAGACTGCAAACACAGGCTGTTCCTTTTCCCCCTGTGAAGAAAAATAAACATTGCAAAATTGCTTTCTCTTACCTTGTTTCCAACTTCGTTTTCTGAAGTTGGAAAAAGAGCATTCTGCATTAAAACTGACTTCTGATAAATCCCAAAAGTGAAATTCAACAGAAGAGGTATGACAAACAGCTAACAGCAATAAAGCTTAGCAGAATTTAAGCACTGTACATTCCTTCTGCTCCAGAGAGGAATATAAGAGGTGAAGTTTTGAAGAGGTAGCCTGAGTTTGACTGCACACCCAGCAATGGCCATTTCATTTTGTGGATTTGACTGTCAGCCAAAAGCAAGGAGCTCTGCACAGTGACACAACGCTCTTGCTGCAGAAATGTCCATTCCACAACTGAACAGAAAAATAATATTAAAAAAACATACAGGGCATAGTCAAAGGTTTTCCCATTTTATATTTTTCAGCTTGTCAAAGGAAGCTAATAACTTCACAATACACATGAATACATCAAATCAGCAGACTGCTACCTCTGACCATCACTAAGAAAATAACACTGTTACTAAGTTTTGTATTCATCAATACTCTCTGAGTCTCAAAGGAAGGTGATGTTGAGGCATACTAGTGTTTTCTTCTGTTTAGACTGTCTGATGTCATAGCACATGGTGGAGAAATTATTTCCACCAGAACTACTGATCTCATAAACCAAAATTCCTAACAGCATTACACAGAAGAAAACATGTCCATGTAAACATAAAAACATGAGAACAGGAAAGTTTTAGGAATGTTGGGCTCCAAATAAGTAGATGCTTTCACCTTGATCTGCAAGACATCAAGTGGAACTGTTTCTCCTTTCAAAATGGCCAATGTAGCATTAGTAATATGTCTGCAAAACAAACAGAAAAAAAGCAAGGGAAAACAAACAGGAAGAAAAGAAATGAGTAAGCTTTAAAATGACATCTTCTTTCAGCAAATTCCACTATGAGTCCAGGTAGTGCTTTTTTTCAGCATATGCAAAAACCCCAGGAAACATGTTGCACTTAACTGAAATCAGAAAGCAAAATGGATGGATGCAACACATGACAAAACCTAACAAACAGCAAAATCCACAAAAAGCAAAACAAAATTATCTGCCTAAGCTTTTGAGAGATTCTTCCTCCTTGAGCTAACCTGCCAGATCAGAGGCCAACTTGCTGTTTCAGATACTTAACACACTAAGGACTCAAATAATTTTTTTATTTTAGTGGTGGCAAGTATTACAGCCTGGAAGAGAAGGGGACAGCATGAGACTGGTCCCAGCTCCAGTGTCTGGGATTAAACTACATTAGTATGTGCTCATTTATTTTGAAGTTTTTTAATCAACATAAATCTACCTATTAGCAGTGCTCATGACATTTAGAGCTCCATTAAGTTGTGGAGAATGGCCAGGGAACTTTGATTTTGCAAGCTGTAAAGATTTTGTAACCAAAATGTTTAAGTCCATTAAATAGTCTGTGTTCAAACCTTGAACCATAGACTTGATTGAAACCCATTCCTTGCATTCAAAGTTGGGTAGAATTTAGTTCCCACATTGCATATATTTCCAGTGTCTCAGCAGGAAAAGGCAAAAATGCAGTTTTCAGATGCAGCCCAATATTCACATGAATCAGTGGGAGAAATTGCCCTTGGTTTCATCAGGATTACAATACTGAGACAGATAAAGAAGCTGTTCTTCCCGCAGTCCACCTTCTCTCCCAACTCTTATCTTTCTGTAAGACCTTTACAATTTCTACAGTCCAAAGTAAGAGAGTGCTGAAGAAACCAAAGCCCAAATATTTCTTTGAAAAATATCACTTCTGCACTTCATAACTCAGGTTCTGTTACTGGTGTGGGTTGTTAAGCAGCCTATTGACCAAATAACCTTCAACTTCACCAGTATGTTGCAGGCTCACCTGCACAGTTCATTACCTTGGGAGAAGAAGATCATCCATTTCAAACAGCTTCTTTAAAACCCAAACATAAATTATTATTTTAATCTTAGCTGCTGATTACAGCCTTGTCCACCTTTCTGAGCTTCAAAGCACTCTGGTAGTTTTAATGAAGGATTTTATGCCAGTTGACTCATGGGTTTTATGAATGATGGATACCAGCAAGGATTCCCCAAAGAAAAATGTTAATGAGTTAGTGGGAGAGTAAGAGTGAAAAAGATGTCAGGATCAAGAAGAAATATATTTATTATTATGAGAGGAGAGGAAGGGAAAAATTGTAAAGAAATGAAGTGAGGGAAAAAAAAAGATTATGTGACTCCCTTTTCTCTTTAGAAGTGGAGAAAACAATCTTGCAACAAACTGAACTGCAGGCAACAGATACCACCAGACTGGGTCATATCCAGGATGCTGAAGACAACAAACAGGTTGTTGGATTATTGACAGCATCAGTCCCACAACAGGGAAAAGTCAGTCCTGCCCTGCAAAAGTCTGAAATGGGGCCAACCTTTCCCATATTCTTGTATGCCTTAATTTGCAGGTGCTTACCAAGCTATATGAGGACTGGTTTCTAGCATTCTTAGACTGGAGAAGGGTCAGAAAGAGGACTTATTTTTGGTTTATTTTGTCATATCCTTGCTATATTCTTGTCATACCCTTTCTGCTATTCCTAAGAGGCTGATCCTTTAAATCCCTTTTTCTTTTTAAACTCTGAGCATCACACGATCATAGAGAAATTAGCCACAGCAAATGGTTTCTAATAATACATACATTTCCTTCTTTTAATTTTTAGTCAGTTTTTGGAAGTCATTAACTCAGGCAAGTCCAGAGAATCATCAGGCTCTGCCCAGAGACTGCCAACTTCTATGTAACACAGAAGAAAAAGAAAAGCATCAAGCTACTAAGAAGCACTGCTCCTTGAAAGCAAATAAATATGTTTCAGAAACACATTAATACTTACTGGACTTGATTCGTGCTCTCAGGGTACAGTGTGTGACTCAAAGTGCAAGTTTTTCCAAGGGGTATGAATCCTATAGGAATCTTACTGAAGGCAGCCTGGACACATGAGGAGAGTAAATTACCATTTGCATGAAGCTTCCTGTGAGGAGATCCCAGCTGTGCCTGGCATCACCCCTTTGACACTGAGCAGCCAGGCAATAACACACAATGGCTCAGAAAGTGGCACCCAAATCTGTGAACCCACCACTGCCAACTGGGTACAAAGGAGCTCTCTGCAATCATTAAGAGCATTGCTACATGCAGGTTGGCAGCCACAGCCCAACTAATGCATGGATTCTGTCAGCAATCTGCCATCTTTCTTAATGCTGATGGTGGCTTCAACAAGCTCTGGATCTCATTTACCACTGCAGAAATCCCCCTCTGACAGAGTAACCTTGCATAGCAACGAGATTTTCTCACTTAAGGAAAGGAAATTAATTGATTCCTCTGCCATCCAAATGATGAACCAGCAGAAGGTCTAATTGTTGTAACTCATTGACCGTGTTATTTTTCTATACCACTGTTCAGCCAAAGGGCTTGGCGAAGGAGCAAGTTGTTACACTATACCTCATACTAAACCTTACTTCTTGAAGCATGTCAGCAAATCACTGTGAACTACCACACATCCCAGTGCTCCATCCCCCTCCTGGGCACTGCTGCCAATCCACAGCCACTCAGGAATTCCTGTCTCACTGCACACCCAGCCACTCTCCCCTGCTGTGGCTGTGCCACCCGCAAGTCCTAACACATCTCAAACACTCTGCTCTCATTTTCTTCAGCGCTGCTTTACAGTGTGCAGATGAGAGGCTGTCTGCAGCTCGTGCAGTCAAGCTCTGCTGCCCTGGCTGCTAGGAATGGCTTCTGGAATACCTTGCACAGCCTTTTCTTATTCAGGCAACCGTGGTGTGACACCCCTGAGCGAAAAGGGAAGCAGGGCACAGAGAGAGGGAACTCAAGATGTCTACTCCTAGGACAGAGTAACATGAAGGACAAGAATTCTTTGGCCAAAGACATGAAGTGACACAGTGGCAGTACTACAGTGCAGTATGCAACACTACAATGGAGTATTCCATCTGTAACTGTGCTGGATGCAGATTTTCCTACACTACTGCAAAACAACCCAAGCTACATCAAGATAAGAAACTAGCCAATGAAACCTCTAAAACTTTTCTTCCACTATCTTTAGATTATAAAAGTCTCAGGATCCGACTATAATAATGTTAGATTTAAAACACTGATGTCTTAGCATTGATATAACTAGCCCTCCTTTAAAAATACTGGCTTGGTTGCAGAGTTCCCCTTGTCACATTCAAACAAAGCAAATGCCTAAACAGATACAATTCTAGCTGCCAAGGGTATCATCATAATCTTGTCTGGATCATTTAATTGAGTTTTTTGCCAGCTCCTGCCAGAAGGTTTTGGGAACAATGATTCCCTCCTTTTTCCAGTAACACTGTCCTCCCACTTCAAAAAGAAAAATCTCCCTCATTTCCTTTCAGAGTGATCCACCTTGAGAGGTTAAAATTTGCTTAGTGCAGCCATCTGCATAGGCAGGTATTCACTGCTTGAAGAAACAGCAAAGCAATCCCAAAGCAGTAGGAGTGTGACCATAACCGAATTCGGTTTCTAGCCTGTACAAATACAAGAAAAACATGTACTTTTGCCCAATGCTTCTGCCAAACAAAGTGGCATGCACAGCTGCTCCATGGGTCTTTGAAAATTGAGCATTTGGCTTCTCCACAATCCCTGCTCTGACACTGGAAACTTCCCAAAGCCATGGCTTGGGAGTCACTGCACTCCCTCAGAAAGGGAACAAAGAACAACAGGCAGCATTGCAGGACAGTAGCCCAGCTGGCTTATTACACAGCAAACTGGCTCCAGAATAGCAAGACACAGAGCTGCTGAAGGCAGCTGAGGCCAAGAGATCACAGTGGATCCACAGGACACCCCAAGAAATAAACACAGTTTTTAAAATGACATTTTCTCACCTCATCTGCTCTACGGAGAAGTCCAGTTATGACCTGAAAAATATGGGAAATGCTCAGCTCTAGGAATTTTATTTTTCAGTCACAGTAAAAAGCTATGAAATTCTTAACCAAATTTACTCTTTGAAAAGATTTAAGGAGTGTTTTTTTATGGAAGGGTGCTACAGTTGTTAACATGGGGAAGGAGGAATGTTCAGCCTGCAAACGTGCTGGAAAGAGCAGGGTTATGAGTGTGCCCAAGCACATGCTGGCACCACAACCAATGCCAGTGCAAATGTTTTAACTCCGAATAATGCTCTGCACAATGCAAAACCAGCACTGGTCAAGGCAATTAACAAAAGGCCAGAACAAACTTGCAGATATATTCTGATCCCTTTCTCTTAAGGTCATTGCATTTATTTAGTCATTGTCTTATGAAATCAGTAGTTAGCAACTAGGAACTTCTTTAATAAAATACAGCTTTACTTGAAAAAGAGAGTATCCCACAGATCTGCTCCTTCATTAATCATCTTGACAACAGGCATTTATTAAATACGTTCCATGCTTTGTTATCATCCCCATGTAATTTTTAAACTGTCTGATTCCCACTTGGCAAAGTATGCATTCATCTTGGGGAGTATATAGATAGGAAGGAACTTTGAAAATCAAACCATTACAACTGCATTACACAGAATGAAAAAGTTAGAACCATGTCCCTCCACAAAGTTTGTTCATTCTAGAATAAAGTTCTGGAATATAGTTATGTCACACACTCTTTTTGTCCCCAGTCCTAAAATCTCTTTAAGACCAATACCAAAAAGCAGAGTGTTCCTGTCCCCAAGATGTTATAACATCTACTGAAAATACAGATACTAAACTAGACAAAACAGTTGTTATGATTGAGTCTGTGCTACATTGCACAGACTCCATCTTCCCTCAGCCCAACTGTGATTCTCAACAAACCAGATTCCTGCAGTACCTCTTGGACTGTGCCATCTCCTCCTGCAATAATGATCAGATCTGTGTTTTCCATTAATTCCAGAAGCTTTTTTGCTTGTCCCTCATAATCCGTCTGAAGAAACAGAAATCCAAACATGAGGACTCAAGTCACTATTTCTAGTTTATCTCTCTTAGAGAAAAAAGAATCACCTACCCATCTGTTTGTTATTTTTATATAGGCACACAGTACTGTATATTACTTACACTCAGAGATATTTTTAAGATTATAAAACCACTCTGATGCATAATATCATATGTGCAAGCAAGCACACACACACACACAGATTAAAAGAAGTATCAGAGCAAATTTTACTCAACAGATCTAGAATGCCACGGCAATAATCATATTTCCAGGTAATTTTACATTTAAACAAATCCAGAAGGCAACCATACTCTTGCAGAAAAACTCCCAGTTTCTTTTAACAGCCAAAGTGCTCAAGTGCATCTCCTGAAACACAGCATTAACTACATAAAAGGCCACTGCCTGACAGCCACTGACAATGTATTTAGCAGTAAAGAGTTCTGACTTTTTAAACCACCAAAATTATTTTCTGCAAAATTAGTGTCTTTTACAGAGCCATCTCGGCCTCACTTTCTTGCCCAGCCCTGTTTTGCCAACTTGTCAGGTCTGACACTACCAAGCATCGGTTGTAAGTCTTCCAAAATAATTTCTTCTCTTAGGGTGGGACTATGTATTTTTAATGATCAGAGCAAGGGATTAATAAAAACAGCATTTTAACACTAAACCTGGTGCAAAAGATTCCAAGACAGAAGGATGCATATTAGACTGCTTTGCTGCTAGGGCACACTGCCTATTAAGCAATCCACATATCCCAGCCTCAAAAACCTGCAAAAGGATCGGAATCCCTTCATGTTTCCTTGTTCTTCCCTTTCCAAAAGAAATCTGTCTGTTAATTGACACCATTTAGAGCTCAGCGCTCTGCTTTTGGGATGGGCATGTTGAATTATTTGGTGAGACACAGAAATAATTTCAGTGTAAAGATAAAAGGTTATTTTTAATTAATCTTAACAGTTCAACTGCATGTCAAAGTCCCTCACTTTTGAATTCTTCAAGTTCAGGCAGAAATAACAAATTCAACAGCAATGGGCAAGCACCACTAGCCAGCATTCAAATATTTAGAGAGTTTTCTATCAAACATGAATTATAGAAGGGCTGCTTTAGACAGACAAACAAGCATATGTACTGATTTAGCTGAAAATGAAAATCTCACTACACTGTTTGTAAACTAGCTGTGAATTAAAAAGATTAGGTATTGGGTTAATATCTCAGTATTTATTTCTTCCCATAAGATGTCTACAGGACAACTGAGAATTTCAGATTCTCAGCTTTTCATTTTGATTCTTCAAGAGGAGAAAGCAGAACAGTCAATATTTCTATAGCAGCAGAACCTATCAGTTCTTACCTTAACCACAGTTACATCCAATCCAGATAAGTGCAAAATTGGTGCAGCATTTTTTTCAAAAAGGTTCCCAGCTTTGCTAGAAAAAACAGAGTAAAAATTATTTAATTAGTCTGGTGGCTGAAAAAAAATTAAAAAATGAAAGAAACAAATGAATAGCAAGAAGAAACCTACTTAAAACTGAGCGTTCAATCTCCACAATCAGTCACTCAACCTGACAGTCAGGAAAGATGAGATTTCATGTGGTTCAAATGTATTACATTTCCAGTCTCGTATCTCAGATGTCAGGTTTTCGTGGCAGTTTTAATAAATGCACAAGATGTTATCTAGCTTTTGCGAAATAATTTTAAAAACCCATCAAAACAAATTAAGATCCCCGGAAATAAATTTACTAGAAAATTAATGACTTACAAAGCACCAGCCTTTAGGACCACAAAGAAGGCCCATGTAGGTGTACAGAAACATTTTTAAAAATCCCCATTACTCATTATTACATATCATAAGTGTAGAAGCAAAATTCTACCTGACCTTTTTTTGTTATAAGACTGATACATTTTATGCCTGTCATTGCATAATAAAATTATTATCTCACTAACTATAAATTGTTTACAAGTAGAAACACGAGACTTTATTAATACTTTACATTTTCCAGTCATGAGTGTTTTGAACAAAAGTATATAAGTCCAAGTACTTCCATGTCAGGCATATTACTCTCTTCATATTGGCAGTAAAAACTTTCTGCCCCTCCACGAAATGCAACTATTCCAAAGCTTAGCTGATCAGCAGAAACAGACTCACATCATATCCAAGACTATGGTTTTTCTGCTGATGAGCACATAAAAATAGCAGCTGACCTCTTCAGGAGTTCTGCTCTAAGCCCATATTTAGCCTCTCAGTTTGTGGGCACATCCCTTTCAAGGGCAGGTTCCCACAGAAGTAAGATCACTTCTTGCCAACTTCAAATCTTGAAGTAATCAAGGTCATCTCTTATTTCCATAGTTTTTGAGGATGGAAATGTATCACATGCAAAAGTTTGGAAGGAATACAAAGGAATTCCACATGTGAAGGAATGGCAAAGGCCAAAACATAGGATTAAGGAAAAAAAATGAAAACTATATCTGTATGTTTAGAAAACATTCTTTCACCTCAAGAAACGACTTCTATTTCTCGTTCCAATATATTTGGTGAAATAAAGTCTGGCATAGTTACATAGCACCAGCTTGGGATCAGAGGGAGGTAAAAATGAGCTCAGAAACATGGCTGGCTTTTATAGTGGATAGCAGAGCAAAAATGCAGAAAGAGGGCCTCAAATGCGAGTGCTGGGAAGGGGGAATTTTTTACCCTTTGCAAGCTGCTGGGTTGAGGAACACTGTTGCTTTCTTCAGTGGCATAGTGGCAGGAATCAGCTGGTCGCCAAAAGCCTAAGTAGGAGAAAAAGAGCAGGGCTCAGTTTATCTCTTAAGCACACTGCTAAAACAGTTCAAAATAATGCATCTCTACAAATGTCAATGGGCTTTCAAGCCTCATGACATTCAAATGACTTCCATCTCCAGCCATTGTACAGGTTTCCTATTCAAAGACCTGCACTCTTAGCAGCAGTTCACATCACTGTCATAAGTACTCTTTAGCTCATTTTTACAATTCCACCACCATTTCTTTTTTGTCAACCTCTGGTTTTCTGCCATGGGCAGAGATCCAGGGAGCTATCCTTGACTCCAAGGTTACTTGATTTTCTTTCCTTATGTAATTCTCATACACCTGCCCACCACCTTCTTTCTGCATTCCTTCCAACTTTTGAACCTTAATTCCTCTATCTCTTCCACTCATTTTAGTATTTTCTATACTTCAGTTTTTGAAGACAGGAAAGATAATTACAAGAGAATCTGCCTTGACCTATAAGCAAGTTCAGTGTTTCTCACACTTTTTTTTGAACTAATCTCTCTCTATAAAAATCATTCAATTCCTCTTCAACTTTTAATCCAATTCTGAAGAGGTGTCTCAATTTTAAATTCTTTGAGAGCTCCTCCATAAAGCCTCTTGCTCCTTGCACTTATTTCCAAAGCTGTTCAGCACAGGGGAAGCAAGGAAAGGCAAAGCTTTCAAGCATGTTACATCCCACTCTGTAAGCCTCTAGAAGGTCACTTCAAGGCATCCTCGCTAACACACCAAATCAAACTGGTTTTGAGTACAAGAAAGCCAAGTTATTCAGCAATACCATCCAGAAGCCTCAGAAACAGAGTAGGAACCAAAGACTACTGTGCTGAATGTGGCCCAGTCAAATGTCCCTGGCTTTTTTTCCCTTTTACCTTGAAAGTTAAACCCCTAGCAGGAATTTTATATTGAAGAAGGTGATACTGGACACAAAGAACAGCACATTTTAGTGGCTGTTAGCTATATAAATTTATTATTAATTCCACTTGCAAACTTGGCTCATAAAACCTCAATTTAAAAAGGGGTACAGCTGGCTGTGCTGCTTAAAACATCCACATTTCTTCTTCAAGAAAGCAAAAGGATGAGAGAAGTTGCTGAGAGTAAAGAAATCTTCAAAGAAAGTGAAACAAATCAATAGCTCTTAAGCTTTAGTCAAAGATCAGCTGGAAAACAGACCAACTTATTATGTTGCAATTGTTGGGTGGGAATTGGGGAATAAGGGACCTCTAGTATTTCACAGCTGTTAGAAATAACTAATTATTTTCCTGGGGGGCACAATGTGATGTATTTGCATGCGCTAAACAATCTAACAAGGCTCTGAACAACCCAACAAGGCTCATAAAGACTTGATGAGTAATGACCTAATGGCTTCTTTATGTAATATACTTAGACATTTATGTTACATACAGGGGCATTTCTAAAGCAAATGCTGATTTGTAAGACAGGAAATTAAAAAATAATAATGTAACATTCTACAAGTTTTTCAGAAGATAAGTAAAGACACCTTACAGTCATACCATAAAAATGGTTATTAAATATATATATATGAAGGTATAATTTAGGTAAGTCAATGCCTTTTTCACTTTCTTGTCAAAGGCACACTTCCAGGTATTGTATTTCTGGACTTCTAAAATGACAATCATTATTCTAAAACTATGAAAAACCCTTTACACAAAGCCTTTATAGTGCTTTATGAGTACCAGCAAAGAAACTATATTATTTTACAGGAAACTATCCTTGAGTGAATTGTTTGCCAGATAAACAGCACCTCTTTAGCACATACCCAGTGCTGTGCAACAACAAGGTCAATCAGCAAGACTCATTTGCAAAGGAAGTCCATGTCAGCTGACACTGGCTTATTCCAGAGATGGAAGTGTAAGATGTTAAAAATATGATAAAATTACAGAATCTTTCCATAATCATTTGCCACACCAAGGCTGTCAAAATAAATTGGTATTTAAATTCAGACACATATGGCAGAACCTTTGCACGAAATACTGCTGTAGTGGATACTTTGTCAGGAAGGGAGCTCCCTCACCAGGCTTAAAAACTAAAAACCCAACGTAAAAATGGTAAGAACTTCATATACACCTCATTCAGACTAAATGTTTTCTTTGGTGAGTTTGCCTGTATTTTTTTCCAATACTTATACACAGCACTAGAAAAGCAAGCAGCATTTTTCACACAATTTTAGATTGTTGTTATTCTGAAGAACATACCAGACACTTAATGCCTTAATGCTGTATTGCTGTGTGTTTTCAAGCACTATTTGGCACTGACACATCAGTGAGAATGGAAATTACAGCAAGAATTGATTACTAGGCTTTCTGGTTCATTCCTTTCTAAGGCACAAGTCTTCTGCAGGATATTTTCACAGGTTTTAACCACTGAAATTGTAGGAAGCTCTATTGACAGTGCTTTTGTATTTTCATTTGTAAGAATAAGCCATAATGGAATGGAACCTGTCACTTAATAACTGGATTTAAGAAATGGGAAATTCAGGATTTCCACAACTAAATTATCTTCTGGTAGCAGTCTTTTCCTTAGCAGTTACACCTTTTTGATGGTACACACAAACCACTTCATCAGCTCCTTGAAAAAAAAATTGGTTTAGTCTGGCCAGCATGCTTCAAATACTGAAGTATTAATGGCTATTTTTTGCAATATAAAAAGCTTCTATCATTTTGCTTTTATGAAGTAAAAATGAACATTGAAAACATAAGACTCTGAAATTACAATATGGTTTATGAAAGCAGTATTTTCAGGGAAAGATTTTCCTTGCTCTTTCATGAGCTGTGAGTTCCCTTACATCTATTCTGGCATGAAGATCCATTGCACAAGCCAAGTTGCTAAGAAAATCTTTCTCTCAACAGCAGACAGGCTAAAATTTGGACTATTTAGGTGCACAGTGCACTTCTCTACTGAGAAAAATAATTTTCACCTTTCTACTCATGCCCCAGTACATAGCAATGATGGGAGCAGTGTTACACCCTGCAAAATCTCAAAGATCTGTCCAGGAGAAGCAACTTTAGAATAAACTTAATTGGTGGGAGGCAAAAAGACTGTTAAAATCCTACAGATTTGCAGTTTGCACTGCTATTGCCCAGACTACACCCTCCAGGTGGGGCTGAGATTTCACTCTTACCCACAAATCATCTTCCCACCAGAACTTTACAGGCACTGAGCAATTACACGTGCAGCAATGAAGGTCTGGGTAGCTCCAGCAGGGATTCAGATCACCCCAAGGATAACGCTGCACCTCCCCTGCAGCAGCAGCCAGGGCACACAAGGGGCAATACCCTGGCCCTGTCCACCCCTTGCCATCAAGGGAAAGAACACATATGGCATCGTTAAAAGGCTTGTCACGTAGGAAAGGCCCGCTGGGAAAATCTCAGGAGCCCTGCACAACCAAGATAAGAGGGAGATTTTAATCTGATTTTATTACTTTAAACGGTATTACCTGGGCTTCTTGGCATGCAGCTCTTCGTAGCAGGTTATCGCTATCAGGTGAGACAGAAAAGAGAGCAGACATTACGTTGGGTAAGTTGAAAACAGTTTGCTCATTTTTAAAAGGTAGGTATATACCCCTTTTACATAAAGTTTGACAATAAATACTGAAACAAAAAAAAAGCCCTAACATTTTAAGGATGAAACACCCCCATTTATGCACACATGCATATTCTTTTCTGCATGTGCACACGAACATTCTTTCTACAGGAAAGAAAAGAAGAAAACAAAGACCAGGATGCCAAGTGTGCTGAGATTACATAAGCTCTGGCACACTGTGTAACCGTGATTTATTTGTTAAATTGCTACATAACTGTACTCCAGAGCTCAGGTGTACGTTTTTCCAATGTTCTCACTGCCTGGTATTTACACTACAGGTACTTAGCATTCTGGCAGTGTAGAAGAGTTTTAGAGTATTCTCTAGGTATTAGCGCATTACAAATGTGAACTCCCCTCTCCATCAGTTTGCAAGCCAAACACACCTTAATGCAGCACCTCCCACCCATCTAGGTCTGAGCATGGCCCAAAGCAGCAACTCAGAGGTGAAAAACACACAACTCACCCGAGTGAAGTTTAAAAACAAAGGAGAAATTGTCAGTGTTAGATATGTCATGGATGTTAATTTCAGAAATACATTCCTGACTAATCCTTGTGCTTGCCACTGGTGACAGACAGCACTGGTAAGGTGGCAAGCAGGGTTTATAGATGGCAAGCACTGGAGACAGAGCTAGTTTGTGAGGAACAGAAGTCTGTTCTTCCCCAGCCCCAAAAATGCCCTATTTCCCCTTGCAGACAAAATGGCAACTGCTGTTCTGCAGTGGCCAAAGTTCTCCAGGTACCAGACAGTGTCCCTCCTTGCTAAAACAGAAACATTCCTTCAGCTTGTCCTTGCCAATACCTGGCAATACCATACATTATTATCTCAAAATATCAAGTACAAAAAACCCAACTTAGAGTCAGCATACCAAAATGAACACTACACCAACCAAAAGGATTAAAGGCCAACCAGACAAAAAGAAGTGGCTGGGAGAACGGCACACTTCTGCCCCAAAGTGTGGCTCATCAAGCCAAACCCTGCCAGGGAAATGTCAGAAGAGAAGGCAAGGCCCAAACCCAAATGTCATCTCTTTGATTCCATTGGTCTGCAGTATTTATCTGTCACTGGAAGTATATAAACTGTTCTTTTCAATATTATCATGAGATGCTGCAATGCCATAAAACAAGAAGTAGGGTGACTTCAGGTGAGATATAAAAGTGGGTTCTGAGAAAATAACTCTACAGTAAAAAAGCTACAGATTTATTCCTGGTAATAATGAGAAGACAAAGGAAGAGTTCAAGCATGGAAAAAGAAAATATGTGAATAATACCTCATCAGGAGAACAAGTAAGTGGAATTATTTGGGAAAAAAAAAATCCCTCAGGGGCATACTGTCATGTTTGCTCCTTAAAACCAAAGAAGTAGATGATTTGTATTAAGCACCTGCAATATTACTTAGAGGAGCAACAGCCTTGGGTTTGATTGCAGTAATATGATGAAAGTGCGCTGGTTAAAAGAACTGCCTCTGAAAAGGCTGGTGTTCCAAGCTGAGCAGCAGTGTCACAGCTAATTCTAGCTCAATCAAGACAGCATGACAGGCTAAACCCACACTGTGCCACTGAGGGCATAAGCATCACACAGGGACACTTTCCCCCCCTTGTGACTATGTGGGGCCAAAGCAAACAGAAAACAATTGCAATTTCAATACATAAAGTAGAAATATTATGTCAAGGATTCACCTCAATGGAGTCTTACCCATAAAAATTAAGCTGGACAGTTTAGATGTCAACAGTTATGCTGATTTTCTCCTGCACTGAAGCACTTAAAGAGACAGAAAAAGCCTACTTTGACACTTACCATTTTGGTGTCAGAGGAAAAGTTTAGATTCTGAGACCAGAAGAATCACTTACCATCCAGCCATTTCCAGGTGATTTCTCTCACTTCTCCAACAGCACAGCACCCAAAATCCCATACCATCCCAGCCATGCTCATAGGATTTCTACTTATTCACAACTGGGACATATTTCAAAGTCATTTGAGTTTGACTTAAGGATGTGCCAAGTCTGGTTTAAAGATACCAGGTAACAGGATCTTTTTTATTCCTATAAAATATTATGTCAACACTTAACTAGCTTCAAACTCCAGAAAAAACAGCACAAGTACACTCACAGGGATGCACCTGTAAGAACAGCAGTCCTCCTCCTGTATCACAGCTGTTGCCTTTACTCACCTCATGTGGCTCACCTGAAGTACCCCAAGTGGGCCTGCAAGTCCTCTGCAGGTGATAACAATCAATAAATATAGCTAGAAAATGTGAAAACTGGCAAGAACATAACTTCTTAAATCCTTCTGCCTCAGCATCTCATTCTCAAAATCTGACTGCTCACCAGCTCCCAGAGAAGAGCCTAAATAATAATCATAAGATTTTGTTGAAGTTTTTGTATTTTACTGTCTACTATCAGGTAGTAACAAAGCCTTTTCAACAATGCTTGAACACGAGCAGGTGGAGGCTGAGGGAAATTGCTGCGCTGCCTTAAAGAACACACACAGATTTCTCCTGACTTGCACCATATCCACAGCAAACTAAAAATCAATTTTTACTTTACATTTCCCTGAAGGGCTTCTCTACACAATTCGGCCTTAAAACCAAACAGACAAGCAGTGTTGCATCTGCTGGCTAACTCAGGGCTGTCTTCCTGCTGTGAGAATTAAGCATCACACAGCTTACAGCTGGGCCAACTTGCTTAAGCAGTAAAAAATTGGGAAACGGAGAGGAACAAACAGTGGCAACAGGGTATGGAAGGAAGAGGCTGTCCTAGGCTGAACCCACAGACAGAACATTCCCAGTGAAGCCCCAAGGCCACCGCAGCACAGAATCAGTGGAGAACAGAGCAGGCTTACACCAAAGGATGGAACTAACACAGAAAGGACACAAGAGCAACTGTGCAGAGCTCCCCACGCCCCAGCTGTGCCAGGCTGCCAAAACACCATGCTCTGAGAGAGAGCACAACATCTGTGCAACTCACCTGGGCAGGGCTGTTCTGATTTCTCTGCAACACCCCCAGTACAGGACTGGTGGCCAACTGCTCCTGTCCTGAGCGTTTTCAGCCGGAATAGGGAATTAATGCTCTCACACATAAGCACACAGACCCACACCATTTAGTATGGATGCTCCTCCAGCTGAGCTGCATCCTGTGCCCAGGTGCCAGCAGAAGCCAGGGTGGAAAGGACAGCTCCCAAGATGAAAGGTCACCCAGAGCAGCAATGAATGCAACAAGCAGAAGACAACGAAGTCAAACTGAAGCTGTTTGAGGCTCTCAGCTGCAGCAAGGGAAAGCCATTGTCTTACACCCAACCACAGCAACTCCCCTAAAAGTGATCACACTACAAATGTATAAAGAAGCTCAGGATCTCATTTCAGCATTAAATCTAAGACTATTAAATATACTCAAGCATGAAGAAGCCTAAAAACTCTCCAGGTCAGTGTCTGCATCAAAACACAGAGTTTTGTGAGGAGAAACTTGACCAAAGCTCTGCACGCAGGATCAGTCCTCAGCAGCTATAACAGAACTCCTGAAAAAGATTTTATCTTAGCAGAGAGGTTTTTTTGGCTGCTTCTAATACTGCAAGAGCACAGAATCCTCTTTACTGGATATTAGCATTTACTTCCATCTTGGCCTTGGAAGGGCATGAAAGACAAATCTTAGGTTTCATCAGCTTTACCTAAGACTCAGAATTTATACTCTGTTTTTTTGACAAAGTTTTGATGAAATAAAGTCAGCTACTCAGGAAGTATATGCAGAAGGTGACAAAGTGAGTTATCAGCTGGCAAGCACACAGAGACTAACATTCAAATTGTAGATAACAGTACCACTCAGGATTACTGGCAGGCAGTCAAAGGCTCAGGTGCTTTGCCAGCATTTTCTACTGAGAATGTCAATACTGTAACATATACAGAGTAAAACTAAGTATGTGATGAGTCCACTGCCTTAGTAGAATATCAAGGGTCTCCATCCTGACATGGTGATGATCACTCATGCAGTGACATCACTCTAACAGTCTGGTCAAATCTGACAATCAGTTAAGCTGATGTCCATCGTGCTGGAGATTAAATTTCTGCTGATTTGACAGGGCTGGTAACTCACTGCACCACCTGGGCATACAAAGAACAGCAGCAGCTCAATTCAGGAGAGGTAACCCAGGACATAAATGTGAGAGTGGATTCCAAACCTGGTGAAAATTTTAAAACAATTATATGGTACCTTTACCCATGCCAGGGTAAAGGAGCTTCGTGTCTCCCTTGTCCTGAGGAGCCCAGAACTGGAACAGCACTCCAGATGTTCCTCACCAGGATGAGCAGAGGAGCAGGATCCCCTCCCTCCACCTGCTGGCAATGCTCTTCCCAATGTCCCCCAGGATTCCATTGCCCTTCTTGGCCCCCAAGGCTCACTGCTGCATCAGGGACAGCTTGCTGTCCTCCAGGATCCCCAGGCCCTTCTCTGAGTCAGCTGAGCCTCAGTGCCTCAGGTAAGAAACAAGCAACTAAAGCAGATGTACCATGCACACCAAAGCCTGATTTAATGTCAAAGTCCTTAGGCAAAAGGGTGTAAAGAAAGAAAGTATAAAAACAACCCTAACAGATTTACTTTCCTAACTTTTCCACCGGGGCTTTTGCAGCATTTCAGTGAAGGCAGAAAAGAACACTGTTAAAAACCTGACTTTATTAAAAAACATTACGACAATGGCAATACACAGCAGAACCAAATAAACAGTTTTTTAAAATAATTTGGCTACACCTGCATTTTAGTCAAATGCATTAACCATAATCTTGAAGGACAGCGATTAAAATACAAAACCAGTTTTTAAAAAAACACAAATGAGGATTTTGCTTATTGTAAGGGACATTTTCTCCATAGGTGAGCAGTGGGAATGACACAACTAGGTATAACTCATGGGAGGAGCAGCTGACAAGCTCCTTCCAGCTGGGTGGGTGACAACAGCAAAGGCCACACCAGGTGGGGACAGCACAAAGCTGCTGCCGGTGGCACGCAGCAGGGACAACAAAGGGACAAGGGTTTGTGCTAAGAGCAAAAAGGAGGTGGGAAAACCCACGGGCAAAGGAGCACCCTGGTCTGCCCTGGGCACATCCTGCCAGCCTGATCCCAGCCATCCTTACAACGCCGGCTGAAAGCAGACAAGCTGAAGGCACGCACGTGGCTCATGACATTCTCCTTTAGGTTAGAGGAGGGAAAACCTCCTCTCTGAGGCCCCAGAATTGCTCACGTTTAAACCTCCAGCCCGAACCCGCCCCACTCTTACACCACGGCAGCGTGGGAAGGCATAAAAAGCACAGAGCTTCCCGCGGCCGCTGCAGCAGGAGGGAGACCCGTCCCGCTGGGTGCCACGGCCATCCCCGGGGAGATCCCGATTTCAAGCGTTCCTCCTCCTCCCCGCCCGGCCCGGCGCGGCCCCGGCCGGCATTACCAGTGCTTCCCATAGAGCCAGTGGCCGCCCCAGCCCAGCAGGCAGGCGCCGAACGTGGATTTCTTCCAGTGGTTCCTGAGGGTCGCCAGCAGTTTCGCCATGCCGGCCCTGGGGCTGAGCTGCCGCTCCCGGCCCGGCGCGGCCCTGCCCTTCCCGGCTCGGCTGGGAANTGGAAACGACTGCCGCGGCCTCGGGTTCCGCGCATCGCCCGCTGAGCGGCCGCGCTGAACGGAAACTAACGAGCAAATGAAAGAGAGAAAATCCCCGGGAAAAGAGTAGGACTCGTCCCACAGTCCTGCCGCTCGCTGCCTTGCTGCAGCCCCCGAGATGACCTGTTGCCGCGGGCTGCAGCGCTGACACTGCTGGGAGCACCGGGAGATGGAGGCGATGATGGAGGTGATGATGGAGGTGATGGAGATGGAGGGTAGCAGAGGATAAAAGTGAATAAGTCTTTCTTCCACATCAGTAAAAATATCCACGGTGCTGCCCCCGCCCCTGCAAAAAAACCCCACGAAATAAACCAAGAATACTCAAAACCCCTGGAAAAAACCAAAACAACCAAACAAAACACAACAACAACAGCAACAAACTCAAAGACAACCAAACCAACCCCCACAACTTTGCAGAAGATGGTCCAGAAGACACTCTGCTGTTAGTGATAAGAAAAGCAGATTAAACCCTATGGATTAGTTTCCCCACTATGTTTTGGGTCTCTTTTTCCCTTTATTTTGTAGAGCATAAGATCTGGGATTTTTTTTTTTTAACCAAAAAAACCATTACATTATCTTCTCCCTGATGAATATTTCAGGCATATCCTCATCCAGTAGCCATTGCTTCCCACTTAAATATTGCAGGTTCATCTGTCCAGTGTATCTCAGTGTGCTGCACACATGCACTTGCTGCAGTGCTGAATGTTCCAGGTGGTGTGGAGTGATTAAATGTCCTACTTTCCTTTTGGTGTTCGTCCTACTTTTTTAGATGATTCAGGTGGTATGGCCAACTGCTAACAGCAATGATAGCCACAGCTATTAGTACTGTCATCCTTCTTTCCTTCACTTATGAAAAGATTGTGTGCTGATAAATGCTTTTCAAATTCATAATTCTCATGTTGTGCCACAAATAATTTACAAACATCTGTAACTTCCTATTTTGCAACCAAGTCTACCAAATACAGTTATGTTCATTAATGATGTTTCCAAAACAAGCTTGAATTTTGAAAATAAAGCCTCTTTAGTATGCAAATACCCATTCAGAGCAGTGAGAAAAAATGCTTAAATGTATGAAAGACCTGAGTATCTCTCAGATGGCTGAATGGAAATTTTCCTGGGTTCACAACCATGAAAACACATCAGATTTAGTGTGAGTGAGAAATTTTAGCTCGATTTCTGATTGTATCCAGCCTCCCTAAGAGAGGGATTTGACCCTGATTTGGGCAGGGTGGCTGGACAGGGTGAGGTCCTGAGGTCCCATCCCACCTCCCCTTCTGGGACTGTGTGACACTATCCGAGAGTTTGGGTTGGTGATTTTTGATGTGGCATTTTTAAAAGAGAACTGCCCTTAGAAGAAAGAGACAGTGCAAACAGCAACGACAGATTGTGACTTGTCCTTTTTACTTGGCTTTACTTAGAATGCAGCGTCCATTCCAAAATTCCTCCTGGCAAGCACGTATGTCCTAGTTTTTAGCTGTGGCCGTCTGATCACCCTCAAGGTAGATCACACCTGCCATGCTGCTGCATGTACCAGGTACTTCTCTTTTAGCTGTCCTAGTTTTCTGCATGTCAGATCAATAGAAGCAGGTATTAGAGTGTGTGCAATGGCAAATGGGAGGATAAAGGGCTGATCTTGAGCATCCTCTAGATTATGTGCTGTAGTAATTTTTTAAGTAAAGTAAAATTCCTGCTTTTTCATAAAACTGTTCAGAGGAGACCAGAATGTGTGGTTTTATGTTTTCTACGTGGTTTCTGTAAAAAAAGGAGCAACTCAAAATGCTGCTCTGCAACTCTAACATTTGACTGGGAATGTGTCACCTAAAATTAGCTCACAAGTTGTGTATGAAGACAGGTGAACACCTCATCCTGGTTACTCATGTCTGACCCTTTTATGATGGGTAATTTTTTTATCATCCTGTCTCTACCATCAGTTCCAAGCCTGTTAGCAGGAGAAGCTTCAGATACATGATGATCATGCTTCAGGCACATACTTATTTGTAACTTTAGAAAAGTCACATCCTCAGTCATCTCGGTGCTCAGCTACACCATGTAAAGGAGACAGTAGAGAGGTTTTTCTGTACTACTTGGAAATGCTCTACAATTTATAAGAACAGAGAATCATTTAGTCTCCATTTCTGTCCGGCCCAAGGTGTGCCTACGTTTGCATAAAAAAGGGACCTCCCCAGTCCAGTGCAGTCATTCTGTCATACTTACAGCAGTGGAGAATTAGGACCCCTCAGCCTGCTGGTTATTCTGACATTTGAGACTCATCTATCGATGGTCTGAGGGTATGGAACAGCAGAGCTGCCAGCACATCCTGTGTCATCATGGTGATTCTGTCTCTTCAGGTGCTTTCTTACAAGTAAAATGCAAATAGCTACTTGTATTGCAAAGAGACCAAATTTCCTGCTCTGCAGGAGCTGTGTGTTTACCACAGCGATGCAAGTCCGTGTTCCTGCCAGACCGAGGCAGCGTTGTCTGTTAGTCTGCCCACATCTCCCCGTTTTTTACATGATTAATATCCCTGTGGCCAGAATGATGGGGAAGAGCATCCTCACACTACCTTTAGGCTCTTGTGCAGCTGAGGAGGAGAAAAACAGAATCCTAAATACTTTCATGTCTCTGACCCAGCAAGGGAGGTTATAATTTGCTTTGTTTTAATTCCACAACACCTGAACACTGAGCATGATTTAAAGTGAGGGAGAGCTCTTTTCCTTGGTGAATGTGAGCAGGTCTGACTGAGTATCTCTCCAGATCAGGCTATGGGAGGGGACAGCTTCTCTTAACCACAACCTGGGGGCATAGGCTTGGATGCAGACAGAGCTTTTTCCCTTCCTGTTCAGGAGAGTCCCTGGGCTAGCTGAAATCTCAGTGGGCTTCCCAGGCTGTGTCTCTCTTCTTCTGTTCACCAGGCTTTTTGTCCAGAGCCTGAAGCTGCTCCTCCACTGTGTGTCCCAGATCCCACTTGGTTCTACCCTGGCCAATGATTTATGTAACAGAGAGGAGCACTGCAGCCACTGAAGCTAATCAGAGAAAGTTCCTGCCTGTGAGAGCAGAGAAAGTTCATGATGGATTCTCTTGCCCTCATTTCCAGCTCTGCCTGGAGGTGTGATTCCCTGGGGTAGTCATGTCTGCAGTCAGTGCCTGCTCCACTGGTCTGGAGAAAGAACTGAATCACACTGGCAGGGTTTTTGGTTGGGTAACTCAGAGAAACTCTGCACAAGAATAATCTCTCCCTTCTTCCCCCTCCTTGCTCTTCCTTGGCTCTTCTATAAGCAGAACACGACCTGAGCTTCACCCTCCCTAGAAGGAAATTCAGGAGCATGCCTAGCATATTTATATGGCAAAACCCACCACCTTTACACCCTACCCCCTCTTCCCACATCCCAGCTATTACACAGAAATATTCCCTGATTCTCTGAGTTTATTAACCTTTTTTCCAAGGGAATGAGTAGAGATATTCACAGCTTTTGAACAGCAGCAGAAACCCATTAAGTTGCTCTGTGGCAATCTTGTCAGGAACTTGTTCCTTTAGCAGACGCACATTTTAGAAGGCTCTACACTCACTCCCAAACCATTTGGATTCAGTAAGTGCAGGTGCCACTGAGGTATTAGCGTGAGCAGGCCTGGACCCGAAGCTTTGTGTGTAGTTAGATCTCCTCTGTGTCTGCTCCAAATGAAGGAACAAGGCCAGTGCCCTGGGACTGGGATCTTCCCATTCACCCAGCAGCACAAGCCCCTGCACAGAAATGTCTAGCAGTTCCTGTGCTAATCCTGCACTCTGCTTCTCAGTGAAGGTCTCAGAGAGAGCTACATCTAAGACACCAGTTTTGTTGCTGGTACAGGTTCCTACCCTTAAGAAAGTCCTGCTGACTGAGGCTGAGGTCACTCATCTCTCAGCTCGTGCTGTTACTATGGTACTGCTACATATTAGAGGATTCTGCATAGAAAACAGTCAGATAGAGGGAGGGAGAGAGACCAAATGCACAGCGCAGAGCTGCTTGCAGGATGCGTATTCCCCTCTGAGCAGTGCCTGTTTGGAAGGGATGGAGCTGCCACCCAGCAAGCTGGCAACAGCAAACCTCTCCTGGCCTTACATCTGCAGGTAGGGATTGTCACTGGTGCAGACTGAGTCTGAGTGAAGGATGTAACCCATGAGACTCCTCACTCAGGCATTTTGCTTTTGGCAGAGATTAATGCTCATTGTTTAACAAAAGAAATAAGTCATATTCTCTCCTTTTATCCCCGTTGTACAGCTGGATGAGAGGGTAGGAATTAAAGGCTTTTATACTGTTTCTTGATTTCAGTGCATCCAGAAATGTTACATACTACTTACCTATATTCACATTGAGATACTGCCTACCCAAAAATCCAGCTGATATAAACCATCCTGGTTATATCCCATGGCCAGATAATCTTGTATTCAGAAGAGCTCCCGAAAACTACTAATACATCTGCAGCAATGGTTCATTTTTCACTGAGGCAGTGACATCCTAATCTATGGACCAGATGGAGTGGGGCCTTGGGCAATTGTAATCAAAGAGCAACAGCCACAGTTTGAAGGAAAGAGATTCTCTGTTGGTTTTCTATTAAATGCTTCTATTTTCATTTTCTTTTGACTCAATTGTGTGCATCACCATGGCCCACTGAACACATCTGGCTGACATCTTAGATCACATACCTGGCACATTGCTGTGTTTGCTCAAAGTTTCCCTCCTTCCAAAGTCAGTGGCAATGCTCTGTGACGACAACTGGTTTTATCCTTGGCCTTAGGTGGAGTTTGGGGATCAGCAGGAGCAGTTGCAGGCAAAGGCAGGCTGAGAAAATCCATCATTGTCATGACAAACCACTCCCATTCCTCTTCACCAGCCAAATACCTTTGCTGCTGTAGAAGGTAGAAGATTAATTTGTCTTGGATGCTGGAGTTCAAAATATGACCACTCAGAAAAAGTATAATCCCACTGAGTTACTATAAATTGGTCTAGTTCAGTCCCTGCCAAAAGATACATTCTTCATCTAACATTGACTAGGACCTTTGCTCACGAATAGTTACTGGCTATTTCATTAGTCTGAAGCTGCAGTCTTAATGTCTTCAGGTGTTGATGAACACATAATTGTATTTTGTCTTTTTCTTTTCTTTAAGTAAATGAGTTAAATTAGAATAAAATCTGATATTCTGCTTCTTCATTGCCTCATAGCTTTCAACTATTTCGAAGGTAATAATTTTACATTTACTGTGAGAAAAAAGTTGCTGGAGTAACAGATCCTGTCATACATACTGCTTCCCTAGGCTTGAGAAGACATTAGAGAGTTCTTCCAAATGTTTTCATTACAAACTCTGTAGCAATTTCAGAAAATGTATTTCAACAAGCTCTGTGGCTACTTTGGTTCTTGAACAGTTTCACATTGCATTTATCTTCCAGAAAATTACTAAGTGCTGTGGTTTTATAAATTTTTGTTATTTTCACGTTGGTAATTGACATGCTAATTATGGCACAGACATTGCTTTTAAATCCCATGTTGTTTCTTTCCCTACATACAGTGCGTATTCTTTGAATCCCTATCACATTGTGATCTTCTGTCAGTTCAAAGACTGACTTTGCTTTTCAAGCTGTTTAGACATTCTTTTCACTTAATATACTGCTTTAAGGATCTATGATAAGATGTTGCTGAGGGCAGTGTGAGACTCTGGGACTTGACTAGGCTGGATTAGAATAGAACAGCCATGTATGTTACATTAAACAAAAGTGGTTTGAACCACAGTAAAGAGCCAATACTTGTTATCCACACTCTCCAAATGCATAGGCATTATTGACTCCATTTATATGACATCTTCGCTCACTTTGTTTTCTTGCTTTGCCTTGCTAAGAACAGATGGGAAGAGTAATTTAAATACCGAATACCATAAGGTACCTGGAGTAAAATAAATTAAGGAAATACCATAAGTGAGAGAATGAAGAGTTAAACCCCTAACTTGAGATTTACAATTAAGAATTAACAGAGAAGATAAGCTTTGCCAAGAGACAGAAATCACTGCACGGAGGGAATCTTGCAGAGGATGGGCAGGGCTCTGACATTACAAATACATGGTCATAGAAAAGAGGAGACTTGAGATGTCAAACATCTAAATCAGTATGGATTTGTGCACGCTGTAGCAGAAAACATAGGTTGGGATAATGTCCATTCCATGACAGAAGAGGCAAGGAATACCAGACCTGACTTTGCTTCACAAAAACATGTGAATACCAACAGAAGGAATATATAGGATGGGTAATGAAAACAAGGACAGCACCACATGCTTCAATGAAAATTATACATAGTGAAAATGTACAACATAGCAGCCAAAGATGAAATGATCTAACTGGAAATAAATAAGACATTTATTTTTTAACTGTTATACAGAAGCATATGTGTTGCCAGAAATACTTTTGGAAGACACTTGTAGGAGAGTCACACATAGCAGAAAATAAATATGGAAACAGAATGGACAGTGATAAGCTTATTAAGCACAAAGAAATATGGGAACAACACAGGAAAATAAATGGGAAATAAACTGGAAAAGGCATAATTTGTAATATTGGCCCAGAAAATATGTCAACTCCCTTAGCATTGTGCTATGTGCTCCCTGCAATTCTTGTCTTTAGGAAAAATACTCTTAAATCAGAGGTAGAGGGGATGTTAGTAGGATCACTGAATGGAGGATGTTTGAACCATCACATTAATTTTTGTAGGAACAAAGCACAGTTTCTTCTAGTACCAGGACAAAGCTAAGCAAACAAACCAGAAAATTCTAGATAATGCAAATAATGCTTGAATAAATAACATAACACAAAAAGTCCAATGAATATGTCACGGGTGAGATGACAGGGGAGAGCCTGTCCACATAGATGAGGAAAATCTGTAAAGATTCATTGGGAAGGTTGCCCCTAATCTGCTAACATTTGCCCCTAATCTGGCTGCTTGCAGCCACCACCTGGAGCACTGCTGCTCGCTGATGTTTAATGGATGTGCAGTGTCAATATTAATACAGAGTCTGAAAAACTGAAGGAGTTTATTAGGGGACTCTATTCCAGTGGTTCACAGCACAAGAGTTAAGTTATGCATTTATTTCTCCAAGGACACTATTAGTGGTGCTGCAAAGCTTTGCTCAAAGCTTCAAAACAATGACTTCTATGTCACTGACACCAATGAAATGTGATACCAGTGTGTTCTAGCAAATAAAGAGATTTTGGGGTTTTTCACAGAAAACAGTGTCTGCTGTAATTGGCCATGTCACACTACTGAGATTACCAAGCCAGTTCACCTGGGAATTTCTGCTTGCAGTTAAATACACAGCTGGAAGGTAGACCCACTCCCAGCTACCTGTGTGAAAATGGAGCCAGGTGCAGCTTAGAATTACATGTTGTGTGTAATGATCTGACTTAGAAAAACAACCAATCGACTATCCAAAGTTTTGTCCTACCTTGAACAGAAGACAGACTGAGATTGCCAAAGACACCACTGAGAGAGAGATTCCAGGGAAAATAAGTGTTATTAGCAGAATTGCTATTAAAATTATGCAGAAACTCTCATTAGTTAGGATCAAAATGAATCTATGAAAGTCCTTAAGAGACTGAAAAATTTAAGTGATGAGTGAAGAAAATATTTCTCAGACCATTAAAGGCATTGTGGAAGCTGGCAAAATTCACTAAATATACCAAAACAAGCAAGAGATTTAGATAGCTCATCTAGATGGTGGAGGACAGGCTGCAGAGCTGTGCATCTGCTTGTGTGTGTGTGCACTGTTGCTCCCAGCACTTCACTAAAACAGTGGGACACAAGCAGCTGTGCACTCAGTGCAATTGGTCACCTGGAGCACAGTTGGTTGTGTGAACACGTCCAGATCCAAGCAGGGAGGAAAGAAGGGGACAATGAGCCTGTTGTTTCAGCCAGGACAGCTGGGCGGCCTCAGGATCTGCAGGTTCATGGATATGTGAATGCTTTGTCCCCAGTCAGCCTTGCAGATCCAAGAAGCAGCAGATTCCTTGCACTAACACTGATCCTGAAATGTCACTAAGCATCGATTTAGGAGGAACACGTGGCCTTAAGGTTATAACTTCGATGGCCAAGCATCCCTGTCAGCTGTGCTGTCAGGCTTTTGTGGCTGTCAGACATGAGTAATGGCAGCTAGACAAGACGTAAGGCACAGCTCTTGAAATCCAGGCACAGTCTGATCACTTGGACCTCACAGTTTACTGTGTTTATGGGAGTCCTGCTCTGTCCCACCTCAGCCACCACATCTGGGCTGTGGGGAAGCATAGCTGCTTGCTCGTTCACACCCTGGTCCCACAGATTCGTGAGTGCATGGGAGAACCTGGACCAAGCATCAGTCACTGGTAATCTCACTGTAATGAAATGTGTATCCTGGTAATTTGGGAATAACTGTATCTTAGGCTAACAGCCATTGATATCTTCCCTCACCAAGTTTATTTACTCCATGACATAGTTACTGTGTCTTAAACAGAAATCACCCTCAAGGTATCATCTAATTATCTTCTCATCATTCTGCAAATCTGTTTCATATTACCAATAATCTTATTACTACAAATACAACATTCATTAAGCAAATGGAGAACAATAAAAATACATACAGTAATAGGAATCAAATTAAGTTTGAATCTCACAGTGAACGATAGATAATTCTGGATCAGATTGTTCTCATAGATTTTACCCCATTATTTTCTAAAAGGGCTTAAATAGCTAAAAAAGTTTCAATTACAAGGTTATTTTCTAGAGTCTGGCCATTTTATGTGACCTGGTTACCACAAAATGGCACAGTCATAACCAGAACTGCTTGCAGAAGCTTCCCCTTGGTGAGCAGGGAGATCTTTCAGCAGAGACAACATTGCAGGGGTCCCAAGGCAAACAGCAGTCCCTGCACAGGTCAGGTGAACTCTGGGACAGTGATACAACATCCCTTGGGTATGTCAGATGCTTCCAGGTCACATCCTGAATGGTCTTGCATGAGACTGGGAAGCCATCACTTCTTGATATGTAGTGACTCCTGATGTTGTACTGAGCAGAGCAGAACCACAGATTTGTTCTGAGCCATCTCTGTTTAAAAGATTTGGGGTTGATCCTCAGCTCATGGGGGTAAATAGAAATGCATTCATGAAGCACAGATGGGTAGATTTTCAAGCTATTCTTGCCTATCAGATGTGCCAGTTTATATTTAGCTCTGTTACACCTGCACAGAGCCACTTGAACATGTATCAAAACAATTCCCGTCCCTAGCTGTGATCAGTACTCTCCAGTCCAACAGCAGATCATCATTTGTCTCACTGGTAAAATAACTGCTGAGGACTATAAGTGTTTTTTGCCATCTGCAAATGCATGAAAATATATTTGGAACATTTTATGGGTACATTGCACACCTGATGGAAACATTTATGACTGCTTCATCTCTGGGTACATCAAAAATATCCTCAGCCAACTTCACTGTTTTTATCAACTCCACTCTTTTATGTTCATTCTGGCCTGGAAATTTTTTTTTCTGAGCATCACAGATGAGTTTGTGACCTGTTTGATATGCTCTGCCAAATGGTCATAGAAGAAATCCAGCCTCTGAAGTACAGTAGGTCCCATTAAATCAATGAGGGGATGGCGTGATATATGCATATGTGCATGTGCAAATGGCTGTGTGAGAGAGGGCCAAGGCAGAGAGAGGTGCCTGGATTTAGTCTGGGCTCAGGAGAGGCTACTGGTCATTGCCTTTTTGTGCTGGCCCAGTGCCTTCCTATTTGTTCCTCCAAATAATTAAAATCCCTTTTTGTTTTAATATGCAAGTTTGCGTTTACCTCAATAATTCAGTACCACTCCTGCAAATATAACAGAAATATATTTTATAGCAAAATGGGCAAAGAGGTAATAAATGAGAGTTTTTAAAAATATAAAACTCTCCTGGATCCATTAAAAAATAATAAAATGGGAAGCTGGAGGACAATATCCCACCCCTGCTGGTGTGACAGCCTGCAAATCGCTTGTCCTTTTCCATTCATGTTGTGTGACCCTCCAGTCTGGGCTGTACTTGCCTATGACTGTGCTCCTGTAGAGAAATACATCCCAGGTGATGTATGCAGCCACTTTTAGGAGGAATGAGGCAGGTCCCAGGGGCTCCCACTATGCTGTTCAAAGCTACACAAGTCCTCTGGTGTGTGAGGGGGAACAAGAGGTCAAAGGGAATAAGCTCTCTGGCCAGCTCCCCTATAACTCACATCTTGCATCATACACTGCCAGCGTTTGTTCTGCTGCAATCCCATCTGGTCTCAGTCAGGAAATGCAAAGATGCAATCAACTTTAGGATGAAAAGCCACGTGTGCCCCTGGTTTAGTGTTTTTATGTGTTGGAGCCATGTGCCAGCCCAGTGCTTTGCCTGGCTGGAGGTTCCACTCAGGACCCTGTTTCATCCTCCTCCTCCCTCCTCTATCTGGAGCTGCTGAGAGAGGTTTCTGATCTCCAACACCCTCACACAGTTTAACATGGGCTACCCAGGATGCAGAATTTGTAAGAGATCCCTTTCCAGCCAGCCCTCCTTGGGGCTGCAGGAGGGACCCAGGACAGAGCAAGAGCTTGTCAGCTCTCACTGTGGTTTGCAAATTTGGAAATGAACCATGAGGAACAAGAAATCAGTAACGTGGCTCCTCCTGGCCATTCTCTTGGTGGGATGGAAGCTGAGCTGCAGACCTTGGGAATAGAGTTTGCCCTCAACCTCTTCGGATCTCTGCAAGCAAAGGGCGTGTGTTTTCTGAGCTGGCAGGAGTGAATGTGACAGCAAAGGAGAAGTGAGAGAGGAAAGAGAATGAAGGACTCTGCACAGAGGTGACACCCTTGAGGGCAGAGCTGGCAAGCTGAGACCTTGGTCTATTTGCACCAGCATTGCTATTTGTGGCTGGATGCAGACAACAGTGAGGCAGTAAAAGGCCTTTTATTTAAGGTGCTGACACCTCAGGAGAAAATGAGAAAAAGAGAGGTGCTAAAAGAAAAATACATTGCTTTTCATTCTCCTGTCCTTTCACTTCTTCCTTAAATTTTATGGGATGAACTCGCTCAATTTAAGTACTTGTCAGCAAATGTCTGACAGGACAATCAAGAGCCATGCACTGTGCCAGCTGGAACACTTCCAGGGCCAGGTGCTGGCAGGTACCTCGGCAATGCCTGAGGGGAGAGCCCTGCTTCCCTCCTCCTTCTCCCCTGCACCCTCCCCACCAGGTAGTGAACCTGGTGCACAACCTCCTGCCATCTCATTAGCAAGTCCTGCGAGCCCCTGGGCTCTGTGTTCAGGAATAGAGGAGCATGCTCCTAATAAATGTGCAGCTTTTTGAATCTAGCTCTGCAGAGAAGTTGTGGGGCTGGTGAAAATTGATTTGTTACTGGCAAAATAGCAAAAAGGGACTGTTTTATACAGACTGGGACTATGCCACCTGGAAACATTTGAACAGCACTACCTCAGTAGATTTCACAATAAGCTCTTGCAGATGTTAACCTCCATCCCTGCTTACTCGTGGGCAAAGCAAGGCTGGCAGGTGGATTGCAAGGTTTCCTGCAAGGCCATTTTGGATGGTGCTGTTAGAGCTGGAGGAGGGAGGAAAGTGTGGCTGGCTGCCTGTCCTGAAATACAGTTTCCCTCAGGGCATCTGTCCATCTCTGCAGATGTGTTTCAACTTGCCAGGTGTATCTCGGTATCATTCAGATCCTGACTCAGACAACGTGAATCTCCATTCCAACCGTGAGCTTTCCCATCTCATCCTCCCTGGTGGGCTCCTCTTGGGGACTCAGTCCCAGAGCAAAGGTCTCAACAATGACAGAGCCTTCCAGATGAAAGGAAGAGCCGATGCAACGCACCTTGGGCAGTAACAGCAATGACAGCTGCGATGGGCAAAGGTGTCACCCAGGACACAGATCTGCTGCTGCCACCTGCGTCCCCCGACTTGGCTGGGCCTCCTGGGAGGCTGCGCATCTTTATGGAAAAAGCTGAGCTCTGAACATAGTATTTTTAGACTGGTTTCCTAAAGAAATGAAGATTCTGCCACTTCATATCTGCCCATCTGTCCCCATCAAACTTTGGATCCGCTGGCTATTTGCAAACAAGTTTGATGGAGCATTAGAAGTTTTCAGAAATATTTAGACTTCTATTTTTGAAGAGACAAGAAGTGCAAGGTAATGCATGAATCTCCATCTGACAGGGGGGGAGGAAGGGAGGACTCAGCAGTCACCTGTTCTGTCTGAAAGCTCTTTAACAAACCTCAGCACATGGTATTTCTTGCTGCAAATATGGTGGGTAGAGAATTCCCAAAGGGAACGAGCTAGGTTAAATGAAACAGAACTGCAGCCTGTCAGAAACACCCCAAATGTGAAACTGAGAACTTGAAGCTTTGTTCAATGCACAGGGCAACACGTTTCACTCAGCCTCCTTTTCTCTGACAGGTTTGCAGGAAGTTTGTAGGAAAACATAACAGAAAAGAAGGAAATCTACCTCACTGTGAAGGTGGATATTTGGTTTTGTTTCATGTTTTACCCACCAGCTGAGGGCACGTGTATTTCTGCACTTGTGTACCGTCATGTATGTGGTCATTTAATTTAGCCATTAGAAGGCATTGGAGTACCAAGTGGTTTTCTGTGCATAGTGGTTTCA
This sequence comes from Grantiella picta, assembly GCA_013397955.1. NCBI lineage: Eukaryota > Metazoa > Chordata > Aves > Passeriformes > Meliphagidae > Grantiella > Grantiella picta. The sequence continues at coordinate 183,386 of VZRM01001321.1, forward strand.
AATATATATGGCCAGCTCCAAGTGCCAACTGCTGCTATGTAGACTTTGTGTTTTATTTCCTTCTCTCCCCCTTTGTCTGCCTTTGCTTTTGCAAATCACAAATCTCCCTATCTTTGCAAATAAAGGGAGATTATTATTTCTCCCTTTATGTTTTTGGCATGCATTTTGAGTATTGCTGTGAACAGTTAGAAAAAGCCAAAGCAGGATACCTAGTGCCTTCAGTTCTCCTGTTTAATATCTCCTGAAACACCCACCACCACCTCTGACTGAAAGGGCTGTCTCTGGGGAACTGAGCAGGGGAGAAATGATGGCCCAAAGCTTGGACTCTGTGACCTCTCCCCAACCATATCTGCTGGCAGCAGAGCTCTCCTGCTGCTGGGCATGCCCTTGGGCCACCAGCTCATTTCATGGTGCAGAGAGGAGCTCGGTGAGAGGGCTTTGCTATCACAGGCAATGCAGGCTTCACTATGAGCAGCCTGCTCCCGGTGACGTCTGCTTTGAATTTCAGAACTGAGAAGGCCAAGGGTTTATCTAAGGATGAGAAGAAATAGCAGGGAATTTAGCAGTCGAAGGAAAAGTGCAGTTTCTTACAAAGAAGCGGTCAGTGGTCAATCTTTGCAAGTCAATGCAGATGCAGAGTAGCAGAGACAGAGTGTTTGAGGCATGCTGGGGATGCTTGGGCAAGCCAGGGGCCTTCGTGGTGAGCTCTGGGGTGGCAGCAGCCTCTGCCACTACTGGCTGGCCACAGGCTCATTGCTTTGTTTGGCATGGCTTAGCAGGCTGATAAAATCAGAGCTGAGCTGGCTAGTTCTTCCACTTCTGTCTCATGCAAACGAACAAGACCACACTTCCTCTGAGCAGGGAGGGAGCAAAAATTTTAGTAAATGTAGCTTGTTAGGTGGTCTGGTTTTGGTCTCTGCAGGAAAAGAGCTCAGCTGTGACTCTTTAGAGGGCCCCTGGGGAAGAGCCCAGTAACGTAACAGAATAATGAGTGTCGAGCTATGAAAGCGTTTCATTACCAGCATCCTCACCCCATGCAGCCCCAGTCTGCTGCAGTTATCATGTGTGTCTGACAAGAAAGGTCACTGTGAGATTATCCTGCCTCCAAAACAGAGCCGTTGTGTTTCTTTGAGGGGGTCCTCACTCCAGGGTGGGCACAAAACATTAGCAGATATTCAAAGCAAAGGGAAAGCTGAACTTTGGGGTGCTCCTCAGAGACACAGCCAGGGATTTCTCTGCTCTGAAGAACTGCCCACTGTCCCTCTGTTCAATCTGCTGAGGCCCAACTGTGTTGCAGAGGAAACTAATAAGCAGATTTCTTTCCTCTAAACCTAATTCTCAAAACTTGCACTATTTTCCTTCCTAATTCAACATTTTTTCCCCTTCATGACCAGCTGGAATCTTAAATAGATAGTGCTAATTCAAAACACAGGAGCTGGACCACGAGAGATGAGCAGTCCTGCCACACTTCCCAAACTGAGCTGCCAACCCCAGCTGCCCAGAATGGTGAGGTGGCAGTGTCTGTGTAAGAAAGCCTCAGCCTTTGCCTTCCTGACTGAGACAGCCTAACAGGGGCACAGCAAACCCCTGCCCTTCCAGAGGTGGCTTGTGTGATATTGGGTTATTCAAATCCCTCTGTGGTGAACCACAGTTAATGGGTTTTCCCTTCTCTTGCTGTCTGCTTTGTCTAGATGCACTGCAGGCTACAGTGTGATCCTGTGGCTCTGCCCGTTGTATCCTCTCGTGCCAGAGAGCCAGACTCCAAGATGTGAGCGGCAGCCTGGAAAGCACCACAGAGCTGGCAGCAGCAGGGCTGGGCAGCATGGGCACTGTAGGGACCAATAACAAAAGGGGGTTTAAAAGTCAGCCCTCTCATGGCAAATGCAAACCTGCACTTTTACGCCTAAATCTTTCTTGAAGCCAGGCCACTCTCTTTCTGAAATTCAAGCCCTTCCATGACAGCATCTCTAGCTCAACCTTCAAGAAGCAGGTGGCTCTTTAAGTGTCTGTTCTTCTTCTCCCTTCCCTGTACAAGTGCTGAGCAGCAAAGCCCTCTACCCCCACAGCCACACTCCCAAGGCTTTCAGTGCCATTGCTGCCACAGGAGAGGGCACCTGCTTTCTCCCTCACCACAAAGCAAGCTCTCCAGACTTCCATTTTTAGCACAGATGAATCACATTTCCCCTGCTGATGGCAGAGAGCAAAGACCGGAGCAGCCCCAACCACCGGCATCACTGGGACACAGGGGCTCATTGCCATTGGTGGCACAGCTTAAAACGTGTGCAGTTGACAGTGGAGGTCCCTGTTAAGCTCTGGACACTCAGATCCAAGGGTTTAACTCAAGGTTCTATTGCTCTCTCTCAGCGCAAAGGAGAAATAGCCACCAGCCATAGGCAAGAGGTGAAAAATCACACTAAAGCTCACTGGCAAAAATAGCAAAAGCAGAAGCTCAAAAATCAACCATCTTTGGCAAAGAATGAAATACAACACAGAATTCAATATTCTACCACTTATAAGAGCAGTACTCAGTGTTAATTTAGTATTTACCTAGCATAAACTTAGCCCAAGCGGGAAAAACCTTGAAACTTAACAAACGCTATTTTACCCGAAAGTTCCAGGCAAAGAGAAGTAGGAAAAGAAAGAGAGGCACAGAGGAAGACAAAAGGAGAGAAGGAAGACAGCTAGAAAAACACATGTAGAGCTCCCACCTGGTGGGATTGCAACAGGGTCAGGACAGGAACTCCATACAGGCTCCTAGGCTGTGACCATGGGCTGACCTCGTGCTCCACCCTTTAAGCCCCACGGCCTTCATCTGATGGACTTCAGGTGGGACTGCTGGTGGCTTGGACAGCCAGGGCCCAGATGAGCACCTTGGCCATGCTCAGAGTCCAGGAGTGACAGCTCAGCCAGGCCATGGGGCAGCTCGGGGGCACAGCAGGTGCTAAAGGCCGCACCTTCAGCAAAGCCCAGGCGGCCAGACCCTCCCAGCAGAGCCAGGCACTGCCAGTCCAAGATGTTCTGAGACAGGCAACCTCCAGTCTCTGACAGCAGCCTGCCCTGATGGATGCCCTTGCAACGGGTTCTCATTGCCAGTGTCCGTGCAGCTGTAGGATCCACAGCTCCCTGAAGGCCAAGCCCAGCCAACAGCCCAGAAGGCAGATTATGGCTGGGGCTGAGGTGCCCATCCCTGTGGCAGGTCCAGCCCAGAAAGGTGCGGCAGCAGCAAGGTTGGCGCCTTGCCATATTTGCCTTGGCAGGCCCTTTCCAGCGCCAGTGCTCCTGCAGCTCCAGGCCTGCTAGATTTCTCAATGCTAACCCTAGGCATAACCCTACCCCTGCCCCTAGTTAATTACCCCAACTCACTACCTGGGTTCTCCCCGCCAGAAAGATGTAGGAGCAGCAATGTCAGGGCCCTGCCACGATGGCCCCAGCAGGCCCTTTCCAGCCCCACTGTGCCTGCAGCTCGGCTCTCTTTTGGTCTCTTCAGCCTAACTCTGGCCCCTGAATGTATCTTGGCACGGGGCTAGAGGGTCTCTTCACTATGTGTGGCACAGATTAAAATATGTCCCATTGGTAATGGAGGCACCCTTTTAACCCTGGACACTTTTTTCCCAGGGTTTTTGCTGAAAGTTCTATTTCTCTTTCTTAACGCACACAACAATTCCCCACCAAATACAGCCAAGAGGTGAAAATCTTACTGAAGCTCACTGGCAAAAAAGTCAAAAATAAACTCTCAAAATTAGCCTTCTTTGGTGAACCATGAAACCTATTCCTGACACAAGTAGACACAACCTTTTAAAACACACAACATGATTTTTTTATTTGTTTAATCAGTTTACATTCCACAACTGACAATTTACTTATTTATTTTTTAATTTTCCATGAACGAGTTGTTTAGTTACCAGACAAGATTTTAATTGATGGAAATACAGTATTCTCTGCCAATCTGAATAAAACCAAAACAAATCAAAACAAAAGGGAAATAGTAGGATGTAGTCAGTTTTTCAGCCAAGTTCTGTGATGCTTTCTGCAACTTTTGTATTTCGAAGTTGTGGGGGTTTGTTCATTCCCCTTATGAGTTCCCTGATCTCAACTCTGCCACTAAAATATTCTTTCAGGGCCCCAGTCCTGCAAACACCAATGAACATACACAAACACCCATGTGCCTGCAGATTAGCACCTTGGATTAACAGAACAAGGAATTTGGGACTGTTTCATGTTTAAACAACTTCTGTTCACCTCTGCTGCCACAGATTACAGGAAGAAATGGAAAAGTACATTACACTTGATGTCACGTTACTTGTGAAATTAGCCACCACACTCACATCTCACCAGAACAACCTAACAGAATAGTCAGTGGTTGTTGATGTATTGTTAGCACCGATGGCCACAGGAGCCACTTCGCCTCTTACAGCAGCACAGAGGTCCCAACCTCACAGCACGTCAGTCTCTATTACTTCTGACAAACGGATGTTGTGACCCAAAAGTCATAAAACTCTGTGTGTATTGGCTAAAAACTGCTCCACTTGGTCGAGCGGCTGCATACACAGTTCAAATATCCTTTACAATGCCCAAAACATCACCAGAAATGGACACGGTTTTGGACTTTTCAAAATATGCTAAAGTTTCATATATTTCAATGTAATTCCCAGTCTAGCAAAGCACTTAGGCATGTGCCTAGCTTTAAGCGTGGCAATAGCATCCTTAATGGGAAATTTATGCTAAAAATTAGGCAAGTGCTTTGTGGGATCAAAGCTCTGTAGCAGTGCTCTGAAGAAATCAGGACCCTGAGTGTCCTAATCCTGGCTTTTACATACACAGCCACTGCAGATTTGAATAAACCCAGCTACAGTCTTGATTTTCAAAAGTGCTGAAAAGAGAATGCTCCACCTGCAGCTGGTAGAACTTGTGAGGAGGCATCAAACCACTATACAGAAGGTCTTTTCGCAGGCTTTTGGCTTCCCATCTCCAAAATGGCTATAATACCTACCTGCCTCAGACAGGTCTGATGTGACTCATACTTGTAAAATTTTCTAAAGAGAAAATATGCCAGATAAATGCAATGCATTGCTGCATTTCTCTGAATATGCCTGAGTATTGTGGTATCCTAGGTCTCTTCTAACCCAGCTTTGAGGTGTGTGTACTGCACTTGGAGGAAACATAAACAGCTGGCCAAGATTTCCCTCATGACAAATGTCTTGTACCAGTCATATTATTTTACTTGGGAATGTCCTAGGAAAGTGCTGACATACTTCAACTTGCAGACATTTAAGTGAGTTATCCTAAGCTTCCCAAACTGTCAATTAGAGACAGTGATGATTGCAACTTTTGTCATCATCAAAGGATGATTATGGGAATTGCTTCATTTCTTCTGAGCAAGGAAAGAAAATCATAAGGAAAAAGGGACCAATGAGCAAGTCAAGAGAGGGGAACTCTCCAAAAATTTTGGTAGTGCATGGTTAGGGTGAATATTACTTGGGGCAGAAGAAACCCTCAAGAACAAATGTCTTCCTAAGATGCACTTACTGTGGATGGTGGGGAGTGCAGTGAGCCTCACTTTTCCCTGCCCCTTGTGCACAACACTTGGCCCTCACACAGGAGCGTTTTGCCTCATCTGCACACATTTGCATGGGCACAAGTGGGACAGTGAGAGTCAGACCCATGCACTGAACTGGCCAAGTGGGTCATGAGCAGCTGGGGAGCTCACACAGGAAGGTGACACTGGAGCTCTGATGGCCTGAGAGCTCCACCCGTCCTCCTTCCTTACCAGGATCACCCTGGTGCAAGGCATTGCTCTGTCTCATGGAGCCTGGGCATTCTCTCCCTGGGGCAGGGTCACAGGAGTGGTTATGGCTTTCATTAGGAGGTGAGACAGAGTTTTTTAAAAAGAAAGTGGAAAATTTTCCAAGAAGATAATCCAAGCGCATCGTGGGGGTGAGAGGTCAGGCAGACCCCTCTTGGCAAGCTGTGCCTTGGCAAAGTGAACCCAATTAGAATGTGCATGGCTGGACACATAGAACTTGTAAAGAATGGGAAACAAAGATACTGGTATGGAGTCACCCCTTAGAACTTCCTCCCACATGATGTTGGGCATTGATTTTATCACCTTTGAAAAGGAGGTTTTCTTTGACACTGAAACTGAAAAATCTGCAAAATGCTTGTGGGACGCAGAGAGTCAACAGTTTAGAGAGCAACCTTTGAGAGTCCCACATCCCAGTACTCTCCTCATCCCTTCTCACGGAGAGGGAGGGCAGGAGAGTGACAATGAGAATTTAGGAACATTCTGAAAAGTCTCGCAGAAAATGGCACTGCATCCTTAAATTTGATATATTCTCAAGCTCCTCCTCATTTCCAGAGTTCCCTCTTAAAGCCTTTATTTCTTTTTCACAGACATCTCAAATAACAAAACAGTCACATATGCAAGAGCTGTCGTGAAATGAGATTTAGAGAAAAATGTCTTTACAGGAAGCATGTCTGTATTCTCACACACAGGGAGGAAAGGGAAGAGAGGGAGACAGAGATATATATCTTATTCCTCCAAAAAGGGAAAGGGAGAACAGGAGAAGAATATCAGGATGATACACTACAGCTTGGGCAAGGTAGTACCATGCTGAAAAATAACATCTGATCACAGGTACTCAGCTTTATCTTCCACTTTCTAGCTAAAGTTTTTCCTTAAGTACTAGTACACAGTATTGAATCTTCACTTTACAGGTCCCTGCAGGTCAGCTGAAGTCCCCTTTGTCAAAACCTTAATGGTATTTTTAAAAATAAAGTTGTTCTGAGAGATGGGTGAAGATTGTCAGGTCACTGACTTGAATTTAGCTGTAAAAACAAATAGTAGTGACCATACATGGGCACAAGATCCAAAGTTTATTTAGGCTTAGAATTTTCAGAAATCAGTTTAACTTTCCCACTCCTCTGACTGTGTTTGTTTTATTCAGGTAATATATGGGAATATACAGGAGTTTTAAAGTTCTAATATGAGATTAAATGGATGGTCCTTCCAGACAGACTTGCTATCAATATGCAGTTCCAAATTTTGGCTCTGAGAGACTCTCACCATGAGATGGAGACGTACGTTCAGCCTTGTCAGAGCAGCTTTCTGAATAATACAGCCACAGTTGAGTGCGGCTTGTTGTTGAGTCATCCTCTTGTTGAGTCCTCATCTTGGTTTTTCTGAGGACAACTATAATCCCAACAATAAGGGATGAAATTGCAATCTCTTTAATCTCCATGTAAGCTGTTTGTACAGCAGTTATTAACATTGAAAAAAAGAATATGAAACTACCCAGACTGTATCTTGGAGAATTTTTTGATTATCACTACCAGCGAGATGACTTTTTCAGGCCAGTTTGGGGATAAAGCAGGAAAAGTAACCTTTGAACAGCTCAGCTGTTCAAATTTTTAAGATGTAAATTCACTCTGAACGGCTTCAGCAATGCCCAGGACTGGCAGAGAAAGGTGAAGAGTTCAGACCAAAGACCTCTGACATCCAGTACTCGGACCACCCAGTCATCTGTGCCTGGAGGCCACCTCAAGGCACTCACCTCAAATGCTATTTCCAGGGGCTGGGACAAGCCCTGTCCTTTGCAGTCATGTTGGAGTTTGGGAGGAGAAGGCTGTTGTGAACATCTCCTTTTGTTCCAACAGGCTTTCACAATTAACACCTGTGTTTTACACGGTCAGCCCAGGCCATGCACCCAAAGCACACAGACACGGCTATCTCCATCTATGGATGCTGTTCAGCACTAGGCACCTGATTCACCTCACCAGGACTTAAGAGCTTTTAAGATCTTGGGACCACCCAAGATACATCAGTGATTGCTCCATGAAGCAAGAAGAATCTCCTAAAGCTGACTTAGATTCCAATTTTGCTGGGTCACCACCTATAAGCTACTGTCTCTCTTCACTACCTGTACAAGAAACCAAGGAAGATGAGCCCATTAACATCATGAACTCAGTTAAGTGCCTAAGGTTAATGGGGACAAAGGCGAGTCAGAAAATCCAAGCCTTTGGGTAGCTCGATGTCACCCACAAAGCTGCTCCTCCCAGATGTACACATAAGGAGAAGGACAGCATCTATACAAAGGGCCTCCTAATAAAGGACAAGAAAATTAATTGAGAGAGGTAATGCCGAACAGAAATTCTACCATTGCTTTTTCAGTCCATTCCTTTTCCTTAAAAAAGCCCTTGAGACCCAGTCCTTTGACTGGATGTACGTGGTCGTGCTGCTGACTTCAGTGTGGCACCCCTCCTCAACTGGTGCAATGGCAAAATGAGGATTTTCCTGGGAAATAGTATGTTTTAATTTGTTTTGGTTTAAATCTGAGCTATGTGAGGATTTTCATATGAGGATTATGTAAAAAAAAAATTCCTTTGCCTGAAATTCTGTACATCAACCTCAGGTTATTTCAGGCAATAATGAAGATATGGGCATTTTTCATAAATTTACAAATATATATACAAATATACACATCTATACAAGTATATGTGTGTCACCCTATAGGCTAGATTTACTACTGCTTTATTCCAGCCACACACAAGTATAATGGTTGTTTTTTACAATAAGAGATTGGTAGAAAGTTGGAGTGACTTAGCAGTGACTTTTCCTGTGTCTATGCAAAAGATCCTTAAGTGGGCTGACATACAAGTACAGCCCCCTTGTCTAAGTCTCTTCATCACATATACACATAAATAGGACCCAGTCTTACATCTGCCAATGAAGCAAATTTCCCCTTGATTCAAATGACCTGTAATCAAAGAGAATTTTACTTGAGAAAGAACTGTAAGTTCAAGCCCATTTTAGGTACAGTTTAGAGTTTTGAAAGTTTTTGTCTGTCATTCTAGGCCTCAAAATGCTTCAAAATAATTAAAGTTACTGCAGAAAAAACCTTCAAAAGTTCCCAAATATGCTTTTCTGTGTAAGTAAGGGAAATTTTGTCCTGCAAAAGATCAAACCACAAATACATAGATATAAACACTCTAAGTGATGGAAATTGCTAAGTAAAAATAGTTACAGTTTAAATTAGATATCTGTGATTGCTGTTGGTGCCCAGGAGTTATAAATAATTCAGTACACTCTAACTGAATAGTCTAAGGCTGCACTTTTGTTTTTCTGATTACTTGAACCTTTTTCTTACGATCTATATTGTTAATGAATAAGCCTTTGTAAAAAAAAAATAAAATACAGCCTTATGCTCTACAGCCAGAAGAAAACTCTTCTTAAGGTAAAACATCAGAAGAGCTTAAGCAAATTAGGAGCATATATGGTTTTTTATAAAAAAAGTATGTAGGCACCAAAGGCATTTAGTGTTTAATTCACCGTCTAAGGAGGAATTGGAGGCTGAGGCTGTTTTGTGTACCTGGCCCCAGGAGACTGAGCCGTGACTGATTCACACTCCTCGGAGTCTACATCATTTTAAAACTGGGGCAAAACCCACAGGTTTTTGAAGGCTTTACTCTTTATCTCACCCACTGCAGAATCACTGTTACTGCTTGGGTATTTCTGACCCGCTGGCAGAGTAACAAGGCCACTTGAAGGAATTGCCTCTCCAGAGATATCCCTGTGCCCTGCTGCCCCAGGTAGGGCTCAGAGCTGTGGGAAGTGAAGCTCCCTGCTGTGCCCAGCAGCTTTAACCACAGTCTTCCTGCTGCCAACAACCTGCACAAGCCTTCTGCAGGCTCAGGGCAAATCCTACCATGGCACTGTCTCTTGGGATTGTTACACTAGGGTATCATAAACATTGCTGCTTTGGAGGGGATACACTGCAACTCTTCCTGAAATATCTGAATACTTTTGGATGGAAAATACTGAATTTATCCCAGTTGTATTTTGCTCCCTCATGCATCTTCAGCAGAGGTTTTCCATGTGATCTGCACACACAACCTAACACGGACACAGATGGCATCTGAATTGTACTGCAACTCCTGAGTTAAGTACAAAAGAATGGAAAACAATTATGCTGCATTTTGCTATGTATTTTCTCTCTCTATAGGACACTTTTACAGGTTCCTGGCATCCACATGATGTGGGATTTGCACGTGTGTGTGCGTGTTTAAGGAAAGAAGGGAGTGAGGGTCTCCATCTGTAAACACCCTATGCAAGAAAACTTTTGAAGTCACTTTTTGCCACTGTGCAGGAGTGTTAATCAGTGAAGTAAAAATATAAAAGTGCAGCCCTAGAAGGGACTGACGGCTCCTGCTGCTGGTGCTGTGGGTGACATTGGATTATCCTCAAATCATTTTACCAGTTTTGACCTATAGCAACTCCTGGTGGGTCTCCTTTTTTTCACTCCCCCACTTTCCCCTGGAGATAATCTGAGACTGGTATTTTCATTACAAGCCTTCCCTTACACGGGAAGGACAATTGATCTGTGATTCTGGAGTGCTTTACTAGAGGTGACCAGCATTTCATTTCCCTCTTGTGGCCTATATTGAGCCAGTCCTCCAGACTCTTTCTCCAAGTTAAATCCTAAACATGTGCAAGGCATACTGCAGTTAAATTAACGGCATTGTGTTGGGCTCCAGTTCTCCCACTGATGTCAACAGGGAGCTTGTCAGAGCCACCTGGCACCAGCAGCATTTGCTGTAAAAATGTTGTGATCTATAACTATGGCTCTGAAGAAGGTTGTAGGATTGGGGTATTAGTGGGGCAGACAGGATGGAAACCCTAAGTTGGACTGGGGGGAAGGCAGGGTGGGAGGGAGGGAGGGAGGGGAGTTAGCATCTGATGACTTTCTTTCTAAAGCCAGAGAAGAGATATTGTGAATAAGTACACGTTCCATTTTCGGTGTTAACCAAGACAGCACTAAAATATTTTCTAAGGCACCTGAGCTTTCTATGAACCTCAACAGTATGGAATAGTTGCTTTATATTCCTGGCTATAACTGGAAACAGTGGGACTATAAGTTTTGAGCTAAGCCCTGGTTTTGAGTTTTCACCTTAGACTGGCAGAATCAAGACTTTATGGATCTGGCCTGGAGTTTACAATCAAACTTTAGGCTTTTTTGAACTTCGGTTCCTGACCTTGGAAATTCATCTGTCACTAATCTTTACATGCTGTTTGTGTTTCATGCCCATTTTTTTACTCTTTGTCTGTCGTTGGTACCTGGCAATCATTCAGAGCTGTCTCAGTTTTTTCCCTTAAGTCTTCCCTTGCTGGCTGGATGAGCACAGCAGTGTGAGCCATGAAGGAGTGGGAAACCTGGGGGCAAGGAAATGCAGTGTTGCTTTGTGTGAATGTGCCTGAACCCTCCTGGAGCCCTTCTAGCTCTATGTAGAGATACACAGAAGAAAGAGCCCGAATAATGCATGTCTGTATTTAAGCTATACTTGGTAACATATTATTTTCCCTCCATTTCGCTGCTGGCAAGTTAGCGTGGCACTTAAGAATTAAGGACAGTTTACAGTGATTTTCTTCGGAGCTCTGCTTATCAGTGGGGCTCCAGGGATGAGCCTGATTCGGAGTTGCTGCATGGTGGGTAAATGGACAGCCATGGAGACACAGTCTTCCAGGAATGCTTGGGAATCTGAGATACCCCTGCATATCAATCCTCTCCTTCACCAACTTTGCTTTATTCACCATCCAGTGAACTGCACAGCTAATGTGCCATAGCTAAAAATGGTCCCAAATGACTTGCATCTACAGGAAAGCAGAATACCTGCACTCTCACAAGTCACTCCTGGGAGAATGAGGATCCTCTGTTTAAAGGACTCTGAGGATGCTTTTTTCCCCTTTCGTTTGTTATTGCAGCTGGAATAACATTTTAAAAAGTAATGACAATTTTTCAAAAGCAATATTTCAAAGAAATTGCTTTGGTCACTGGTGGTTTGTGATCCACTTGCTACTGTCCCCGGGGTAGAAGAAAAAAAAGCCCAACTTGAAAGAGAACTGGAGGGACTGTACTATTTAGATGAGGAAAGATCAGCTGTGTGTTTGCAGAGAGGAAGAAGGGGTTGATGATATATACTGGCAGCTAACATGGGTCAGGAAATTTAACACACAAACAGCTTTAGCTTGAAGAAGAAGGTGTCCTATAGGGTACATAGGATACAGGGCATAGGTTCTCCTGCCACATAGCCCTCTCACATGTAGAGTGTCCCCAGAAGGGATGGACAGCAGAACCCCTGTAGCTGACTCGTTGCAGTCACAGGGCAACATCACTGATTCACTACAAACAAAACCTCAGCCTGCAGATCGCAGTGGATTGAGCCAATTCCTCCTGCATCCTTAGGATGGGCATTTTAGGGTATCTGCATTCACTGCACTCAAGTGACTCTGTGGTTTTTGGAGCACGGAGATGTGTTGTCCCCCAAGGCCCAAGTGCAGCATGAAAAGCTACATGTGGGAAAGAGCCTGCCAACCACAGATCCTGCATTTCCACCTCACAGAAAGGGAGACCAAGAACATACTGATAGCTCAGGCTATGACAGTGTCACCTTCTCTATAGGGGAAGGACAGGGAAAGAAGAGCGTGGGCTGGACTCTGCAAGAAGCTGAATGTCACCCAGGAAAGCACATTTTGACTTCGAGCATATGAATAGTCAACCAAAGTTAAGGGGATTAGTCACATGCTCCAAGTGAAGCACACACTTAGGCACTTGGCCAGAGCAGTTCTGAGGGACAGGGTCAAGCCTCTTAATGCTGGGATCACTGTAAACAGATTTCTAATTAGCTACTCCTCCAACTAAGAAACCACGCACCAGTCAAAAAGCTTCAATCTCTGTTCAGAAAGATACTTCAAAGCCTGCCCCAAAATGCAGAAACTCAGAGTAGCTGTCAGTGTGCTTTAGCTCAGGAGAAATGGAGACACTAACCATCACAAATTCGGATCTGGATGTATTCTGGATCAACACTGCTCTAAAGACAAGTCTGAGCCAACAGAAGGTGTGGCAGGGCTGTGACACCTGTTCAGGGGTATGGAAACACACGGGACTCCTCCCAGTTCTTCAAGTAATACAGAGGGAAATTCACTGTCTCCACTGTCTCTGTTTTGCCCTTAGTTAAAACAGTGATGAGGGAACTAGTGTTTGGACAAATGGTCCTTTTGGGGATTCAGTTGGAAATTAAGGTGAGAATATCATCTGTCACTTCAAACATTCCCACAGCTTTTAAAATGCTCCATAGCCACAGAGGCCTCACAGACCCTTGCTAGAGCAAGTGGAAAATCACAGAACTAGCCCAAAGATTCCGGGTCAACACTTTTCTGCTGTAAATAAACATAATCATAACCCTCTTTCACCACTGCCACACACAGACAGACACACAGGCTCATATACAGCTTTTAAACCAACACCATCAGAGAATACTTCATCAAGGCAAAACGGGTTTTATGCCAACTGCAGAAAAAAATAAAAGCTCCGAAAATCCATCAAACAGCAAAATTACTTCCATTTCCTTAAATCTTACTGCTCTACCTCTTTCAAAACTGCATCTGCAGAAGAATACACCCTGCGAACACTCATGGACCACACAAGAACACATCATCACAGGAGCTGCTGTACTGCTTTGCTTGCCACAGGGCCTGATGGTGGACTCCAGATAGATACCTCTGTGACTCTGGTTTACCTGGGTCACTCCAGATACCTGTATTCACATGCAACACCTTTCCTATCACAATCAGCATTGCAGAGGAGGAAGAAAGTTTGCATTCAAAGCTGTTTTAATGAAACAGCTACAATTTGCCTAATAATTTCTTACTGAGTTGTTTTTTTTCAAAATTTTTCATACTTTGAAGAAATGAACATTTTTTACAGGTATTTTTCGGTTTCCAGTTACTGGTTTTCTGCATTCAGCTTTCATTTAGCTTTCCAAGGCTGTTTTTGTTTTAAATTTCCTTCTGTTTAATGGTAATTCATCAACCTCCTTACCGAGTAGGCACTTGCACAGTCAAATGGTTTCAAAACTTTTCAAAACCACTCTATTTGAAAACCTTCCCAGAAAAAAATAAATAAACCAATCTACTTAAGAAGGAAGTTTCTTCAAAAGGCTTATATTTTCAACACAAATAAGTAAGTAATTTCTCTGGTCACATCTAATAGAAAATGAAATTGTGAAACTTCAGTTGGAAGGGATGGCACTTCAGTGGCAACACACTGACTTAGCAGCTGGCATTGGCATGTTTGGGGAATCTGTAGACAACGGGAAGCAAAAGCTAGGTAGTTGAGCAAGAATGGAAGAAACCCAAATCTACCCTACTCCAACATGCCCTCCAGAAAGTTCATTTCTTTGGGCCCTGTTAATACAGCTACATGTGTAAGAATTATTTGTTAGCTGGGTATTTTTAACCAAGCAATTCTGTTTCATGTTTCCTGTAAATGGAATGACCTAGAAATTAATGCCTGCATTTCTGTGCAGCAGGCCCTGCCTCCTTCTCCTGGTGAGATTTTTTAGATGCAGAGGATGACTCTTTATTGACTTACAAGGACTGATATCATGCAGCTATCAGGTATGAAAGGATTGCTGGTACTATCCCTGAATTAAGAGCATATTGGGTTGGGTTGGTTTTGGGGAGACCTTTTTTCTTTGCCCTGTTTCCCTTTGCCTGCATATTTGTCAGTGGTGTCCTCACTCCTGTATATGGCAAAGAATCCCTTTGGCTACACCCTTGGCCCTTTTTCCCCACCTTCTCTTCAGCCACTGGTACCCTGCAAGGACCCACTGTCCTCACAGCCAAAATGGTTTGCTTCCTCTAATGGCATTCACCCACCTCTCCAGACTTAGCTGTTCATTTAGCTCTTCTGGGACTTATGACCTGAACAATGGGAAGAGCAGAGGGAAGGAAAAAGGAGACGATGCGAAGAGGAATAGCAGGAAAAAGAGAAAGACCAAAAAAAGAGACAGAGTTCCATTTGCAGATTCACAGTTATATCATACAATGCTTAAGCTCGTGGGAAATGGATCTCTGTTCTCTGCATCTGACCCTTTCACACCCATCTGTACACAGTTCTCCCAGATGGAGAGAGGAGATGTCCAGTGAACCGGGGCAGTTTCCAAAGACAACATGTGGGAAGGTCTCATTTGGCATACATGAACACAATGAGAGGCATCTCTTACTTCTCTCTTACAGAAATTAGCTCCATTTTCCTCCTCCGCAATGGCTTTTGACCAGTTGTCTCAAACATCCAAACCGGAACCTTGATGAAATCCCACGCCAGCAAATACCTAGGAAGAACAACTGCCAGGCCTCCCCCCACCTCCCTTTTCCTTGGTCAGTCTTCCCCTGGATCCACCATCCTGAATTCTCAGAAGCTCCAGGAAAATAAAAAAACCTCCTGCAATCCACCAGGGAAGATGCGCTGTCTCAGACCTGATGGCTTTCCTCATGCTTCCGCCGTTGCGGTGCCTCAGTCTTGGGCCACAAACACAGCGTGGATGGTTTGGTGGACAATCACATTGCAATGTTTTAAATTTTTCTTTTTGTTAAAAAAAAAATAAGTAAGAGGGAAGAAAAAGTTATACACACATGTATCACAGCATTTTCAAAAGGCCTTCTGCTGCATTTACATTAGCAGTTCAGCCTCAGTTGTAAGCCTGGATGTAAGGCAGCTGGAAGATTAAAACCGCATTGTTGAAAAGTCCGCTGAGATGTCCTCTTGGAGTTTTTTATCGTTTTCTGGTTTTATTTTCTTAGATGTTTTTCTTTATTGTTACTAATTATTATTATTTTCACTTGTTTGCTTCTCTCTAAAGTTGGGCAGGCAAAGAGAAAATGCTTTTCTACTTTTCCTCACACATTCTGTCCATTTTGTTTTCTGTGTTTTAAGGAGGAAAAAAAAAACCCAAAACCCTAAAACCAATGACTGGACAGGCTTCTGTCATTTTGTTTTAAGAAAGAAAAAGGAAGTGGGTGGGTTTCTGATAATGGCCTTGAGGAGGTACGTTGTTGAAGTGGCTCAAATGCTTCATTTGTTCCTTTGTTTGCATTTTCCCTTTCGGCTGCAATGGACACGCTTTTTGTGTCATCCCCCCCGCACCTCTGCCCCCATCATGTCCTGTACAGATTCTGGTTCCAAATTCCCCACATGGATCCCCTATTTCCCCTCCCAAATGGCAGTAGGTAGGTGCAACTGTAGGTTCATTTGACCTCTAAGGTATGATGCTGAAGTTAAGAGCTGGATGGAAGAGCCACATGAGAGAAAAGCTTTCCCATCACTGTGAGAAAGAATGAAGCAACACAGAGTCCAGTGGAGATGTGAGTGCCATGTTGGACTCAGCTCTACCTTGGCACTGGCATTAATTTGAGACTTTATATATATATAATCATATATACATATATATGCATGTATAGGCATACATAGGCATATATATATATATGTGTGTGTGTGTGTGTTTGTTTGCTATTTGTTTTAGCACACTGTCCCATTCTCAGGTCTAGATTTGGGGCAGTTGGTCCTGGGGACAGGTTGGACAGAAGGGGCCAGAGTGCAGAAGAAGCCAGAGATCAGAGTGAGGCCCAGGCCCCCCCACGCACAGAACATGGACCAGCCATAGCCATGGCTGATGTCGTCGGGAAGTCCGTACAGGTAGCGGGGATAGCGGGAGAGCTCAAAGTTGATTCCAGCCACGCACGTGCACAGTGAAATGATGCAGAAGGTTCCTAGAGGAGAGCGGGAAAGGGAGGAGAGAGGGGAAAAAAGAAAGAGAAGTTAGAAGAGCGGTAGACACACCCCTTTCCAAGCTGTCTGAGAAGAGTTGGTGCAAGCAGTGAGAAAGTGCCTAAAGGAAGATGTTTGTATCGAGAGTGGCTTAGTCTGGAGGCTCCATGGGGGGAGAACTGAGTGCCACCAGAGCCTTGAATATTGATCTGATGCTGAACAAAGCTGTATGGTGAAACTTCAACAAGAGTTTTTCATTATGAGCATTCCCTTGGGAACCAGAATGCTTCACGGAACCATTGATTTATCTGAAACTTTGCTTTAGACAAATACATAATGAAAAACCTTGCTTTGACATTTTTGTGAGGGAAAATAAGCTTGAGTTTTTTGTTTAATACCAATTTTTCAGTGACAGATTTTATAGAATAGTACAATATACTTCACATATTCTGGCTTTGTTTAAATGCACATTTGAAATTACATGGGAGATTTTTCTTCTTGCTTTCCTTATATCAAAATACAGACATTTTTCATTATAGAGTCTCCTTTTAAATATCACTGTAAAAATCTTAAAATCCTTCACAAAACACAGATTCAACCCTCTGCATGATTCCAGTTACAAACCAGATGCCCTCTGCAGTGTTGCTGAAATCTTCAAAATACCCTGTTCTTGCTTTCCATCTCGGCAATATTATTTCATTTCTTATTTCTTCCAAGAACAAATTTCATAACTCTGTCAGGTGGTGTTATGGAAGGACACATGTATCAAATGAGGCTGAACCTTATCCCACCCAGATGAATCTAATTTTGATCTTTGGCCTGCTGCTTCATTGAAGCTAAACTCTGATCTCCTGAAATGTCACAATTGCCACCCACACACCAAATATGGATAGATAGAGCTGCTACACACCTGCCAAAAGACATAACAAGTCAGCACGAAGTTGGTACTTTATTTTTCCTCTCTAATTCCTGCCTTTGTGGGCCTCTCTGAATTGCCTGGAGAGTCGTGGGCATAAAGGGCAACCTACAGGACACACGCTATAGGACACACATGGTCAATCCCGTGTGTCATCCCTCTGTTCATGCATGGATCAGTAACATGCAATGTGTGCCACCTGCACAGCACATCCTGCACTGCTTCACTAGCAGCTGCTGCTGAGAAATCTCCTCTTCTTCCTGGTCCCAACCCCTAAACCACCACAATCTTCCAAAGCAGTCACAGTCAGCCTAGTTTCAGTGACAAGCTCCTGTCTTCTGGTGTCCTTGTTTCTTTCTACTCCTTCCTGCCCCTGGTCCTGCTTCTCTTCTGCAACACTTTTGCTGTTTCTCTGCTGCTTTGCTCTTTTTAGTTGCAGTTGCTTTGAATAAATGAATTTGATGTTCCCCACTCTGAACACATAAGTAAGATTATTTGGTGAATTCACATGGAATTCGGTTCAGAAACTGGAAGCATTTGCAGGAACTTACATCACAAAAAATGCGTGGGCATTCTGCTATATCCACCTTCTTTATTTAGTAGGAGCATCACATAGGTGTTGAGTCTACAGGCAAATCTCTATCATGGACCTGCTGTGAGATCACTGTCACGGTCTTCTCTCTGTTCCCCCTTCTGAGCACTGCTGTGTCTGTTTGGACTCTCTTTTCTCCACTGTATTTTGGAATGTCACTTGTACATAGTCTGTGCTGTAAAGGTCAGGTGCCTCCCCCAATGCCATGTACAGCTGCCAGATGACACAGGATATTCATAAATGCTCATATTCTGGCAGTGCCAGTGGGTACCAGTGAGGACCAGCAATCTGCTGCAGTAGGTACTATGCCCATTTCATTCAAAACAGGCTCCTTGCCTCCCACCAGCACCCCGTCAGTCTGCAGTCAATGATCTAGATTCTTGCAAAAGCCTTGTGAGATCCCAGGCTCTGGAGCTGCCTTTGGAGATGTCCTGTACTGCTTCAAAGCACAGAGCAGGATAAATGGGGAGATCTGCCTCCCACAATCCATTAGTCAAAGATCGGGTTGTTTGATTAGAATCCACATACCCTTTCCATGTTTTACTATGTTACTTAGGTTATTCAGTAATATGAAGATGTCTGACAAGAATGTGGTTCCCTGTGTTCCATGTCAGAATGACTAGTACATTGTGGGATCAGGAAAAAAATGATACATCAGAGGCACAGTGCTCTGAACCGAGCTCTGTGGCTCATTTCAAATGGTTGTGGTAAGAAAATGACAGGGAAGGCCTTTCTTTGCTAGTAAGAACATGATAATTTCAGCTCTATCAAGATACAAGATTGTTAAGAGAGGTGGGTGGGAAAATCTGTGTGGCCAGACTGAAGCTGCATTTGCTAAGTACAAAAGGGAAGGAAATAACTTTGGATTTCAAATACTCCCCGTGCTTTCGTGCTTTGTCTTGGCTGTTTTGATCCCAAGCTCTTCAGTGCAATGAGTGGTGCTTACCCTTTGTATTTGAACAGTGCCCAATATATTGGCACTCCACCTTGCTGAGGACATTCTGCCCCTTAACAAAGGGACAACAAAGAAGAGCAAGTAACAGCACTAGAGAACTAAGCAAATCACAAGCATGAGACTTTTCCAAAAAAAACCTGCCCCTGTTCTGGAGAATGTGCTAACCCATGATGACAAATAATGACTGCCATGCACAATGTCACAGAGAGAAGAGTATGGTCCTCAGCCAGTCACCCCTCTGTGCTTCTGCAGGATGTCTCTCTAGAGCTGTTCATTGCAGACACAAAAAATGCTATTTTATGCCACCTAGAAAAATCTTTATGGCCATTTTATGAGTCCTATGTGTTACTTGTATTCAGCCAAGCCAGGAAGTTCTCACTTATAGTTAATCTGGCCTCTCACCAGGAACTCAAACTGAACCCTTATGCAGTTTCCTGTCAAGTTTTTTCCTTTAGTGAGATGCTCTCCTACACGTGCACTAATGCCCCAGATCCCCTGGAAACCGCTGCAATACAAACATTAATTTCTTTGTGAAAAAACTCCCCATAACTGTGGTCCAAGCAGATGACCAGAGCTGAAGGCTGGCGGTCCAGCCATGGCCCTGACACACAGAATGTGAATGACAGGTGGTAGGTAAGAAGAGCTTGCTGGAACATGAGCTGCACAGGGGGATTAAGGCCATCTCCTTCAGCAGCTGAGGAGAGAAAACTCACAAAGTTCTTTGTGCTGGGATTTACACATTATCCTCCTAATGAAACACTAATGAATGAGACAAGGCAACAGTGGGATTTTTGACAGGTAATTCACGTGTCACTGCAAAATGCTTCAGTCAGGTGAGAGATGAAATTGCATGTAAAGCTGGGTCTGTGACACAGGAACTGCTGTTTGACATGTAGTCAAACCTCCATCCTGACTCCTTGTCAGGTAGCCTCCCTTCATCCTGACTTGGTTTTGACAGTGCCTGTCCTCCTAAACGGACTGATGATCATCAGTGGTTTGAGAACCTGAGCTATTAAACACCCCCCAATTATCTTGTGCTTGTCCTTCCTATATATTACAGAAGAATATTAAACATTACAGTAAATGTCCCACTCAGATTGGAAGATTTTATAGGACAGAGATGAACTTATTTGCTATATATGTGTATAAGATTGGGGTGCTGCCATCCTTGCTGCAGGGGCAGACACAGTCTGAAGAAGGATGACAGGGAAAGGTAATATCATTGCTGGTCAAAGCCTAATTCCATGTGGATTATGAGTCAGAGCCCTTTGCTGTAGCTGTTTTCAAGCCTGATTATATCAAGCAGTGCCACAGGCCTCTGCTGCAAGGAATTAATTTTTTTTTTTTGCCAATGTCCCTTTCTTTCCAATCAGCCCAGCTGTGTGAGGGTCTGCAATGCCTCCGCAGTTTTTAAACCTCACCTCCAGGGGAGACCAAAGCTGCTTGTAAGTGAACTGATTTAAACACAAACAGGCTCAAATCATCCATACCAAATCTGTTTGAATTTTCCCTGATGCTAGAATCCCCTTAAACCATGTCAGAAGTCACATCCTTCACCCACAGACCTGGCTCAACTTCCACAGTGAGAGAGCTTGAGGGATTTCCCAGGGTCCATGGTGTTTTGTGAGACAAGAACTGTAGCCTTTCTTAGATGCCCTGCAGATGGAGGTGAGCCTTTGTGGTGCTAGGGCACAAACAGGCCCTGCTGGCAGGAGCTTCATCTAAACCTCCTCACCCTTATTGGGGAGGAGGCATCTGACTGGAACCTGAAGGAGACATCGCCACTTTAAACTCACAGGAAATCAAAAAAGCCACTAATTAAAATTATCTGGGCACCAAGCCCACATCTGAGACCACCCTCTCTACAGACCATTTGTCTCAGGATTTGGAAATCACTCCTTTTGCATATGACAGAATGATGCTCGCTCACTCCCTCCCTTTTCCCCCCCCAACAGACAGAAATGAGTCACAAACTGTGCTGTCAGATGTACAAAGTAAACAATCCCAAAAACTGATTCTTCTTGCCTTCTGTTATTTTTTAAAACATATAGAAATGTCAAGTATTACTTACAAATTAGTAGATAAAAAGAGAAACACAAAGGTATGGATTTTAAGATGCCCTTTGAAACCATGCAGTTTTCATCTAAATGTAAATCTCTGCTTTTAAAGTATTTCTAGTAGCTTCTTGTGGCCACTAATGTGTTTGGAAGAAGTGCTGTTTACTTAATTATCATCACTTTCTTTTATTATAGGGCTATGGGAGAAAAAAAATCTCACAAGAGAAATGACGTTATCTTTACTTTCTCTCTGCCCAACTAGCTTTTACTATTTTCAAGGTACATCAAACAAACAAATAAAATCAGGTCTGATCCTAAAGTGGAGTGTGTAGCGTTAACTATTTAAATTATATCCCAATCAAATGAAATTATTAAAGAATACACCAAATTCCCTCCCAACACAGTGGTGACAAAAGCCTTTTTTGGGGGAGGGAGCAGCTTTGCAGTAAACTCCTTCTGTGCACGGATTAAACGCCTCAGCAGCACGCAGCTCTTGAGAACATTTTATTGCTCTGTGCATACACGCATAGAATATAAATTATTGCTTAATTATGTACTGTTCCAGCAGAAGCAGCTTGCAGCATCACCAATAGGTTGCGGAATAGCAAGGGGTTTACTGGAAAATTGCCCTTATGAAAAAAAAGCAGAGATGGAAGGATAAATCTGACTGGGTGATGGAGATTTAGTGCAGCATCCTTGTGAGATTATATCCCCACCTGGGTTGGGACTTAATGCATTTTTATCTTATACCACAGACCAGATAAACTGCAGGGTCTGTTATGATATTGCATCATAGCCACTCTCAGAATGTGGTTTGCATTTGGCCTTTGGCCTCCTGCCTCACAAGGGGCCAGCAGTGCCCAGTGCATTCTGGAGCTGTGTGCCTGCTGAGTGTCACCTCCCCTGTGCCCTTTGCAGTGACTGCTGCTGCACAAGCTAAAATGTCTTGTGGCACCAGATAATGTGTCCTCAGGCACAGCCCCAAACACTTAATGGGGACCATCCTTAGGCTTGTGTAAATCAGTACCATAAACACAGGAACAACGTTACGGCAGCTGAGGGCTGAACTCCAGTTTGCTCTGCTGATACAAGCGTCAGTCCTCATTTCACGCTGCAGATTTGCCATGGTGACATGTCTGTGACCGTATCCCTCGGGGCAGGGGACTGCACTGGGAGTGGGCACCCATGCTGTGCACTGCAGCAGCCAGGGAGCTACAGCGATGAGCAAGCACTCTCTGAAGCTGTGAGCTGGCACGGAAGGGAAAAGCAACACTACTCAGCTAAAGGCACGATGGTTTGAGGGACTAGGGAGAAAAGAAAGCTTTCAGATCAAAGCCAGAGTGAGTAACACTCTGATTACTTTAGCAATGGTGATTCCTACGACTCACCTAAAATAACCTAGCAATAATAAAGTGGGTTGACTACAGCCATTAAACAAACATAATGGGTCATGAACTTGCAGCCCCAACACAGGAGACAGCAAAAATTGTGCCGGTTGTAGTACTGGGATATAACTTCAATTTTACAGGGAGCAGAAAGGAAAGAAAGGCCCTCAATGTCAAAATGAAGAAACATTCTAATCCAAGGTTAGTGAAATTATCCCATCCATGTGCTGGCAAGCATCATGCTTGGCAACGTACAGAGGCTTCCGGCAGGTTCAGCCTATCCATTCATTATTTTCAAGTGACCAAAGGACTCTGCTTGTACAGCTGTCAGGATCTTTACTGCAAAAGTCTCTGAGCTCCTTCTGTTCCCTTGAGTTGACTTGCCCAGAGCAGAAAAATTCTTTCTATATGTGCTGATACAGTTACTGAGATGGAATAGTCATAAATCAAAATAAGATGCTATTTTGTCTGGTCAACACAAACCACTTGGTGCAGAGCACCCCTATGAAGTTTACATCATCACCATGAATGCCTGCAAGCAACAAACTAGACTGACCCTGTACAGCCTTAAAGGATCATACTGATATCTTCCTTCCTGTTGCAGAGGAAATACTCGCTCATCCTCTGTAGCCCAAACAACTACGTTGCATGATCAACTCTGTGTGCCCTGGAAGAGCCAGGCTGGGCAGAAACGACAAAGCCCCTACTCATCTATAGTTTCTACCCAGTCCAGCTGCTTTTTTAAGAGAGTTTCCAGTGTCCAATTGGACTCTGTCCAGACAGATTAGACCTAGCAAGTGTGGCAGTGACTTGGCCAAGGGGAATGTTGTTTTTCTAAGCTGACAACCTGAGGAGCCAAGAAGGTGAATCTAAACCTTGCTTTAGCCTCTGCATTTAACAAAAAGTTCTGCCACACACAGAAATTTCCTCCCCGTTCCCTCTGCAAGGATTTCCTTCTGTCTAGCAAATCATGCCAGCATTAATCTTTCTTCTGTTGCATGTGTGGTCTTCTTTCCTCTTTGATGCCAGGCATGCAAACAGCTCAGCAAACTTTTCTTTAAAGAAGTCCGACCAAATAATAAATGCCAGCTTTGTTTTCATTGTCTTACTCTGGCCTTGATGCACCTTGCCATTGGAATTCAGAAGCCAGCAACAGATCAAAGACCTAGTGGCACTATTACAGGATATGGAACAACCACTGAATCTTAAAATACACAGAACTTGTTTTCCAGGGCTGTGGGTGGGAAAGGCTTTCGTATTTCTACAGAATCTGTCTCCCCTGCTTTACTTCTACTTTATTTCCCCTTCTGTCAGCCCCGCAAAGACCTACTGATATCCCTGAGAAGGAACTTGATTGCATGCCCTTCATGGACTATGCTAAGTTCTCTGTTCTTGTAACTTTAGAAGGCACTGATGCTTCTGCCAGTACTTCCTATCCTGGTGAGGGAGAAATTACAAGTCAGTATAGCTGACTTTAAATGAACACACAGAGGAATACGAACAGTTCTTCTTGCTGAAAAGCCAGACTGAGCTGACTCCTTAATTTACTGTACACCAAGTTCAGGGAGATAGATTTGAGCCAGGACAGAAAAACAATGAGTTTCGAGGTGTGCATACACTACTTGCCCTGTCTTTTGCTCCAGACTGTAAGATCTCTGCACCTCATTAAAAAAGGTTTTTCTCTGCTTCTCCTAAGTGCCAGTGCTCTCCCATGATCAGGTACAAGGTTGGTGGAATTGTGCTGGTATTTCTTCCTCAACAGCCTGCAAGTCCACATCTAGGAGCATCAGAAATAAGCCACGGGAAAAACAAAAAAAAAACCCCTCAACATATTTGAAGGTTGACTTTGAAGTCAGCTGATAATGTTTCCATGGAGATCAAATGCTATGGAGTTGACAATGAATTCTCTTGTTGAGCCTTTCCTTCGGGGNNGGGGAAGGCAAAGAACATTACTTCTAAATGACTACACTCAGAGTAGAGTTGTGTTATTGAATTGCAAAAAACATATCTACATGCCACTCCTCTTTTCCTATTAAGTGTTCACTCGTAGGTCTCAACATTTCAGTGCTAGGTGTGCCAGTATTCACCTAGAGAATCAGCTATATTCCTGGAGTATTGGAAAAAAATAGCATCTAGTGAAAATAATATTCCGTGAGAAAAAAGCTGTAACTCTGCATTTGAACTTGTGTTGCAAATGAGAGTTATGATTCCTCTTCAGGAGTATTATAACATGAAATTATAAAAGAGCACTTCAGTGGCTGATACGCAGTGACATACAGATGTTTGTACTGTGAAAGTGGCTGATCTTTCATATTTCCAGAGAGTTTCCTATTTCTGTGAGTGCCACCATTAATAAATAAATGCAAAATGCATTGCTGGTGCACCAGAGGGACGTACTAGAAGTAAAGATGAAACATTCTCCCCCAGCTCTGCCTTTTAAGCATTGCATATTGTGAGCCTTGTCCTGCCATCAGCTGAGCAACTTCTTTCTAGCTGGGAAATGCCAAACAGACAACCTTGGCATTATATTAACCCCAAAAGATGGCAAAGGGGATATATGTCTGCATGGGTGATTTCCTAAATATTTATTTTTTGAGTGAAAATAGGAAATTAGACAGCATTCAAAAGGAAAGTGGTATCAGTTGCTAAAGGCTGATTACTAATGGTTAAATCGTCTGGATGACAAAGTTCGACCCCCATATCAGGACATGTATATGTGCAGTGATCCTGTGTCCCTACATAGATGTCTGGACATGTATCCATCAGTGTTCTAGTTTTGAAATACAGAAGAGCCACTCTTTACACTCCCTGGCCTAAAATGGGACCAAGAAACATGACCTGCAACCAGGTCTGTGAGAGACACCACAAAATATACAGGGAGAGATGTTTTAAAGAATTACTTGGGTTGGAAAAGACCTCTAAGATCATCGAGTCCAACCATTAACCCTGCTCTGCCAAATCCACCACTAAATCATGTCCCCAAGTGCCACATCTACTTATCTCTTGAATGTCTCCAGGAATGGTGACTCAACCCCTCCCCTGGGCAGCCTATTCCAGTTCTTGACCACCCTTTTGGTGTAGAAAATTTTCCTATTATCCAATCCATAGCTTCCCAGGCACAATTTGAGGCAATTTCCTCTTGTTCTATTGCTTGTTACTTGGAGAAGAGACCAACCTCTTAATAGCTATTCTTTCCCATCAGGTAGTTGTAAAGAGGAATAAAGTTTCCCCTGAGCCTCCTTTTCTCCACAGTTAAGAACCCCAATTTCCTCAGCCACTCCCCATAAAGAGGCACAAATCCTTAAAAGTGATGAAAAAGGACGTTTTCAAAAACAGGTTGACTCTTATTTCCTGAATATGCATGTGTCTGGCCTTGTTACATTACTTCCTGATGGGCACAAAGCCTGCATGACTGCTCTGAGCTCTGCTTCTCCTCACAGCTCCAAAAGCACCCTCATCAGCTCCTTTTCTGCCTTCCACAACACCCTTGTAATGTGTTTGAGGGTTTTAAACAATCACAAGCCTTTGAGAGGTTTAAACATTTAAAGCCTATTAACGCTGTACATCAACTCGAGCTCGTTCCAACTTGAGGCCTTAAATTACTTTAGAACATAATGCGAAATTTAACCAAAAGCACAAGTAGGAGCCAAAGAGTACACGTGTGTGGAGGGGGAGGCATGGCAGAGGGGGCACTCACTTTGTTGTGCTGGTCTCAAAGACTTTCATAACCCATTTATGGCATCTCTTGATACAAACCAGCCTTTGTCTCCATCCGGAGGTCAATCTACATAAATAAGTTCTCACAGTGGTCTGTAGGGAGTTTGGCTGCTCCTCTGCAGTCATCATTAATTTAGTACCTCCCACAGGAACAGAACATGATTGGTATCTGATTTTTTTCCAGTGTTCCAACTTTTTTTATATTGTAAACAATCTTCAGAGTGACCAAAGGTATGCCTTTGTGAAAACTGTATTTATCCCAGGCTTCACAGGTTGGATTCCAGTGAGTTAGTGTAGATCGTGGCTTTTGTAAAGATCACATGCTGTGTTTAAGATCTATGTGCATACACTTGTGCACACACATGTTCATTTACACTTGCCTTTCCATAGGGGGAAATTATAATGTTGTAAACTTTCTTTCAGAAAGATGCACAAGAAACTCAACTTTCAATGAATAATGTTGTGGAAGTGAAAAAAAAAGATTTTACAGGAAATACGTTCTATATTCAGTGATGTGATTGACCATGTCAACTCAAGTAAACATTCTAAAGAATGGGTAGAGACCTTGATTATTAATGAGAAATAGAAATCTTAGGTGCCCTGTGGGACCTATCATATTTCCCAATGAATTCCAAAGAATGGCTCTTACTTTCTCCCTTGGCTTATCTTCCTCTTTGCTTCCTCTTGGCAGCTACTATAAAGGTACTTCATAACTGCCTAGGAGATGTCAGTCACAGAGCTCTGCCTTACACTTGCTGCATTAAATTGCTCCATTTTTGTTTCTTAAATTATTCAGCAGTGGAACGATTATTTTGAGCCGGCAGGACCACAGTTGTGTAGAATAAACACTCTTATTTTCTACCGTTCTGTGCTATTTTCAAAGTACAGTGAGTTAAATTTGGGACTCCAATGACTCAACAGCTGGTAACGATCCATGGCTGCAAATACACAGATGCCTCCTTTGTCATCTTCTAACATATGCACAGCACAGGAGGAGGAAGCACAGCACAGAGGCTTGGGGATTTGGAAGATGAGGCTCTCTGTGGAGGTGGTAGTGAAAGAGGATAGAGCTGTAGGGACAGCATGAGTTCCCAGACCCTGTTTTGAAGCCCTGCTTTCTGATGGGGTTTGCATCCCTCGTGTGGGTATGAGCCTGGCCATCAGCTCCTGGGCACGGCGAGTAGTGCTTTGGACAGAAGAGGTGTTCACCTCTGCTATGGGCAAGATTTGAAGCTTTTCTAACCCTGACCTAGGTCCTCTGGGCATGGACAGGATACAAAGAACAATGCCTCTGCAGCACTCTTAGAGGGGTCAGAAGAAACCCAAATCAGTGGCAGAAGTGGAACTAGCAAATTGCACTTGAAACCCCCAATCTGGCAGACCATCACTGGCGAGGAGGGAGGAGGAGTGGATGAAAGAAATTCCTGATGTTTCTGAATGCAAATGCTAGGACAGTAAACCAGACCAGAAAAACTCCATACTACTACTGTATGTGTATAGCATGACTTCCAGGCCTTTCAGGGCCCATAAAAAAGGGAGTTTCAAGTTCCCAAGCAAAGCTCCAAGCCAGTACTTCATGCAAAAATGTCACTAGGCAAAGACAAGAAATGAGCTATGTGAGACTCCAGATCATTTTATTTCAGATCTGCGTGGTGAAGCTAAATCACATGAATAAGGGCATTTAACAGCTGGAATAATTTCCAAATAGACTAATTAGAGACTGAATTATTAATGGTAAAATTTCTAATTGGCTCAAAGCAAGGTTACAGCAAGAAACTCACTTGACTTTGCAAAGAATAATGAATATTTGCAAGGCTAGTAAAATTACAGGCTTCTCTAAGAAAATTGTTAGCAAACAGGGAAAAAACCCTGAAGTCATCCTGAAGTGTATGTCACAAGACAAAACTGGCAGAGACCTGATAAGAGCAAAGAGAACAGGTAAAACAATAAACAAGCGCAGAAATGATTTATTGCATTTATTTGCAGTAAATTTGGACAAAATAAGACAACGCAGAAGTCTCTCCCTGAAGGGCTGCCTTGTTAGGCATGCAGTAAAACCCCTAAGTATTTCACTGAAATGTGTTCTCAGTACAAATTACAGACTTAGGAAAGGAAAATACATGAATGTGCAGCTGAAGGACAGAGCTCTGATAAGGATGATAAAACATCATTCTTTGTCAGTCTTTTAATACATTTACAAAGACAAGGGATGTAGCTTTGGCCGGGGATAATTGTGTGCTGAAGCAAGTACCAGAACATGCTATTGGAAGTGCCATTTTGTATTTCCAGCTGGGACAACAGACAGCAGTTCAGCAGGGAGGTGCACAAGGTAGGGAGGGGGAGGATGCAATCACTGCCAAAGCACTGGATCATGACACCAGGAGGCAGCCACCCCACTTTGCCCACAGCAGGCACTGATGAGGAGGAAAAGGGTTTTGAAGCATTTAAATACCAAGTCACCCCTACCCTCAAATTAGAAGTAATGCAAGCCATAGGATATTTCTAAACAGCTGAATGAAATCAGCTGACCTGGGAAAACATCAGGCTATCAGAGATGGTCTTTAAAAGACAATTTTATAAAGCAAGCACAGTAACAGAATGTGTGGTGAGGTTGGGTTTGCTTGGCTGCAAACCTAGCAGAATCTGAGATGCTGAAACAAGAAAACCCCATGGATGAATGTTATGCAGAGCAGGTAGAAAAACCTAGAGTTAGATGGACATACAGCTTGTTCGCTGATCACGATATAGGAAATATTATTAAACAACTTGATGGAGAACTGAAAGAAGGGATTCCAGGAGACAATGGCATTTGCCTTGGTAAAGTTACCAGTGTGCCAATTCATTGCATCTCAACTCTTTGGAGATGGAAGTAAAACTGACATTTGACCTTGACAATATTGGCTAAATTAGCTGTCAAAGGAGTGAAGACACCAACCAAAAGAATTGTCAGCTTTGCCTTGATAATAAACCCAAACAAGTCAAGGATTTGAATACATTCAAAAGAACTGCTCAAAGCCAGAAAATCTAAGCACCACTTCTTGGGAAGTGATAAGGTGGCCACGTCTAGACTTCAAAAAGCAAAGGTATAGTTTTGGTGCAAAAAAATGTATTTTGATCAAAACGCGACATATAAAATGCCCCACATGCGTTTCCTTAGGTAGATGTTTAACTGAATTCCTGTTAGACTAGGTACTTGATAAGCATGAAAGCATCAGGTTTGCCACAGGACTGACATTTGGAAGTAGTGTTACAGATTCTCCTAAGGTTCCAAAATTTGTTATAAAATTACAAAATTACTGGATGGAGCTTTTACTGGTGCACAGAGTTTCAGTAATTTGCATGAAGAGAAAACACAAGAACCTGCAAGAGGATGTGCTTGGAGTCATGTATAATTTGAGTGTGACCCACTTCTGTAATAGAATTAAACAGTCTCAAGTAAGGTAAAGAAAATGAACTAGACAGAGTGAAATTTAAGAGCACAATTCCAAATGGAGAAATTCTCAACATGAGAAACTCTTCCACCTTGCAGCGTAAAATGATACTGACAATACTGAAATGAAACGACAACAGATAGTGCAATTCTGGGTACAGGAGGCTGTGTAACAGTACCATCATGCAAAATGAGATAAAGACTGCTAAACATAATTTACAGTATCCATCTGGCTCTGTACTAGATGAGGGACTGAGAAAAAATCCTACTGTGGTCAGAAAACCCTGTCGTTCAAGATAAGGAATCCAAGTATAAATTGCACAATAAATACTGAAAATTATGGAAAATAACTTTGCAAGCCGTAAGCGATCTGTGATTGCTGTTGATACAGATACATTTGGACTAAACAGAAAAGATGAATTATTAATATTTCTTAGCTTGTTACAAAACATGCAGAATAGCAGTGTAAAACACACTCTAAATCACAGTTTACACGTCCTGGATTCCAGATGAGCTAATACCAGATAATGGCCTGCATTTCGTAAATGACTTGTTTCAGCCTGAGAAATTAGGTCAAGCAAAGTAAAGCAAGTCCTTATGAGGCACTGCCACATGGGTTAGCAAGAGGAATGTTTGGTAAATATAATAAAGAACCAGAGGTCCTAGCAAACCACATCTGGTCTTGTTAGATTATTATAACACATTTTTTAGTGCTCTGTGGAGATTTCCTGTTCAAAGAATTACGGGCAATAAGGGTCAAACCCCACACATATGTTAAGCCAGCAATGTTTAAGCTAAAAGAGCTATTTGTCTAGAAACAAAACCAGGACAAATGCTACAAACATAGTCAAGACAAGTGGTGTTGCAAATGAGAGGTTAGACTTCAGTCTGATTCTATAGCCACCAATTGAACACAGTGACCTCTCAGCTGCAATGAGGTCAGATGGCAGAAGCCTTCCAAAGCAGTTTTCTCATTGTTGGACCCGAGAAAAAGTTAGGCAAGACTAAAAGGCACTCTGGCTCCATACATTTTAAGAAACAGTAAGATAATATGTTGACAGCATTTATGTCATGACGGAAGCAACAGTTTTGTATTCAAACACCATCAAGCAATAAAAAAGTTTAAATTTAAAGATTTGTTGGCGGTAAAAGGAATTACTGTGTAACACGACACACTCTGAAAACATTGATAGCTACTGACTTTTAGATTAGACGGCTCTAGTTGTGTATTTAATTAACTGACTGCTTCAGTTTGTAGATGTTACTCTATGCCCATTTGCTGTTAAAAGAAATCAGTATAGCAGTTGCTATTGACTTGTGCAAAACAAGAAAGAGTAACCTTTGGCTAATACTGATCCACGTGTCTATGCTGAAGCAGAAAATAAGTTTGATCTCCTCCCAGCACATCTTTATTTATATATTACACATCTTGACAGAATTTGGCAGATAAAATAATCTGGTGCCTCTCATTTCAATTAGATTCAGGTTCCAACTGCTGAATCTGATTATTATTTTGTCTATACAAAAAGCATGCTACTATCAGATGGCTTCTCACTGCATAGGTACTTCCACTCTGTATTCAAGTCAATTATAAACCTTCTGTTAAGCAATTTCAAGCAACTGGCTTTTTGTGGCATGCTGTCTTTTTCTTGTTTTTTAAACCAAGAGTCATTCTTGTACCTTTTCTGCAAACCTCTCCCATTCTTTCCACATAGTTTTTTAGCACTGACACCTGATTAGGATGTCCAGAAATAGCTTTGCGTAGCCCAGAGATAACCCCACCTCACAGTCTCATGGCACGTTCTATAAAAAAATAACACATTTAGCAGCTGCATTGCAGTGAGAGCTCCTGAGCAGCTGGATGATCCCAGCAACCATGATTCCAGAGACCTTTTCAGAGCCACTGCTCTCTGAGAGGGAGCCTCTTTTTCTGTGGGGATGACTGAGGATGACTGTTGGCTCCCAGTTGTGTGACCTTGTCTTTGTCTCCACTGAAATGTGTATTGTTTGAGCACACCAAATGATGGCTTGGTAAGCTGTGAGTGACTCATTCCACTACACATGGTTACACTGAATCTCTTTTCACCTGAGAACTTTATCAGTCATCTTTCAAATCACTGACAAATAACGTTGAGCCAAAAGGTGATCTCTGCAGCTGGACTAGAAACCAACCCATATATAATGATAATTTCCAAATATTAGACAAGACATAGCTAGTTTCTAATAAATTTAAGTTTTCTGTATTTATTTAGTATACTCAAAGTTTTAATGTGAATGTTGTGCTGTAGTAAGTTAAATACCAGATAGATATCTGAGCAGATTAGAGCAAAATGGGCCCCATGCAAACTAAGCTTTTAATTACCTAAGAAACACCAAGCTCTTCTGGCAAGCCATTGCCCATAGTGTTTTGACACTCACAACAAACCATCTACAGACATCCCCACAAAGACCAGAGAGTGCTTGCACAAGGTCCTAGCAGATTTCAAATGTGTTTGTGGGCACAGAGAGAACTGATGTCTAATGTCACCAGCACAACATCACTAGAACAAAAATACTTGTTACTTCAATGCTTAACTCCTCTTCTGGGACTACAGAAGCTTTCCTCTATGTCACACACTGATCTGTGTCACCCCACGGTACAGATAAACAGATGACAAAATGCACTGAAGTGATGATCTGCCTGGAGGGCAAAAACCCAGCTAAACAAAAATCACCAGCAGAAAAAAGAAGAGAGAACAGAAGTAGTGGTGTTCACTTTGAGACATTCACCCAGTGCTGTGTTTGGGACTTGATGCTCACACCCTTCCTTTCCAGTAGCTGTGTGCTTTGAAATTTACTGCTAACAGAAAGTTGGATGGCATTTGTAGTAAGGAAAGCTAGAACATTACATGGGAAATGTTGGATGACCTTGGGGGCTGGTGTAGTAAGAATAGGAAGAAGCTCAAAAGCACAGAGCGTCAGGGCATGTACCTGGGGAATAATAAACAAAACCTCTGCTGTAAATTGGGAGAGCATCAGTAGGAATGCACAAAGGTGGAGAAAGGCCTGGAGGTATCCAACTGAAAGATGACTCTGGGTCTCCAGTGTGACGAGCACGAAAATAGGAAATACAATCACAAAATACTTCAGGCAAGGAATTACTAGCAGGGGAAGGAAACTATCACACCACTTATACAAGGCATTGATTAGACCTTGCTAGGGAATGGTCCTTCTCATCCATATTTGAAAAAGGCAAGTACAAACAAGAACAGGTGGCAGAAAGGGCTGCTGGATTGATAATTGTTCTGACAGAGAGAAGTCTACAAGAAAGTATATGCAGAGTGGGAAAAAGAAAACAGAGAATACCATTGCCCTTGATATGCACAGCAAAGAAAGAGACATATAAAATAAAGGTTACATTGGACTCAAGAACAACTGATAAGTAATAAATATAGATTATAACTTTCAGCACAGTTTCTAGTTATCAAAGTGTCCCACTGTGAAGTAGGACAGTGTTGGTAATAACATCTGCATAATCTTCAGATTTTTTTTTACTGAGCTCATTAAATTTAAGAGTGACAGTATTACTTGCAACAATAGAGTACTGTACTAAAAAACTCAGATCGCCCTTTCTACTACCACGAGCTACAGGCACTGTTTTGTGACAGCAGTAAAACGTAACTGTGGCTGGGTGATCCTTGATGTGCACTAGAAGGAGCTCACAACGAAACCAAGTCCAGATCAAGTAAAACAACTCTGAAAACATATTTTCAGCGACTTAGAAATGGAGGGAAATGTCAAAAGATGGAACATGAAAACAACAAGAAAAATACATTTCTTCAAAAACCACCATCCTTACCTCCCATGAGGAAGAGAAGTCCTGCCACATACTGCATAAGGCCTCGATCCCAACAGCACCCCAGCACGCCGATAATCCATCCAAAGAGGATGATGGCCACGGCCATGCCCATGAAGCCAGCTGTCATCCTGCGCAGATCTGCAGTGGGGGAGACAGAAAACAGCATGAGTGGGAACAGTGATAAATCAGCATCATCAGGGGCTCATAACAGTCTTAATCCAAAATGCTACTGAGCTGCAAGGACTTCAGTGTGTGTTGGTATGGGATGATTTAAGTAAGGATGATTCGGAGCGAGGACAAACCATAAATTAAGTCACTAGCCCAGGCTGGGGAGAGATAGCAGGTGACTTTTACCGCACAATGAAGCTCAGTGCAGATGCACGCAAGTGACTTGTGACAGCTTGTTCAGGAGCTAGAAGTTGTAAAATAGCCTGAGTGCAATGCTGTGCCTAATAACTCCAGTTTCTGGGCACTAGCACAACATCTGTTTACATCCTGCCTTCTCATCTCTGTCCCTTACTCCATGGCATCCAAAGGATGTCCTTGCTCAAACTGATCAGCAAAGCAGTTTCTGTGCTTTGTGCCAGCACAGACATGACAGAGGGTTCACCTCAATTCTGACCTAGTGTGATCTTGGGCAAGTCACTGAGTGCCTCTGGGCCACAGCTTCCCACATGTAAGTTGGGCCATAGCATCCAGGGGTGGTAGGAGTGATGCACAGTACCTCCAGACCAGCAAGGCACACAGGTATTCTGGTGTCAGACATCATTAAATGCACTGCAGATCTTCAGCTGGGACAGAGGACACGTCATCGTCCTCCCCTGTACCTAGATGGTGATCTTGTCAGATTATTTTTGATGAGGACATTTTTGAGTGCTCCAGGGAGCACTAAGAGCAGGGGGAGGGAAGGGTGCTGGAGTGAAATGTTTTTACTCCTCAAGTGGGGACTGAGTACTACATCTGATGTCAATGAAGGGGGTTGACCTGCATTTATTTCATAAATAAAGGAAAAGGGTCCCCAAGTCCTAATGAAAGGAATCCTTAAGTTAAGACCTGGCTATATTGCATATTTGCCTTCTGCAGAAAGGGTGGGACTATGGGACTGCTGGGATCCCTCTTCTTATTGCATGTACTGGGAAAAAAAATTCTGCACAGTTGGTTTGGTTGTGAAATCTGGGCAGTGAGACCACCTGGCAACTGAAAGAGCAAGGGCTGTGTGAGCTAAAGAGCATCTTCACACCCTCCAATAATGAAACAGATGGGGGCATCTTCACTAACATTTCATTATTCCCTGTCCCCCTTTCATGCACACATAAAAGTTTAAGCACTGATATGTCAAGAATATATGTACAGAGAAAATTCCAGCCAAGTCAAATCTCTAAACATTTGTTTCCTTCTTGAAACTTTTTTTGTTTTTGTATAGCAACGATTCTACTTTTTTTTTTTTTTTCCAAGAAACAGAATGCTTATGACAGAGGAGAAAGATTTGAAAACTGTGAATCATCCACCAGTCTCTGTGGCAGCTTTTCTCCTTGGCTGGCCTTTGACTATTTCTCAGTTTCTGTTATTTTTATGCTTTTCCCACAGTGGATAAAAGAACCACTAATACCCACAGCACAGATTCAATGAAATTTGTGAAGAGTGATAAATTACCATCCTCAGAGATTTACAAAACTTCATATCTGAAATGCTAAGTGTCCACGAGGTCTATAGGTATGCTAGGGCAGACTGGCTTGATTCAGTAGAAGGCAGTTTGCTCACGTTTGTGTTCATTGTAGCACTTCATATGCAAGATCAAGTTGCAGAACACAACCCCTCCTTTGAAGCTCTAACTCCTTCCTGCAGATTGTCACTGATTTTCCAAGGAGTCTCTCTGACAACATGACCAGGTCTTCAGCCCACCAGTAACCAGGTCATTTTAACAAGATACACATCTCAAAATATGTATTTTTATCTTAGCTTTTGTGACTGTCCCACCACATTGGAGTATGTTCAAGGAGTTCTAGTGCAGAAAAAAAAAAAAAGCATTTCCTGCAGGAACTTGTACTTCCCCCAGGCAATGCTAGTCTCTGTTCCTTGGGAATTTCTCAGAGTGCTTTCTAAAACAAGCACTAAATGTTAGTAAGCATCTTTGAGGCCTGAGTGTCTTCCTACTTTTTCAGTCCATGAAGGCCTGGGCTCAAATTGAAGATGAATGAAAACATAAAATTTTTACTGTTTCCTATGTCATCTCCCATAAAGGCACAGCTCATCTCTCCAAGGTGCTGCACTGCTCTTTTTGTCAGCCCTACAAACCCCTTCCAATTGAACTTGTGACTGCTGACTCCAGGTAACACCACTTGCCTGTCCTAATGCAAACATTCCCTAACAACCTGCTTCTAATGAGCTCAAGTAGCTCTATTCAGCTGCAAAATGTCCAGAACTCCTCAGATCTACCCCAATGCCTGGCTGATGGACCAACTTTTCATAGGCCCCAGAGTGGATCACAAGCATCCCCACATCCTTGTATACCAAACTAAGGAATGGTTTTTATCCTGCTAAAATCAGTGGGAGTTTTGCCATTAAACAGAAGAGTTAAAGGAGCAGGAGCAAGATTTCTAGGCCAAATTTTGGTGTTTGTTTCCTTTGACCTCCCTTCCTGATGGAGTCTGAAATTCCCTTTCTATCAACAAAAATCCAAACTGAACTTCTTTATGAATTCTTAGTTTTCATAAGTTCAGTGAGCTTAGTTTAAGATTGCTACTGCTCAGCCAGTTGCAAATCTGTTCCTCACAAGCCCGTCCATTAGGGCTTATCTGAAACAAATAAAATATAAACTTTCTTTTCTATATAAAACCACTTGGCTTTTGTCCTGCCATAACCACTCCTTGAGGGAAGCCCTTGCAAATGGCAGTGCTGGGAAAGGATGCTGCAAAGTTGGTTTCAATAATAGCCTGCACTTGTCCAACAGCAACTTCCTGGTGCTGCTCACCTGTCAGCACCCACATGAAGCTGAAGTCACTGCTGGGATCAAGTCTATTAAAATGATTCTTCTGTGGAAAAGTACTTAACGTATATAAACCAATCATCACCCTCAGGCTATTTAGAGGAATAGGAGCCTATATTCCCTGGACTCAGTCCCTATTAATGGGATTGTTTATGATTACTGTTTTGTTAGTCTGGTGCTTGACATGGAAAAGACAGAAGAAAAGCAAAGATTTGCATTGTGTACTTGAGGCAATATCTAAATTTGTTCTGCTAATTTAGGATGGAGGGATGACATATAAATAAACAATAGCTCACCAGTACAAATTGATGGGGTTTTGTCTGAGTTTGATTGGCATTGATAAGACTCTGCCTGAATGCATCCTGCAAAGGTAAAAAGGGTCATGCTGCCATGCACCACCACTTTATGATGTTTGAGCACATTCTGAGTTTGGTTTATTTTTATGAAATTGCTTTTATTTATTTTTAGACTATGAAATTAATAGTCCTCTACATTCTTTCTCTCTTTGAAAACCTCTCTGAGTAATGGGATCTCAGGGTCATGGCATGACAACACCAATCAACTGAGCGACTGTACCAGCAAAAAGCATCATTGAATCTTAGACAGCCAAATGGGAGCTGCAGCAAACAGCCTTTATCTCAGTGCATTCATGGGCATTGCTTAGCTGGTCCTGCAGCTGAACCCCTCCTGGGTACCAATCCCCAGCCCTCACACTATAACGAAGTGCACATATTGCAGGGACACTAGGAATTCCCCTTCTCCACCACCTAGCAGACAAAACCTTTAGAAATGTAGCTACAAGGTGAAAGTAAGGGATGTATTACATTGCTTGTTCCATGACAGCCATGATACAGAAGTTGATTTTTAATACTCTGCCTCTTTGACTACTAGTTTCAGTGATTTACTATGTGGACATAGATACCAACCGTCAGTTGTGGATGAAAATGCAATATTATCTTTCCACGCACATTTTAGAAACACCTTCTTCATCCCTTTTTCTTTTTGATGTTGACTAAAAGCTACGAGTGAGTATCTTCTCCTTGGGAGACTTTTCATGTCTAGCACTGCCACAGGTGCTGCTACATGTAAAAGGCCAAGAAATCAATCCTGACTCAAAAACAATGTGTATCATCAAGCAAGGAATACAGGTGTCATGTTCACGTAGGCTGGGGACAACAAATTTCTTGACTGATAACACTGGAGAAAGGACAAGGAATGGAGAAATCCCATTCCCAAGATGGAAGCTGAAATGGTAAATTTGAAAACCATAAGCTTTCTGAATAGCGATGAAAAGAGAAATATTAGCATTTTAGACAACCTACTTAAAATACAGACAGATTCTTATAAACCAACATACATTTCCTAAAAGCATTTTAGTTTTCTGCTGGGAATATTAACTGTATAGATTTTCTGAAGATAAAGAAAGGCAGAAAAGCCGATTAAGACTCATTTATTTTCAAGCAACATGTGATGGAAGGTTCTGTCAGTCTTCAAATGCCCCTGCCCTTCCTTTCACCCTGATAGCTGTCCATCTGTATTTGTTATGAGCAATAAAGTAATTCATGCTGGTTATCACATCGTGGAAGAAGTTTCACACCCCAGCAGCTGCAAACATAACATGTTCTGATTCAGCTTTACTTCTTGAAAATTTCAATATGCCTTTTTGACTTCTGATGTTTTGTCCTCTTCCTTGAAATTGCAAGTCACCTTTCTAAAGCGAGGGCTCAGTCTTCCTGTTGATATCTATCTTCCTTTCCACAGAATTTAACAATGCTTCCAAAAAACTAGAGATTTCTTTCTTCACAACACATACAGGAAGGACTGTATGAGCCTCTTGTGAAAGATGGGGAAACAAAGTCAAGAAGAGTCAACGTTTCCCCAACTACATGAAAAGTTTATGGAGAGTGTGTAATAAAATCTGTATTATCAGGCTTTCTGGACAGCCCTTGAACCACACAGCACTGCTTTTGCTTTCAGAACTGCTTGTTCTCAAGTGGTTGCTAGCAGATCAAACTACAGTGCTTGTTATCAGACCCTCAGAAAGTGCAATATTGCTGCAAATAGTATTTCAGAGAGTCCATCCTACACGTCCTCCATTCTTCTCCCAATAGAGAAAGGTCTGCAGTGAGTAAGGACCCTGAAGTTTCTATCCAGAACATCAAGAACAGCTTAGGAGACTTTCTGGGTATAGCACAGTTCTTTTCTGAGGTGTGCCAACAAAGGGGAAAATTGAAAAGGAAATCACAACTGTATTTCTGTGCCCCTCTAGGAACAGATGTCAGGATATACTAACGTCACAAGTAGAAATAGACTGGCAGGGTATAATTCTTTAGCATAATCCTTCATTGCAGGTCACTGTGATCTATGCCCTCCTGTACTAAACTCCCTCTGATTTGTCTTTACCAGAGATCAAGAACATTTGTACTTGAAAATAGTCAAAACCACTCATTTTTCTTCTTTTTCCAAACAAATGTATGTCTGTGTTCAAGAGCTGCACACAGCCCTAGAGCACAATTTACCAGATTTCACTGAGCTTTGTTTAAATTACTTCTCTTATAAAGAATCAGCAGCACAGAGGTATCTTTCTCTGACATAATCCCTTCCCTTATCTCACCCCAAAACTTCAAGGGGAGCATGATAGAATTGAACAGATATGTCTTTTGTGGAATGCCAGCCTGAGCAGCTCCCAGGTAAAATGAACAAGTGAGTGTTAATGCAGGTAATTTTGAGTGGCATCTTCTAGCTCTCACTATTCTCTCTGCAGAGCTTAAAACTGTATTTTGGATGAGGTTAGCAAATAGAGGGTGAGGTTTTTAATCTTTTCTTTCCACTTCAGGTATGAAGAGATAAGAAAAGAAATATGTATTAGTCTACTTGAGACTCTGTTAAAATCTCTGAGAGCCTTTCACTGAATCATGTAGCAATCCAGTCCTCAGTTTAAAGATCACCCTAATGCAATCTCAATACGTACAACCCACTCCAACCAAAGTAACAGTAGATTATATTTATATGTAGGCATCTGCACCAGAGAGACTCAGAAATATGCATGTCACAAACATAAACTAAACAAACACCACTCTCTCAAATCTGAGAGAAAGAACAGCAGAAGACCCTCACAAAAAGGGAAACTAGCTCAGTCAAGGATGAAGTGAGTCTTCTTAACTCAAAAGGTACAATGGTCTTTATCAGACAAATGCATACCTTCTCCTAAACCAGAAGGTCCCATCACCCTCTGTTGACTAGAGATTGTTATTCATGTGATAAACTGTTAAGTGACAGTTTATCACATGACACTGCAATTCCCTATCTCTGATGAGCTGCCACAAAGCACCAGAGGAAAGGGGATGTGCCAGACCAGGTCACACACTGGTGTCACTGTCTGAAAGCAATTCCTCCACAATTTGGGGGAAATTACAGGGGCCTGAGAAATTCTGCAGGGGCTGAAAGCACTCTCTGGAGCTCAGATACCAAGTTCTGATTTTATTCTTGCCTTTTGCTCAGGTAGAGCAGAGAAGAGACAAAAGAGAACCCCTAGATAATATGGGAAGGATTTAAGGAGGCACTAGAGAAGGACAGAAACAAGGCTTGTTTAAGTAAAGGGCAGAAAAGGGTAAGAAAAAGCATCTCATGAGGGTGAAAAGAAGGATTTATCTTCAAATGACTTTATGATATGGATATTAGAGAGCTCAGTGCATAAAGGGGACATTAGTACAGCAGGAATTTAACACATCTGAAGCAGTTCTACTGTAGAAGGCAGAAGAGAATGTCTTGGGAGAAAGATGGCCATGAATACCATCCCATAGAAGGGTTCAGCCTTTTGCTCCAATCCTACTTTCCCTTATGCTCAAAAAGAAACTTTGGCCAGAGAATAAGAGGATATTTTTAGTATCTGTTGTGTTGTTACTCAGCTTTGAGTGACAGCAGGCTAAGAACAAAATAAAAGCTTTGCCCTTATAACCCCTGATTGAGAGGGCCACAGTAGCTGAGCCTATGCCAAAGAATCCTTCAACTTTACTCTGCCATATCCTATTCTACCCTGCCCTACTCCATACCATTCCCTCTCCTTCTCTGGTTCTGGTGATTTTCTTGGAAAATACCTGAAGCTGATAATTTATATTTCTTCAGTGATGTTCAAGAGCTGATCTTAAAGAGTCTTTCTCTCTCTAGATTTACTGTCTGTGCTTTTAGCACTGCAATATATGCTTTTCTAGGAATATTTCCAAGCTTTGGTCCCAGCAGAGTATACTTGCAATTTACCCAATCAAGCCTTTCATTCCTCTTTTCCCTCTCTCCTCACAAACAGGGAAGGAAGTCTGAGGCACCTGCAATTTTGGCCACTCTTCTTCACATGCATAACGTTAATCCTTCCTGCTCCTGCTAGGTGAGGCCACACAAAGCAAACATTTCTCACTTGTGACCAAGCTAAGAGGCTTTTCATTACACAGCTTCCGTGGATTACGCAGGTGTTGAAAAAACTGAGACACTTGAAATCAAATGGCATCTGCTCGATTTCAATGAGGACTTTGGGACTTTATGACATCAAAGCTGTGCCTTTTTCATTTTTCTCCCTTCCTTTACCTTTGAAGAACTCAGATAGCACAGACTTCTTTATGTTGGTCATCTCTTGTTGTAAGTGACCTCTACCTGGAGCCAACACAGCACAAGTATGATCTTGATAGGGAGGAAGGACAACACAGTCCCTCAGCATCACAGGTGTCCTACTGTGAGCAGACTCTGTCCTATTACAACCTGGTTTTTATATGCTGGTTACCATCATGGTATCTACACATCCACTAAACACATTGAATTTTATGAAGACTTAATCCTCAGTTAGTATCTCTTGAACTACTGCTTGCAAAGGTGGGCAGGGCTCATCAGGGCCATAAAGAAGCAGGAGGGAAAACAGAACCATTTTTTTCTTTCCTTTTTATTTCAGTGAAGAAAGAATAATGGACAAAAACAGATGGATAATTGAAGAGAGTGATGAGAAAAATTAAAGAAAAGCTTGCATTAAAGGTGAGAAATGGAGTGTGACAGGAAGCAAAAAACATAGTTGTATGCAAATCTCCAGTATCAGACAGTGTTAAGAGTCTTTTGTAAAAAGCAGATTTACCCTAAGTTTCTCCAGAAGATAAATGAAGTCAGAGATGTGCAGCAGTGGAGCAGAAGAAGAGCAGGAGGGGTAACACAGAAAGAGAGAGACTTGGTAACAGCTCCTTTGTTTTATCTTCTTCCCTCTGCATTTGACTTCCCTCCTCTGCTGCCTATCCCAGCACCAAAGCCTTGCTCACAATCAGGAGCAAATAAAACATCATGCTAAAGGCTTTTCTTCCTTTTCATCCCCTGCCCCAACCACTGCATGAGCCTGAGAATAATCCCAGCACAAAGCGTTCAGAGCAGCACCTGTGATAAATGGCCAGCATGAAAAAGGCTGGAGGTGGAAGGATGGTATCTCTGCTTTATCAGAGCCCCAGCACTCTGCTCAAACATAGTCATTCCACAGATCTCAGCATCACACGTTTTCGTTCAGGAGCTCTGAAAGATGTATTCTTGTTTTTTTAAAAAGACTATTTAACGCAAGTGAGGCTGGCCTGAGGAGCAGGAAGAAAGGGAGGAGGATGGAGAAGGAGGGAAGAAGTAGAGAAAGACATTTAAAGCTGTGGGAAAACACTACTCCTTATAGAGAAATTTTGATTTTGAAGTTTACTCTTCTATTAACATTTAAATTGAAAGGTGTTTCTTCCAAGCTCCACATAGGAAACCAGAAAATCTGCATTTAAATAGATACCATTTAAATGTGGGGGAAAATACATATCAGCATTGAATGCTTTCCCATTTTTCTGAAAAGAATTTCTCTTATAGATGATTATTAATTTTTAAAATTTTTTTCTTTGTGTGTGCTAAAAAGAGAAATGGGAAGTACATTAAAATTCTTCTTGGCACGAGAAAGAGGTGGGGGGATGGTTGCTTAATTGACCAAACCCCTGATTCTGAGCTCAGATTTTCTGCAGAAGGTCTGCTGGAGCTTGCAGGAGGCAGTCCAGCCTGCTATCAGGGTCAGGACCAAGAGGAACCTCTCCTGCCTGGGCCTGAGGACATGGCACTCATGAGCAAGGGGCTCCACTCTCCCACTGCAATGCCCATCTCACTGGGGATGTCACCAGCTTCCCCCATTCCCAGCTGGAGAATCAAACTTTCTGCGGTTTTGTTAGACACTTCTGTGGCTTCAGGACATCTTAAAAACAGAGACCTCCTTAAAACCCACCAAAGCATGGCTCTTGTATGTGCTGTGGGGCAGGGTGCTGTC
Source organism: Grantiella picta (assembly GCA_013397955.1). NCBI lineage: Eukaryota > Metazoa > Chordata > Aves > Passeriformes > Meliphagidae > Grantiella > Grantiella picta. The sequence goes on from VZRM01001321.1 coordinate 226,167, forward strand.
TGTCACAGTAGGAGAGCTCACAGCTGAGGGGTCAGCGGGGTTTTGGGAGGCTGCACTCTGAGGGTTTGGAAAGAAGTCCTGGGGCCAAAGAAAACATCCACACGTTTGTCTGTATTTCACATCACGCTCTCACTGTGTCGACGGGAAGGAGGCTTGCTGTCCCAGAGGCTCAGCTATGGACTCTGGTGACCTTCACCCTTCGGGCACTGCTCTGAATCTAGGTCAGGCTGGTGGTGGCTGTGAGCTGCAGTCCAAAATCCAGGGCAGTGGTTCCTGGGAAACAGCAGCTCTGCACAAACCCAAAGAACAAGGACCTATATTGTGCTTTGGCTCTTTTTAGAGAGAAACAGCGTAACACAGATTTAAATTTTAGGTAGGGTCTGGGCACTTCTCCACTTCCTCCTCATGTCTCTCTAGTGGATGGCTCCAGTGCTTCCAGCTGACACTGGGGTGACTTTGAAAAAACAAGGTGGAAAAGGCAAAAGGAAAAAATGAGGCATGAGAAGGATGGTCCAGTGATCTAGGTATTAACAGGGAGTCTGTAAAGATGCAGATACCACTCTTTGCTGTCTCACAGACTCCCACAGAAAGAAAGTCAGGCTTTCTGTGTCTCAGTTCTCATAAATTGGAATAATTCCCCCTCACTAGGTCATTTTGAAGATTAATACATTAAAGACTGTGAGCTAGGTTCTCAGCAGTGATAGTCCCAGAAGCCCAAAAAAGGTCTTGGACAGATAAAAACTGCAGCATGGGAATTTTTTCAGTGGTGATTTGGGATTCATTCTGATTAAATCCAAAAATGTACAGAGATGTAAATATGCAAAACAGTTGCTCTCACCTAAACACAGGTACCTATAAACTTGGGGAGAGCAACTGGAAATCATTACTCTTTTTGGGCCAAGCTAATATCATGGATCCAAGAACCCACTGTCACTCTTGAAACTGAGTTTTCATCAGACCCACTTTTTGCAGTATGATCCAGTCTCTAGTCACTGGGTTGGTGAAGAGGAACATCTACCATCACTCAACACTCAAATGGATTTGGCCAACTTGCCCCATTGCCTCTCATCTCCCCCTCCCAGCTTGCTGGAATCTCACAAAGAACAGTCTCCTTCTTCCTGGGGTCTCCAGCTGATTTTTCTCCTATGCAGACAGCAACCACTTTCTGAAAATATGTATGTGACAAGAAGAAATGTTTAATAGAAAAAGCAGGCGCCTGGAAAATGGATTCCCATTTGTCCTTCCCTTCCCCTCTCCAAAACCCAATCATTTCCGTGTTAATAAGCTCACTGACTATAATGTGGCACTAACCTTTCACAATTGATGCCAGTGACATTTTGACAGTTCCACATAGGGGCCTGCCAAAAGCAGAAGGAAAATAAATTTGCAATTTGGTAAAAAGCTGGGTGAGCAGCCAAAGCAGCTTGGGGGAAGGAGAAGAAAACAGCCAAAGAGCCAAACAAAAGCCCACCGCACAGATGTTACACACAGCAAAAACGAACAGCACACCCACAGCTGGAGCACCCCAGCAAATATGTGCTTGGAAAAAAAGCCTTAGGCGCCTATTAAGCCCAGTCTAGCTTGAGATGCCTCCCAATAGATTCCCCTCATATGGCAAATCTAGGAGAAGGCTTTCCTAGCAGAAGGGAAATGGGATACAGCCTTCAATCTGTACAAACTGTCTGGTTAACGTCACATGTCACAGGACTCAGCGTCAGCATTAACAAGCAATCTTTAATATTTCTGCCAATGTGATCAGCAGTAGGGAAACAACTATTTTCTTACATTGTTTTGTGGGGTGTCTCTGAATTTACTTTTCAAAGTATCGCTGCACAAAATATCACTGACTGTTCACAGATTGACTCAGCTCCTTGGCATCTATATCACAATTAAATCTATATTGAATCCCATAATATTTGGCTAAAAACTAACTTCCAGAAAGAGGTTCCAGCAAATCATCACGTGACAAGATGAAGAAAAGAAGAATGTTGCACTTAGCAGTTTGTTCAGGTGATTAATTAACTCCCAGTCTGGAGAGGCAAGGATAGGTCCAGTTTCTGCTGGCAGGCAGTCACTGATAGGTAGTGAGTGGTGCTGTGGTCACTCCCCTTCCAATTCCTATTCCAGTAACACTGAAATCACTTTTTCCCTCAAATTAGAGGACTATGGCTTTTGTGATGGTGTACTGATGCCTTGGTGGAAAATGTGAAGGTGTGTTTGCTGTATTTGTATATGTAAACAATTATGTGTTGCAATGGTATAGCTGATGTACATGGCTAATCAGAGATGCAAAATTGATGTTAAAAAATAATGGTTTATTGAATTTTATTTAGGACAATGTGGGTCTTCTTGGAAGACCAGACAGAGAGGCATCACAAGGATCTAGATGAGCATACCCCAGCTTGCAACTGAGAGGCAATGAAGCATGCTCTTCCCATATTCAGAAACACAGAGCCAAATGTGGATCCCAAAGGAGCTCCAACAAACCCTAAAATACTCCCTAAGCAAGGGCAGGGGGAGTCACTGGCCAGCAGCTGCTGATGGAGGTGTGTTGACTCTGAAAGCAAAAGTTCAGAAAGCTGGGTCTTTGCACAGGCTGAGGACAGTAAGCCTGATGAAAATGCCACATGTACTCTTTTCAAAACACCCTCCCTGAAACGTTTTTGTGTTGAAGAAATAACTGTAGGGCAGCTGCTGGACCACCGTATTAACCAAGCTCACAGGGAGTGTGAACTCCAAGACCTTTTCAAGTAATGTCACTTGATAGGCAGGTGACAGTGGCCAAGGCTGGGCCACACGTGGGTGTTTGATGGGCTGCAGGGTACAGGTGACTGCTTCCAGCGTGACATTTGCAAGGGGTTACACCTGATGGAATTGGGAGGAAGATGGAGGTCAGAAGGGCAGAGTGTCCAGCAGTTGGGACAGAGAGCATGCTGGGTTTCACTATGGTGAGCTTGATTTGAAGTCATTTACCTGTCAGACTTCAAGAAACAGCATGAATCTGTTTCCAAAGCCAGTACACATAGCCAGACTGTTTCTGGCAATACATTCCTTCACCTAAAATAGCTGGTAGGATCCAACTTGGCATATGAGACTATCTGGCCTCATCGAATTAAAAAAAAAAATGGGAACTTAGTCATTATTTGGCCACAGCTCTGTGAGCAGGTAGGGTTTCTACACGTGGCATGGCACGAAGTGAGCCTCTACCTTGATCTAGTAACGCTGCTGACACAGAATAGCCTGTAGGTGTTTATCCAAAGCTTTCTTCAAAGTCAGCTCATTTTCAGTTTTGCAGAGGGCCTCCCTGTCCCAGCACCCACTCCCCACTCCCCCAAGGGCCTCATTTTCCTCCCTGACTTCCCGAGCTGCTAACAAGCTGTGCTGCTATTCACACTTTTTCAGGAAAGACCTGTCCTTGCACAGGCTTCCCTGATGGCAGCAGCACTGCAAGCACTGGTTAATGGCAGATTTTTCTTCAGTCCTGCTGCTGCTATGATTTCACAAGCCTACACCAAACTGGGACAGCTGTGGGAGATTTTCTGAGAAACTACCATGTGCTAATGGAAATTGTCCAGTCTAAACAGCCTCATTGCACTGACTGCCAGGGTGGGAGATTGAATAATCTTGGAGCTGTGTGTGTTCTCACAGGACCTGTTACCTTTTCATGGAAAGCACCCTTTGATCTTTGCTAAGGAGAACAGTGAGTGCTGCTAATTCAGCAGAGTCCTGCAGGCAGCACTCCAACTCAGTCTGACAGAATGGTGTGAGGCCATGAGATGTGGCTTGAGGTCTTTAAAGGGAGTGATATTTGCATGGCAAACATGATGGAAGGGCCCAGATTCCTGAGGATACCACTATATATTCTAGCAAATTATCTCAGATCACCTGAGCCCAACAAACAATTCCCCCACAACACCACCAACAGACCCTGGTGGTGTTCCTTCACACCATGTATTTTTCAACTATCATCCCAAAGGGTGGATTATTGTTGCTGCCATATAGCCAACACCCCCAAAACCAAATTCCCTGTGCACCTCTCTCTCAGAAGCCTGCAGAAGGCACAGACACGTGAGGACAAATCTGACCATCCCCCTACCTCATCAATCAGCCAGGAGCAGGGCTGATTATGTGTTTTGAGACAGGCAAGAAGAGAGATGGGGAAAGCGGTGACAGTTATAAATGTTTTGCCACCTGAATGTGACATTAATATATGTATGCAGTGTGTTCACAACGCTAGGTATTTGTGCACAACCCTAATAAATACCATGTCTGACAGCAGTTTCACAAAACCACTCGATGAGCTAGAAGAACATGCCATGAGACAGCGTTTCCAGTTTTACTGAGAAAAAAAAGAAATATCCCTGTATTAGTCAGATCCTTGCCTTAGTGGAAATCTAGAGCAAACCAATGAACTCCATGTAAAGTTTAATTACTCCAAACCATATTGAAATGACCAAATAGATAAGTGATAAAAGCCTGCTCCATAAAAAATGTTTCATTTCCTCACAGATGTGACAGCCTCACATCTCCTTGTCAGCAGAGCACCTCAAAAGCAGTGCAACAGTGTCTGTGTAGATATCTGCTAAATTCTGCTTTTCTATTGTTTTTGAGATGTTACAAAAGAGGGAAATTTAAGTATCACTTAGAAATGTTGATATACTCCATATAAAAAAATCCCAATGGTCTCGTGGCCATTTGCTTATAATAAAGCTTCTGACATTTCATTTTCAAATTTTTTAACTTGCACTTACATTTAAAAGAAAAAGGATTTGGAAGTGTTAAGACAATCAAAGCACCTCAACTCAGCCAAAACTCTATTGGCTGCTCCAAAATAAACTGTTGTTCATTTTGTAGAAGAACTTTTAAAAGCCACCTGCAGCCCATCTACCATGCTGTTTTATTCACTTTGCCTTTTCAGCCAGAAAGCCCTTTTATTTCAACAGCTCTGCCCATCAGTGCAGCACCTGAGCAGTGGCAGAGAGCTAATAATATCCCTGGCAAGAATGAGAAGGCTAAACTGGGAAGCCAAGCTTTGACAGCAGTGGTAAAACCAGAACTGATTCTCCAATATTTTGTTTCTGAAATGACATATGGTTCCATTTTTGTGCCTGCACATGAGTGAGTCAATTGATTTGGGATCTGAAATCCTTGCAGCACATTTTCTCACTTTTAAGAAGCGTCTTGGTTCATCTGTACTGGCTGGTTTGCTCACTTCCTAATGGGTCTCTCCAGATCTGATACAGCATTTGAAGCTGTGGTGGGTACATATGTGAAGGAGGGGGAACAAATGGAGGGAAGGGCCCGCTGTGCATTGCTAACAGTCACACATTTCCAAAAAGCTGTGCTTAGGAGATCCCTAATTCACTTAACCTTTTTGATCTCATCATGCAGTAGGAGATGCTGAAAGGGAAAGAAATTATTGCAGGCAGCTCTGCTACGTTTGCACATCAGAACACACGCCTCACCCTGGTACAGAACAGGAGACATACAGGAAACACGCTTGTGAGAGATGGAAAAAACAGCTTCTGATTGGGAAAGAAGAGCTTTCCTCCTGACTGTGTAGTGCTCATGTATGTGCAATAACAAAAAAAAACCCAGAAAATTCAAACTGTTTCAGGAAGCTGTGCACATTGGGGCCAGGATTAACTTCTGCTCCACTCCACTAGGCTACAGGTGGGATTTATATCTCTTTTTCCTGAGTAATTAGCAGTACAGCACTAGGCTCACAGCTGTGCCTCAGACAACGACATACACCTTAAAAGAGCCTATTCTGCCAAATACTCAGGCACCAAAAGATGAGATGCATTTCATCAGGGTCCATTATCCCATTCCCTTTCCTTTTAGCTGAGACCTGTCTACCTAGAGAGCCAAGACACAGGTCTAGTGCATTCCAATATCTGTGTTTTAAAAAAATATACCACCCTTCCCCTTACAGACGTCAACCTGCCCCCTCCAGCTATCTCCCCACTTTTATTTCTATCTGTTCCTCTATCCCCATCTCTGGTGCAAATCCCTCCTCTTCTCAACCTGCTCTTCTCTGCTTATCCTCATTTTGCATTGTCTTTCACTTCTTCTTTTTACACACACCTCTCTTTCCTTCCTAACATCCCCCTATAATTTCCTCCCATCTCCTTTCTCTCTCTCTCTCACTAGGTTGACACATCTTAACACCCTCCCCGTGACTCTCAAGACATGTGAAAAGCTGTAGTCAGGTATTAGATTCCTTATCAGGTCAAAAGAAAAGATTAGGGAAGTCAGCGGACCAATGCAATGATTATGGTTCAGTGTGGACAAGAATGACATCAGTCTCTATGGTCCCAGATGGGATTTAAATTATTTGTAAAATGCATCATCATTGATTTTCCACTTCCTCCCTTTGTGGTATGTCTCCAGGGCAAAGGTAAGAGTTTGGGTACCTTATCTCTGCGTTTCTTATCTCAATGCAGTTGCTTTCTCTTAAATATAAAGTCAGCTATGAACATCCTGAATTTGTGCAGTTAGATATTGTCCTCTACTATTTTTATTGCCAAGTTACTGATACTCTTAACTGTAACAGCACTTGATGCTTTGCTTAGCAATTTTTTTACTGTGCTTGTTTTTATTATTTTTGTTTTAAATCACACCTAGTCAGACATAAGAAAGCCCAAGAGATCCCTACCTTCTTATATTTCTAGTGGCTTGATGTCCTGAAATACTAACTTTGTATTTCTCCTCCTAATTTAATGTTTTTAGGACACATTCACTGTGTTGCTGTGGTGTCACTCACCCAAAGCACACTCCTGACTTTGGCTTTTCACCTTCGAACAGTGTTTTCATCTTGGGCCCTGCACATGAGCCTCTCACTCAGCCAGGGGTGCAGAGGATGCTCAGCTGAGTCTCAGTGTCTCTGTGCAGTCTCCATTCTCCCAGAGGCTCTGTTCCATCCCTAGATCCTGGCACTGGCCAGCTGAGATCTCCTCCTTCAGGGAAGAGACATCTCCAGTGCTAGCAAATGCCTGCAGACCACTGTCCTGCTGTGTTCAATAAGCCACAAAGGAAACACAGTAACAGCCTGGGCTCCTTTGCCTGCAAATCCAAGTGACCCAAGCCTGGTACAGGCCCTGATAACCACTGCATGTAGGCATCATTAACAACTTAGCTTAATTACATCCTAATTTCTTTACAAAGAGCCTATGAGCAAGATTTCAATTAACTTTAACTATATATAAGTTTAACGTGTCTCTATCGTTCCATTAAGATGATCTGGGACAAGACAAAGATAAACATAGATGTTAACATTCTATAAAGTACGAGATTTTTAATTAATTTTAACAAAAAATTAATTATCAAGTTATTTATAAAGCTCATTAAATTCATTTTCTACTCACAGAATGTACTATCTGTACATTTGGGATAGGTTTGTTCTGTGCCTCAAACAAAACAGAGATTCTCAACCCCCTTTTGATCTAATCTGGTTTTACCATGGAGCATAATCAGCAATTCTTATTAAAAAGGGCTTTGGAATCCTCAAATCAAAACCCCATCTAAGTGCAAAGTCCTATTAATGTTTTCAGTGAACATTTTTATTACCATGTGGAAGAGCAAAATAAGGTTTAGCTCGGGCAGGAGCCTGTTTGACTGAACCAAAGCCCATCTTGCTGGGAGTAACAGCTGGAATCACACCATGCCCTTACAACAAAGCTCCTTTAAAGTCAAGCTCTGCTCTGGCCCAAACAGTGTCACCACATTCCCGGGACAGGGTTTGAAGCTCTACAGGTACGTCGTTAAGCAGAGTTTTCAAGCAAAGAATTCCACATGATAAATCTGAAGATGCATAGTCTGTGGAAGAGGATGTGTCCTGAGTCGAGACTTGCAATTCATTTATTCAGAGGGCAACTCAGCTTAGGAATTGCCAGGCCAGGCTTTGCTAGCCCTTAAAGCTGCCCTGTTTGGTGGCTATTAATTCTAAACATGAGTGCATTAGCAGCCAGCAGCCTCCCATGAGGCACTGTTGAGCCAGCAGCCAGGTTTCCTGGCCACAGAGCTGTCACTTGTGAGCCTGGGGGTGGCACCTCAAGGACCCCACACAGGGACAGCCACTGCCCACATTTAGGGCAGAGCCTGCACCCACCTGCAAATACATTTATGGGGACATTTCCCAAACTGTGGGCATGTTTTTTAGTCCACCCCATGTCCCCACAATTTATTTTGAAAAAGCCTAAGGGATTTGCTCCAGAGGAGCCAGACTTCTCTCTCTGGCACATGGCAAACACAGCGTACCCATTTAGACGGAGCTTTGATTTGAGGATTCCAAAGCCCTTTTTAATAAGAATTGCTGATTATGCTCCATGGTAAAACCAGATTAGATCAAAAGGGGTTGAGAATCTCTGTTTTGTTTGAGGCACAGAACAAACCTATCCCAAATGTACAGATAGTACATTCTGTGAGTAGAAAATGAATTTAATGAGCTTTATAAATAACTTGATAATTAATTTTTTGTTAAAATTAATTAAAAATCTCGTACTTTATAGAATGTTAACATCTATAAGCCCCAGCCCTGAATCTCCTTCCATCCCACCCTCCACAAACAGGCTCCCAAACAGGTTAGATGCCAGCTGCCATCCCTGCAATCAGGGCCATTAGCAGGTTGCTAAAAAGTTTCCTCTCCCTGGAGAAGGTGTCGGGGCACTGCTCAGGGGACACAGGAAATTAAAGAGGAGGAAGGGAAAATGCAGATGACTGGTGGAAAAACACTGTCAGTCAAAACTCCCTCCAGAGCATTAATTCCTCGGCCAGAACAGACCACACACTTTGTAGTCAGGGCTGTGTATTTTGTCTCTACAGAAATGCTCGCCTTTGCATGACTAATACAACAAGCAAACCTAGCACAGCAGAAATGTCACCAAAGTCCCTCCCACACAGGACCTGTGATTACCATAAGTGATTGTTCTTAACCTGCTTCACCTTTAATGGATAGCTAAGGAAAGATGGGAAGAAGGAGAATTCTGTGTTGAGTTTTAGCATCTTCCTGACTCTCGGTACAATCAGGGCTTCTGGGAAAAAAAAAATTAATAGCATCAGGCAAGTTCAATTCCCTTTGTACAACTGATTTCCAGCTTCCAAGCACTAGAAAGAAACAGAGCAAATCCCTTGCACGACCATATCTCCCAACTCGGAAGAAAGTGCAAACAAGACTGAGGAAGAGGTTTAGCTCCCAGCCCACACTGCTGCACCAGTGGGGAGAAGCAGCTGGGGAAAAAGACTGGAAACTAGAAGTCTTCAAATGGTTTTTGTTCCTCCAGAGTCATAGGGGGTGAGAATCCACAGCCTAGGTAAATCTGGATGTAAAACGAGCAGGGACCCAGCTGGATTCAGTTTAGTGATATAAAGACACATAGTCTTAATTAAAGGAATTGTGATTTGCCAATGAAATCCCAGCAGGGCGTCTCTCTGCCTGATCAAAGACTCGACTTTCTGATGGAATCTTAAGTGCATGAGCCATGAAATTACTTTTTGAAAAAGGAACATGCAGCACTAAGAGGCAGAGGGAGAGGGGAGGAAGTAGAGGAGAGAAGGGAGGGAGGTAGGGAGGGATGGGGAGCAGATTGGAGCTCCAAGGGATGCTACTGGGAGCCTCCATTCCCTCCCTCCAAACAAAGCTAGAGAGGGACAGGCTGGGGAAAAAAAGATGCCAAACTACCAGCAGAGTCAGCACCTAAAATCATTACCCAGCCCACTGAATAAAGACACATTGCTAACTTGCTTTTCTTTCTTTTGTTTTGGACATTTTTTTCAGCAACACATTCCCCTCCATTTTCTTGCAGAAGAATGAATCAATAAGAATATCTGCTCCAAAAGATATCAAGCTTTTCATTATACATGGGAAGAGTTTTGGATCAAGTCCCAAAGTAGGCAAATCCTGTATGATCTGGAATTACAATGCTGTAGAGCCCTAAAACACTGAAAGCTCCGTAAATCAAGACACAAAGTTGACAGAAGAGACACGATCTACCAGCTTTATTTATCATGTCTGTGCCACGTAAGTATTCCCACAGCACTCAAACTTTCCAAATCTCATCTCCTCACATAGACTCAGTACAAAGCTGCATGGAATTAACCCAGGAAAGCCTCACCTCTGTTTATAAAGGTCTAGCAAACCATCCAGGGGACATGATGTTTCCAAACATCTTACACAGATCTTCTCTTCCCTTCTCTGACATTTAAATGTGTATTTCTTAAAAAGCTCTCTCATTGCAGACTAAAACCCAATGTAGTGATTACAAAAACTATTATATCAGAAAAAGCCAACTGTCACCTTGTCATGTCATCTTCTTCAAAAATGACTAAAGCAAGGGCTTCAAAGGAAGAAATAGAACACCCATATGCACCTGCTGTGCAGGGCAGGACTCCATTTAATGGAAGAATAGTCCCAAGCAAACACACTGGGCTGTATTGCTGGTCAGGCAACAGCATGAACCTAATAAATCTCAATCAGTATACTGATGCCATGCCAGGATCTAAAGTAAAACAGAAAATAAGCAATCAAGCCCTATGAATTTCTAGCTGTGTTCAAAATATCTGGAAGAAAGCAACGGATGCGGTAAAATAAAATAATAAAGATTAAAGCAGTGAAGGAAAACACTCCATTTTCGAGCATCTCCAACCATTTGTGTAGCAAAAAGCCTAAGGGTTTGTGACAAGTGGTGCACAGCACAGAGAGCAGCTCTGATCCTAGCCTGGTGTAAGGAACATGGTGCCTCCACTGCTCCCCAGTTCATTTGGTTCTTACTAATGCTCTTACATCTACAAGGAAAACAAATCTCAGCATCATTCCCTGAGTCAGCTCTAAAGCTCTGCTTCAGGGCTATGTAGCCCTTAAGAAAAGCTGCAGGTTGACCAAATAAATAAGTGGATCAGAGAACTCAAAGGTTTACCTTAATTACCCCATTTAGACATGTGGGTGTCTCCCTTCATGCCCTACTCAGTAAGCACCAGTCAACCCCATTACCTCAGTAAGGTGTGGTCAGCTATGCAGCAGCTGCAGAACACCCACTTCTTGAGCCCAGTGGAAGCTGCCACAAATCACAAGTGGAGCTCCTGGGCATGGGTGCTTTGCCTGCAGTGGTGGAAGAATTTTGAAACTTGCAGTGGTGAAAGAAATATCTTCCTTGCTGCTTTCCCCCTACATCACCTGCTATCACCAGGCCCTTCTCTGCACAGTTTCACCACTGTGGATGAAAAAGCCTCCTTCGCCACAGCTGTGGCCACCTGCTCCCTTTCACTAAACCACCTTTTCTCACTTCTCGATCTTTTCAGATCACAGGGAAATAGATTTTCTCTCTTGCCTCTTTTCCCTCTCCCCTGCCACTCACTGTGTGCCAGCTGTTCCTTACTTGAAAATTTTGAAGAGCAAGTTTATATAAGAAATACAGCTCTTAATATAAAGGAAGGTGTTTTCCAGGAGCATATAACAAAAAAATTGTTGGTTCTAAGAAGGATTAACAGCCGTTTCACATGCGTGCCTTCTTCAAAACACTTTCTTCTATTAGAACAGGCTTTACAGTGAAGCAGCAGTTCACAAGCTCAGGTTTTCCAAGCAGGTTCTGTGCTGTGTTTGAGGGGCTAATTAGAAGCACCAAAATACACTAGTAATTTGTGCATCCATAGTCATAAACTGCTGGCTCTGCTGTTCATCCCTAAGCATGCTTAAGATCTAGAAGAAAATATTCCAGCATAACTCCACCAAGATATCAGTTACTCACACTTTTCCAAGCCAAAGAGCAGCAAGTGGCCACTAATGGTCAGGAGAAAATCAAAGCTTCCGACTGCCTTGACAAACAGAGTTTCTTGTGCCTGGGACAAGAAGGTTTGTGCCTGTTTTCTCAAGGCTCCACAGACAGGAGTGCCCAGCACCAGTGGTGGACACAAGCCAGGATGCTGCACATGGCTGGTTACTAACACCATGAGTGGTCAGACCCTGTGTGAGGACAGCTGGAGTGATTTACAACAACTACATCTGTGTGCATGTGTGTGTGCATATGGCAACTGCACACAAATGGCTATTAATGCTGAAATGTGCACACTTCACAGTCTTTGAAAGTTTCTTTGAAAGACTTCCTTTGGGATACTCTTCTGTATTTCCTTGAAAATCCTAGAGTCTTGTAATGCCATGCCAAGTGCCCTCCATCACTACAGGACCAGATCAGCAGGAGGATGGTTTTCTAGTCATGGCAAAAAAATGAATACCCAGGAGAGGTGAGTCCTACTCCTGGACTCCAGCCTTTCACCTAGGAAAGTGCACATCCCTCCTCCTTTCCTTCCCTCCATCCCACAGTATGAGTCTGGTCACCTTTTCTGATGCTGCAGTTACATCACACCAAATGAAAACAGGAGTGAGGTCCTCCTGCCCTCCACAGACCCTGGGGTTTTTTTTTCTGCTCTCCTGGCAATGTGTTTCTGAGTGCTTCTGCCTTCTCTGAAGAACCCTATCAGCTCAGACAGCAATTTCCCTTTTTAAGAACAGGGGTTGCTTATAGAGAAGATGTGATCAACAGTCATTCCCTGCTCACAGGTTCTAGCTCTGTTGGAGTTCGTACCTGTTTTGCTCATCTGCAGGGACTTCTCTGCAGGAAATTCCCCCTCCTCCCCTTTCTTATATAATAAAGTCTTAATCCCTCCCTCCCCACAAACACTTTGCTTAAAATCAGTGCTCATTGTAGTTAGTCCCGAGATCTCAAAGGGCATTAATTGCTTTGGGCTTCACCTCAGAGCTGCTGAATACTGATAATAACTGGTTTGCTTGGGCTTAGTGCCTAAATAGCTGATAATTACAGCCCAAGAACAGCAAGGAGCATGCTGTCTTTCTGCCACAGCCGTCTGTCTATCTGGTCTGCTAGGCATCTGTCCACCTCTCTCTAAGCAATTGTTCCTATTTCTGCTTAACTTTCTTCTCCATCTCTGTCATTTATTTTGCTTTTCAATCTCTCTTTTTGGGGTGGTTTTTTTTTTTCAGAGTTCTGACATCTTTGATCTCTTGTCGACAAAGAGCACAGCTACATGTTCAGAGATCCAAACATTTTGTCACCCCCCCAGAAGCAGGGGTGATGTGCTCACTCAGGATGTGTCAGGTGAAACGTCAGAAACAATTAGAGAGAGACTTTCCAGCCCCCAGGGGAACCATCCGGTCTGCATTCTGTGCTTCACCTCCTGACTCTGTAGGAATCAGAGCTGAGCTGCTGCAGCACCCAGACAGACAAGTGGGAAGAGATACAAACACGCAGGACAGCTGTTAAAAGTTTGGGAGGATAAAGGGGTGTATATCCTGCAAGGGAAAGCAGTTGGATCCTCATCGACCTTCCTCTTTAGCTGTGACAAGATGCAGTCATCCCTGCGCCTCTGAGACAAACGTGCCCCCAGCAGAGACAGTTTTCATATAAGCTCCCTGTGTTATTGTGACCATCTGCTGCCCCACCCTTGCCAGACTCCCATGGTCCAAGAGGATCACTGTACTGACCAGGGAAGTCAGGCACTGAAACAGAAGCACAGTGTTACCAGCCAGAAGGGCGATGCAGAAATTTGGGTCCTGCTGTAGCTCAGTGCACTGGAAACACGGATAAAAAGAGCACAGAAGCCTCTTGGTAAAGTGGGCCAAACCCCAGGGTTGACACATGGTTTGCAGACCATGATGAGAATCTGTGGAGCCTCTGATGCCTCCAGAGCCTGCTGGGTACAGCTGAGAGAATAAAGGGTTGCCATGTCACTGCTCTGTCACACCATCTGAAGAGTCATAGGCCACCTGGGACTGCTGGGATGTGTTGTTTGTACAACCCAGAGCTCCCTACCAGGACTGCCACACGCTGAGGGCTTTTCTAGTAAAGGAGCTCACAGAACTTTCCATCCCCACCTGGTTGCCTGACAGTGTAGATGGGCAGAAGGAGCCCTGGACACTGCTCTACACATCTTCCCACAGCTCTAAAAAGGTTGTCATTTCAATCCTCTGTGGAAGTTCAGCTCCTAACTCCCCTCCTGCCTTCACCTCCCTCTCTCATGCACAGCTTTTAAGTAGGCAGCTGTTGGGTCCTGGAGGGATCAGCCTATGTCTGCCCTGAGAAATGATCTCTCTCAGCTCATCCCTTTCTCCTGTCAATTGTACAAAATGGTTTTCCTGCACCCTCGTCTTCCCTCTCGTCACCTCCATAAAACTGATCCAGCAAACAGTCCTTTTCCTTCCCAACAAATAGCACCATTGCCTCCTGTGTGTGTGCACCCTGCCAGATGGCAGGGGGAAACAACTATCTGCACAAGGAAGTATTCTGGCTCTCTGTGCACTGGAACGAGCCAAAAGGAAAAGGAAAAACACTTGCAGATGATGTGCCTCCTGACACAGACTTATACAAATCCAGGAGACTGATGGTTAAGCCTCTTGCACTTGCCCTTCATTTCATTTTTTCCTGTGCTTTGATCTGCGAGACTAAATGGCTGCCAATCAACAGATGCTGGAGAGAAGTAAAGGTCTAAGCTCTTACAGATGCTGAACTAGTGTTAGAGCTCCATGTCTTGGCTGCTGTTTTCCAGCCCATGGCTGTTTTTAAGAAAAGTAGATGGAGAAAGAGAAAGCCCTTCCCACCCCAGCCTGAGAGACTTTCTCTGTAAGTCATGCACCCCTGTCCAGAGGTGGGCTGGGGGTTGCATTTGCCTCGATAATTCTTGCAATGTCACAGATAGTAATTCCTTGTTCACTAACTTCAATCAGGATATCTAGGACATGAGAGATGTGTAATCATGTTCTTGTCACAACACTGTGGTCCTTTACTGAGGCTGTGATGACGTGGATCACATCTTCTGTGTCTTTCAGGGTAAACAGCCCCAGACCCTTTATTTGCATCCAACCTGACCTTACAGAATTTACCTCAGATTCAGACCCTGAATCCACAGCTTGAGGGAACAGGGATGTAACCTGATGCTGACGAATGCATATCCAGCAACATTACTGATGTGGCCTAAGGCATCTCAATTATACCCTCCACTGTTCTGATTTAACCAGCTCTCAGTCAGCCTGTGGAAAATATTCCATATTTGAAAACCACCTTTAAAAATGTGTGTGGTGTGTGTGTTCAGATATGACTTTCCCCTGTTGTTACTGAAAAAAATTCAGTTTGAAAGTCTGAATTTTTCAATTCACACTGTACCTGGGAGGACAAGGGTGGGTTTCTTGGGAAGTGCAAATCTCTGTATTGCTAGACTGTCTGGAGAAGCAAACAGCCTGGCATCTTAAAATTTTGAATAATTCAACCTTTAATAGCAGTGAATGCAAAACAAAACGAGTCTGACGCCATTTTCTCCAGCGATGTGCCACGGCTTATTAGGAAGGGATTATAAGCTGCTTTCCAGTGAACTTGTTCTCAGACAGATAAGCTGACTAGTGGGAAATCAATCACTATGAATTTTGATAGCAGCGCCTGCTGAAGTAATTACTTCAAACATCAATAATTCTGCTCACCTGCCTGTGCAGTTTTCAGTCATGCTGAAGGTTAGATTAACGCCACAGAGCTCCTAGGGACTTTTGTTTGTTTTGTTTAGTTTCCCCTATCCTCTTCCATCTACTTCCTTAAATATTTTTCTTAAACACCGGTTTAATTGAAATGTCACATTGTCCACTCCTCCCTTTCTCTGTCTTCTCACCCAAGTCATCAACAAGAGTTTGCTCATATCAGTGAAATTGTCTCTGCAATTCTGTGCACACAGGAGCTGCTGCTGATCCTTCCTGGCAGACTTACTGAGTGTTGAAAGCTCATGTCACATCTCTCCTCAGCTGTTTGTGTCTGTGTTTAAGTTAATACGTATTTCGAGAGAATGTCAAAAACACTTCAGTGCCAAATCGTGGAATCATTTAGCTTGAAAAGACCTCTAAGATCATTGAAGACTCTTAGGATAGCACCACCAAGCCCACCATGAAACTGTGTCCTTAAGTGCTACCTTTACATAGTTCCAGGAATGGTGACTCCACCACTTCCCTGGGCAGCCTGTTCCAGTGTTTGACAACTCTTCTGGTAAAGGCATTTTTCCTACTATTCAATCTAAAAACCTCCCCTGGAACAACTTGAGGCCATTTCCTCTTGTGTTACCACTTGCTACTGGGGCGAAGAGATCAGGTTCTGAGCTCCTTTCAGGCAGTGGCAGAGAACACTAAGGTTCCCCATGAGCCTCATACCTTTGGCCTCATCCCATAGATCCAGCCTGTCCAGATCCCTCTGCAGAGCCTTCCTACCCTCCAGCAGATCAACACACCCATCCATCTTGCTGTCACCTGCAAACTGACTGAGGGAACACTCATCCAGATAACTGATAATGATATTACACAGGGCTGGCCCCAGCTGAGCCCTGGGGAACACCACCAGTGACCAGCCTGGATGGAGCACCGTTCATCACAACTCTCTAGGCCTGATCATCCAGACAGTTTTTACCCTCCAAAGAGTGCACCTGACCAAGCCATGAGCTGCCAATTTCTCCAGGAGAATGTTGTGGGAAGTGGTATCAAAGGCTCCACCAAAATCTAGGTAGTCAAAACCCACAGCCTTTCCCTCACCCACTAATTGAACTGAAGATCCTCACCCTGTCCTCTGTCCATGTGATTTTAGTTCCCACACAGATAAGCTTGTCACTTCAGGTTTTGCCACACAGACTAGGTGCACTGATAATTCATACCTTAAAGCACATCTTACCGAAATTTCAAGGTGATACAACATCACCTAAAATGTCCCTGACTTTAGAAGCAACAAGAGAACAGTTGGTAAAACGCGTGTGCATGCTTGTATGTTCAGCATATGGTAAATTAAAGCGGGTATTAGTCCACAGAGAAACTAAATATTTCATCCAGTTACTAAACATCATGATAAAATGATAACACTATCCAAAACGTGTATCATTTTCATTTGAAATACAATGTATGATCTGAGTTTTGGACTACTGTGCTTCACAGACTGCAACCTCCTCAATTTGCCACATCTCCGAAGCCCCTGGATATCTCCTGCTGCCTTATGCTAAATATCCTCCAGGTCTCCCACTGCTGCCCCTTTTATACTCAAATTTCATGCAGCCCCAGTAGTTTTGCTCTCTCTGCTGGAGCAGCAATATATTTATTACTATATTCTTATTGTATTTCAGCTCCCAGCTATAGTAAATTCCATCCTGCTGTAACCCCTACCTCCATCTACCATTAGATAGCCTGGAATTCCCACAGACTTGGCAAATTTGATAGATTTGTTTATCAGCTCATCAGAACCAATGCCTGCATGGACTTGCTGCCTGACTGCATTCGAGAGCTGGCAGAGATGTGCCAGGGGGTACTTTTCTCACTTTCCTCTCCTTGTCTTTCTCCATCCGGTGTGGCGAGCAAACAATAGTGGTACTCCAGAAAGCATTAATCTGCATTCAGGATTCATTCCAATAAACAGCCCACTCCTCCCAAATTAAACATTCTGGAAGCTCCTTTTAATGTCCATTATACTGAGCTAATATAGCTAATGTCTAGCATACATAGATGACCTCTGTTTATAGCAGTGATTGAATACACATCACAGATTTCAGCAGAGAAAGTCCTGCACGGACTCAATCTCAGATCCAGAAAGTGTCCCGCTGACAATTGCCCACATAAATCCAAGCAAGGAAAGAATGAAAACCAAGTGCTTTCCTGTCTGAATGACAATTTCCACTGCCAGCAGAAGATGGCATCTATCATTATAGCACCACTTAGCCAATCACCACAGCCATGGTAAGAAGGGAAGAGCAGGGCTGGGAAGAGCACTCAAAACCATGAATAATCAGGATTTTTTCATGTAGGCTTCTTGCTTATCACTTAGCTGAAGGCAGTGACATGCAAAAATAAAAACTGCACCTTTATCTAAATTCTACTCTCCTTACCTTAATGCAGCTTTACTGAAGCCAGGTAACTGAGAGCTGAATTTGGCCTGTATTGTCCATAATGACAAATCAATATTTGCTGACCTCCCATGAGAATGTCCATTCGGTTTATTAACTGAATCGAAAGTGCTCTTGGTTGACCTGACACTGTTTATCTCATTGTTATCAAAACTCCTCCAAAATTAACTGTTAGGAGAAATGGGGACATCTCTCCAAATAGAAAATTCAGTGGAAGAGAGAGCTTTTGGTGGCTGAGAAGGGGATTTCAACACTACCCAGCCAGGTAACACCAGGTCACCAGAATGGTTCCTAATTCTGGATATTAAAACAGTTTACACTAATCAAAAATACATCTGGGATCTTTAAAAAGTTCTCTTCTGCCTTTGAAGTAGCAGGAAAAGTGCATGGTAATTGATCTAAGATTTCCAGTATTTGTTTAGTACTTCCCATAAACATGTTTAGTAGGGATCTATGAAAATGAGTGAAGAGGTGGTGATTAAACCTCCAAAAATGCCATTTATTTTGTTTGATCAAGAGAGAAGTTGATGAAGACTTTCATCTGAACCTGGTGAAGACAGGTGAACGAGCAAAAAGACAAGAAATGAAACTTGGTGCTGAAAAATGTAAGGTACCAGAAGGAATCATTTGAACTCATTGCACACATTATTGACTTCTAAATTATCTATGAACTCCATGGACAGTTCCGTGTGGGACAAAGGCAATCTTCAAGACAAATTAAATATCAAGATGTATGAAGAAAAGAGGAAAAGAAGAACATTGAAATAGGATAGTTTCATTAGAGCAATCCATTATATCCATGTAGGGAAAGTATTTAGTTAAAAAATTTGAAGGGTATGACTGGAAAAAAATCAGGGGAGTCAGCTACAGAAAGAGCAACTGTTAGAAGCCTGGAAACACTGAGGGGAAAAAAAGACTATAATGACTGTTCAGTAGAGCAAACACCATTCTGTAGGGAAGTATTGCATGAAAACACAAAATGGTGATGAAAAGTTAAATTAAGAGATTCTATTTCTCTCTTCTTCCTATGAAAAAGTAATTTAATAATTGGATTGAAAAATGTCACTTGCCTGGAAACCAACTATCATGAACAGATTACAATCAATAAGGGCAACAAAAGTTCAGCATCTGCAAGCAGTACATACCCATACCCATATGAAGTTCACAGGTACCAAAAAATGGTCTCAAGACTTCAAGAGAAGGTATTTGAAGAAACTTTGAGTGAAACTGAGAAAGCACCAAAGATTAGAGAGGTAACATGACTGAAAAGTGGAAGCACTTTATGAAAGAAGACTTAATTAACTAGTCAAAATGCTGGTATCACAGTGAAAAGCTTAGAATATTGGATAAGAAAACAATGCTTGGTTTGATGGCAAACAAAGCCGTAATTAGAAATTAAAGGAACATTTGGCAAAATGTAAGGCAGCAGTTACAGGTGGCAGTCAATATAAATGAAAATTATGGGGTGTAAGTAACTGATGAGGGGAGCTGAAGAAACTAGAGAGAAATGCCTGGCTCACAGAGTCAAGAATAACAAAATCATAGAATCAGCAAGGCTGGAAAAGACATCCAAAGTCACTGACCTTGACTGAACCCCACCTTACCAACTACACCATAAGTCTACTTATGTATATATGTATTACTGTAAGTCACCACTAAGTCCTGTCACTTCTTGAACACTTCCAGAGTTGGTGACTTTAGATCCTCTTCCTTTGGGCATCTTTTCAATCACTCTTCCCCAGCCTGTAGCGCTGCAGGGGTTGTTGTGACCCCAGGGCAGAACCCTTGGCCTTGAATGTCACCCAGTTGGCTTTGGCCCATGGATCCAGCCTGTGCTGATCCCTCTGCAGAGCCTTCCTGCCCTCCAGCAGACCAACACACCCACCCAACTCGATGTCACCTGCAAACCGACTGAGGGAGCACTTGATCCCCTCATCCATCTTAATGTTGAGTTGATAGTCAAAAAGGGCAAGGGGAGAAGGGAGAGTTCTCAGCCTGATAAAATACTCCCAGGAAAGATCAGAGAAATTCTAAGTCAGTATTAAATACCTAAAACAGTATCAATAAAATTCATTCCAAGAAATACAGGCTTATGGGGACAAAGTATTTTTAAAGCAATAGAGTTTCATATTCTAATTAAATTACAAACTCCGTTGACAAAGGTAAGTGAATATCCTACAGAAATTTTGGCTTTTGTGGAGTTTGTGACTTAGCTCACAGCACTGTGATTTAAATTGCGTTACATATTAACAATAAAGTACCTATTCAATGAATTGAGGACTGTCTGAGGAACTCAAAAAGGAACAAAGAACAGAATCATCATTCACTAGGGGGATTTGGTGTGAGGTTCTGCATAGATCATGAGTAAACAGAACGTGATTTTACATCTCATCACCGATGTAGAAATAAATGCAAAATACTTGAGGTGAACTTTGCAGAGATTGGTAGAGAAGCAGAAATATTAAATAAAGTGGATCCCTTCTAAATTATACTTGTTCAAACTGAATATATTTTAATTCAGCCAAATAGAGAGTAATATGTTAAGGACCAAGGAATGCAGACCGTATCTACAAAGCAAGACACTGCAACTGCAAAAGTAGGAACCTTGAAGAAGATTAAGGTTCACTGTGGATAAGCAGAACTATAGAAAAATGGGTGAATGCAAGCCTGGAAAGTAAAACACCTTCAAATGAGAAATGAGGCACAAATGACATTGCAAGTGTTTAACTACTGGAACAAGCTACCAAGAGAAGCAGTAACTTCTCCAGCTGTCAGACTCCTCACATTAAGGGTTGATGCCTTTCTGGAAAATGTGCTTTCACCAAATACAAATTATCAGCCACCACAGAAATGGATGTCAATGAAATTAAATAGCCTGTGTTCAATAAAAGGTCCCACCATTACAATGTCTTGTATCTTCTGGCCTTGAGGTCTCTGGCTTTGCAAAAGGAAGCTTTTCAATGAACCAGAAGGATAGCAACATAAAAAATGCAAACAGCAGAAATTTTCAAACTCAGAACATGGAAACTTTTCCCCCACACACTGTTGGCTCACTATGCTAGAAGCTGCTGCATTCTTGGTCTCAGCTAGGATACTACCTGCAAATCACTGCTGGTCCCATTCTGCTTCCAAAGAAACTGCTGCTTCTGTGCAAATCCTGACCCTCTGGAACCTGCCGTGACTCAGGGCTGAGGTAAACTGAGCTTTCTTTTTATGTCATATCATAAAAACTCGGGTTTGGATGTTTTGTTTTGGGCAAGAAAGAAGCACAGTGGGAAGGCACAGGAGAAGCACTGCTACTCTCATGACTGAGTAGGTAACCTCACAGCTATCTGGCCTTTGGAAAATGCTGAGACTATGGAACACCTGATGCAGTTAAGTGGGAAACAGGAGCCATGGGTCTGCTGGGAGAGCACATCTGTCCCACAGAGGAGAGCTCAGGAGGATGCCAGGCATAGTCCCATATCTAGAGGAACTAATGGACCCTGGCCAGCCATGGATATACATCTCAGAGCAACTTTCCCAAACAGATCTGCTGATGTTCAAGGAGTGATTCCTGCAGAAGACGCTCTAACCAATTTGGCCAAAGAGGAAAGAAGTTGCTCTCATTCTCTCTCTCACACTCTCCTCCCCCCCTCAGTATTAGTACGCAAACAGTTTCCTTAGAAAACTAGAGTAGAAAAAATTCAGTATTTATAATCTTGCTTCACACCTTTACTAAGCCCCTCAAAAAATATAGTGGCACAAGAGGGAGCATAGATGTAATCTACTCTTAGTGTAAACACCTGGAAACAAGCTCCATCAACACACAATAATACAATCACCTCAAAACCAAATTAGGCTATTTGTATACAGTTTTGACACGTAGATTTCAAGGTATAAAGCACTGAGACATGCAGACCTTTAGCACACATGCTAAAATGGTGTCTTGTTTGCCCTCACACCTGACAACAGAGATGATAGAGTTATCTGTGGTCAGGTGTGAGGGCAAAGAGAGGTCTGTATGAAGAGGGATGGGGCTGCAGTGAGTGTCTGAAGCTGGTATGGTTTATCATGACAACTTGCAGTGCCCTATCCTATTGCACTAGATTCACTTGACAACACTTAGGCTGGCATTGCACTCATCAGCATGGGGCAGCCAGGATTCAGGAGTCCTATCTCACTGTGCTAGTGCTGAAGTAAACCAAGCCATTCCCATTACTCCATCCTGCCAAGGATGTTTCATGTTTCTGAGCATGAAAGGAGAATTGTGAGAAGACACTGGAGAAATGTAATCATGTATTTGAGTCCTCGCATCAAAGCAGGCAGTTTGTCACCCACAGTAAGAATAACACACAGGCTTCATCCTGTGACCAAATTAACTAGTTCTGGTTCAGAATATTGTGTGTGCATATATATACACATCCACACACATACATATACTTACATATGTATGCATTGTGTTATTATATGCACATTTATGTTATTGTCTATGTGTACGTGTAAATAAATATACATATAGAAATAACAGCAGGACCCTGGCTATGCAGAACACCAGAAAAAAACTCTAATAGCTGCACAATGAAGAAAAGTCTGTGGGAAAAAAAAAACCACAAATGGGTAAGAAAGAAGCATGAAAGAGAAAAAAGGAGAAAGGGAGACGCTGGTTATATGTCAGAAAGCCTGGGAAAAGGCAGGAAGGATTTGTAAGGGAAAAAGGGTTTGGAAAGGGCTTGTGGCTGAAGCAGAACATGGGGAAACAGAGGCAAAAGGAAAGTACAGAGGAGCTGAACATAAAAAAAATGCCAGAGAAGTGAAATAACAAACACCAGAATGGAATTCACTGATTAAAAGATAGGAAGGGAAGGGGACATTTTTCCCTCCCTGCTCACTGGTTATGCTTCTCTATCTCATGTCTTTTATTCTCTCTCATACACTTCTATCCTTACCAGTCCCTTACAGATGTTTATAAGGGACTCTTTAGAAGCATTAATCTGCACAGATTCCCCCACTGTACCTCTGCCCCGTGCTTCCCTCCCTCCCCAGCACACAAGGATGATAAAAGACCTCTCACCTCTACTTCTCCCCAGTGTGAGCTTTTGTCAGTTTATGAACCAGTACCAGGTACGTGATACGAAGACAGGACAATTTACCATCAAACAGAAAGCCTCATTCTGACACACCCAAAGTTTGTTGCCATCAGAAGATGTTCCCCAGGGGATGGAATTTTACAAATCATATGCAGTGTAATATTAATTTTTGTGTGTTACTTCAAGCTGACATGCTGTCTGTTAGATGACTGTTTCTTCCTAACAGGACTACTCCACTGGGAAGAAAATTAACTCTTGATATGCATTTCTCTTGTACTCTGCCAGGTTCCTGTTCTCTCCTTCTTTCAGTCTCCCTAATATACTCTTTCCATCTGCCATCCTCATAATTTTCCCTGATCACTGTGTCCCATTTCCACCTTTCTTATTCCTCCATTCATTATTTTTCTTCACTGCTAACTTTTCCTTCTGTCCTGCCTCTTCCCCCTGATTTTCCTACTCTATACTTTCCTTTTCTTCCTTTTTCCTTATTTTTCTATTTTGCCACTTTTGCTCGCTCTCTCTCCTGTCCTATTTCCCACAGCCTGCAAGCAGAAAAAAATCTTCTAGGTAGTTCTGTAGACATAGAGCCATAAGAAGACTAAGCCAACCTATTTAGAAACCCAGCCAGTCAGTCCCATACAGCCTTCAGCATCACATGCCATTCTGTAGACTGGTAATTTCAGCTCCCAGATCCATAAGGGAACCAGAAAAAAAAAAAAAAACAAAAACCCAGCACCCTCTGGAGTCAGGTGTTCAGCTTCTTTGGGAACCTAATGCAAGAATCTGGCTGGGACTACACAGTGCTACAGGCTTTGAAATGGATGTGCAGAGACTGACCTGCAACTTCAATCGTTGTCTTGTCTAACCCTGCTGTATGGTGCTATAATCAGTGGGAAGAGCTAGAGGGAACAGTTCCAAAGAACGAATTATTCCATAATAAATAGTTGTCTCAGGGTGGCTGTCAAGACAGCCTCAAAACTAGCTTAAATTAATAGCCTAACTTTCAGACGGTAAAAGCTGTGTAATTTGAAACACCCAAGACAGAGGAGAAAATAGAAAGGGAAGTCTGCATGAGGGCAGAAAAATGGCATAAAGTGGAGGAAAATCAAGAAAGATGAGAAAGCTACCTTGTTTACTAGTGGACAGACTAGAAAAAAAAAAGTCTTTGCTAAATCAGCAGTACACAGAGGGCTAGAGTTGCAGACAAGCTGAAGAGCTCCCATTGATTTCTCCCACATTTCAACTGCTCAGCACTTCTAGAAGGCAGAACCCTAACACCTCTCCTGAGCTGGGGACTAATGTAGGAGACTTGTCTTTCACAGCTACTGCTCTGGCCATGTCAGCCCCAAAACGCTCACCTCATTACATTTTGCACTGAACTGCTACTGAGGAGAAGAGCGGAGAGAAAAAACAGAGAATTAACGCTAACGGGGCTCGCAGAAAAGCGGTCAGTAACTGAGAAATCTGTCTCAGGCTATTTCCCTCACACCCTTTTCCACAGTAAAATTTAATCTCCTGACAGCACAGCCTGTCAAGTCCCGGAAGGGAGTGCATGTGCACACACAGGCTGGTGCGTCTGGCTGCTGAGGCAGTGGTGGTTCAGCTCTACAGAGATGTACACAGCACGCTGCCTCTTGCCAAAACTGGGAAGCACATGGGCCTTTTAGGGAGGGTAAAAACAGTGCTGCCTTCTGCAGCTGGTGGGAATTGGCCATGTCATGTGTTTATCCACTCTGTATGAAGACATAGGGTTTAAATCATCAAACATGGAGCGCAGTGTCTGCTCAGTACCAATCTATGTCTGTGATTGTGAGACACAAAATGCTCTACAAACAAGGCGCCCACTGAAAAATTTCATAAAGAGTGCAAAAAGCAAGCAGTGGGTGGTGGAGGATAAGAAATATTCTCTAGATGGGACACAAATGAGTGCACATTGATCTGCATGATTTTTCTCTAGCATGTGTACTTAAGCAGATATTTAGGAACAATGGGATGAAAATTAGCATAATAAATAACACAGTGATTTCCATGGAAGCTCTTCTGATTCTGAAGACTGACTCTGACCCAGGCAAAAGCTCTCTTGCTTCCACCTGAACATTTAAACTTGACTGAAGACTGTATTAGAGGAAACAATAGTGAAACATTATATAGGGAAGGTAGATGTGGTGACCACTGGGCCTTAAAGAGGAACCTCCAAGCTCTTACTAGTTCAGCTCTGGTTGGCATCATGTCCCTCTCCTCATCCTTTTCTACACAGGCTCATGAATGATGCTATTAATCAGCATCAAGTCCCCAGAGCACCTCCTGCTCTGGAATGCCACTGACGAGCAGATGGGATTTTTGGCAAGAAATGACCTGGCACGAAAATGAACAGAGAAGAGTACTAGAGGGGAGGGGGAACTGCCTGGAGCTCTTCATTTAAAAGAATGGAGGAAAAGAGATTTATCTTCTCTGCAGATCTACATTCCAATGTACAGACATGTAAGGAATTATCAGAAACCACCTGTGCACATCAACAAGAGCCAATTTCCTTCCTTAAGGATCTGGTATATCTATACTTGTCTGGATATACCTAATGGGTAATGCTAGAAGCACTTACCTGCAGTGCTTCAGTGCAGGTTAACTAAAAAATGTTGACTCAGCCTCTTTGCTAAGCTCACACTGATGTCCAGACAGATGCTGTGCTAAGAACCTACCTGGCTATTTTAAACTAGCAGAGCCTCAACTGTCTGAACTGCAGCAGTGTCAGTCTAGAAGAAATGCCTGACCTAGAGTCTTTTGTAGCCTGTTGCTCATTGCTCTTCCACATATCCTTTTGCTCAGCAAATAACTGACAGGCTTCCCCCTGACACTCATGAAATTCACGTACAGGAGGTGTGAGCTCATATTCTTCAGCCATGAAATGGGCAAAACATCTCAGGAAGTTTTTCCACATTAAGCATTACAGGAAATAGCATTGCTGTGAGTGAAAAGAAGATTCAGATCTTACAGGTTAGGGAACACTCCTTTTTAATACTGTATATCTCACTGGTGGTAGTGGAATCTGGGGAGATACATCCCAGGTTACAATCTGCACCCTTGGAGTGCTACAATGCTGAAAATCACCTTGGATTACACACCTTGGATTCAAATATTAATATAGTACTTGAAACAGCAAAAAAGACTATTTATTTCTGACATACTTTTCCTTTTCTTAAAGAAATCCTATGTATTGTTGCATTTACTAAATTAAAAACACACAGCAGAACACAGAGTTATTCTGTCAACAAAGCAGTGTGTGTACAGCCTTGCAGACAAGCACCTGCTCAGGGATCGTTAGTGAATGGAGATGGAAATCCTTCTCTGTCCCATGCTCTCACTTCACACACACTTTGAAGAGATACGTGATGCATTGTTTTGTGATGCATATGGCACAGAAATGCTTCTTTCCACAGCTCGTGCCATACAAGGCTCGAAAAACACTTTACAAATGCTAACAAATGAAGCCCTGTCTCTGCAACATCAGGGTTATTACCTCTCTTGATTTTATCATAAATCTCACAACTTTACTTGTTCTACTCTATTTTATGTGAAGCCCTAATTCTCAGAAGGCAACTGATGTGCAAGATTCATAGCTATTTAATTGGGCAGCAGCTGGCAAAACCCAAGTCTTATGATTCAGAAATCTGAAAGTAATTGAAAAAGTTTCCACTTGAGGGAAAAAAAAAGTCTTGCTTCGTAAGTAAATTCTCTTATTGCATGGCTGGCTTCTGGTTTCTAATTCTTGGGCTGGTAAATTGGAGCATTTCTCCGTTAATGGGCAAGTACTCTTATCCCTAGCTGCCAGATCAGAAAATTACAAGGCAGCACTAAACCTGGCTACAGTATAAGTGAGTATTCAACACAGCTAAATTCCTGTTACATACTGCAGCATTGAGCTGTGCCTGTAAAAAAGCAAATGATGCATTTAAGAACAAAACATGGGCAAAGTCTGAAGTAAAATCCAACTGTCTTACTCTCAGCCCAGCATTTCAACATCCAAGCATGCTCTTGTCTGAACTCAGAATTCAGGAAAAAACCCTCCTATTTTTAAATAAAAATCTACAAGCCTACCTGCAGAGATATTTGAGGAAAGAAAAATCTAGTAAAACCTACTGGAGACTCTCATACCTAATTAGGACCCTGAAGAGAAAAAAGAGTACATTTTTAAATGGCTTTAAAGATATTGCCTCCTGTCTAGATTGCAATAAACTAGGGATGATTTCCTAGCCCAAGCAGCAGCAGCAAGAACAACAGCAACACTTCTGCAAACCAGCTCAAAGGACAGCAAACAGCAGGATTAGGGAGATTCCCAGGAACTAAGGAGTTAAGCAGATTTCATTCCCATTCATTACACATCCTTCAAAAGTCATTACAGATCCACCTCTAGCATGGCTGGGACCCAGAGAGCTTTTGTTTAGCTTGCAGAGTGTGACACGAGCTGGAGCCCACACGGTGTTCAGTGCCCACTGAACAGGGTACATCAGAGGAGCTGTCTCATGCAGTGAGGAGGTTGCACATCATTCCCAGTGAGCACAGGGCTACTGACTTTTCACGGACAAGACTTTGCTGTACAAACAAAACAAGAATCATGCATTCTCCTCTGACTTATCCTGCTGTGCCCCCTCTGTTCCACTTCCCCCGGATGTGACTGAAAGCTGGACGGATTCCTGGAGGAATAGAGCAATTGGATTACACCACCCAAATGTGAAGGAAAACAAACAGCAAAACAAAAATTAGGCAAGTACAAAATAGAAACAAGCTCTCCCTAAACAAGCTTCAAAACTAAAGAACCCTTTGAAGGCAGTTTAATTTCAACACCTGTCTAAAGGGAATAAGAGGACAGGATGGTGTTAAGGTCCATAAAGTAGGTTATAAACATTTACACAAGCGCAACACCATATATCGCAACATGCAATTTTATAGAGGCCTTCAAATGAAAATAAAAACACTGGGTAGCTGTAGCTCTCACATGCCTATAAAATGTCAGGAAAGAAGAGATTGTACCAAGAACTGATAAACTGTAGAGGAGAGAGGCAACACAAGAGAGAGGGAGATAAGCAAACATTTTAAAATTTTATTTTGTTTCAGAAAATAATTTGATGGGTTACTTCAATTATTTCCAGGTTAAACTGAGTAAGGCTTCTGTGAGCTTTCTTCAAGGCATAGCTGTTAAGTAATGGAAAACACCCCCTTGAGTAATAAACAATCAAGCCACGAAATAGGGAGGGACTTGAGGAACAAAACACCCTACAAAAATTAGTTACTAGCCATGTCTTAGATGCCTTCTGTTCCCTTTTTCAACCCTGGGGAAGAAAAAGGGTGAAAGAGATAAAGAAAATATAAACAAAGTTAGAATAATGCTTTGCCCTTCCTTGCATCTGTCAGGATGAAAGTTTTTCTTGGAAGGGGAAGGTCAGGAGAGTGAGCTACAACACAGGAGTGTGCAAGCCCAGGAAACCAGAGGTCCTTCAGACTCCCCACGATGGAGGAGCTTGACCTCATGTACCCAGTATTGATCCACTGGCTCTTCTACACATAAAAATTGATAAGACTGAAACTATGCAAGCTCACCCAGGGGATTCTACCTCTAAGCCACTTCTGTTTTCTCCCAGACCGGCAGATAATGTGAGCAAACTTGTTAGGGCAACACGGTGGACACAATGGCAGAGCTCACTGCCATAGCGATTGCTGCTGGAGTGCCTTTTGAACTGAATGTTGACAGCTCTCATCTCCTCTCAAACCAGAGCTGAACCCATGAGAAAAAGCACTGAGTTTACACTAGATAAGGAGCACCTTCCTGATCTGTAAAAGGCTTAATGTGTGAGCATGGAGTATCCCTCCCAAACAACCTATAGCTTCCTGGGATGCAACCATTATTACCAACACTACACATATGGCCAACTGCAGCATGCTGAGCAGGTTAATGAGGGGGCAGAAATCATCCATGCATGTGAGGAATAAAATCTGTCCTGCAACTGAACAGTTTCACAGACTCTTTCTGAGAAGATGAGTTTATCATTCCTACTTTCCACAATGGGAAACAAATCTCTTTTCTCTCTTCCTTTCAACTTCTCTTTTTCTCCCCATCAGTGGCTATTGTGCGTCTTTTGGGCCACATTCCTGTCTACTGTAAAATCCTCTGACTGCAAAACAGAAGGTTGAAGCAGAAATACAACTGGCACTGAGTGCCAATTCCCTCATTTCCTCCTCTATTTCTTTCTCTCTATGAGTCAAGCTCTTACTCTCTGCTTCCACACATGCACACAGCATAGCACAGCACCCTTCCATATGAAAGGAACATTTTTTTAAAGCAGCCTGAATTCTAAGTGAATCCCTAGTCCAGCTTTTACCCTAACCTACTCTCTTGTCCTAAAGCATGTAGCTTTCATGTAGCTTTTCTCTAGGTAGTTCCAAAATAACAACACTTCATAACTGTACCATATGGCTGACAAGGGACAGCCAGCCATAGGTCACACTCAGACAAGTTCCAGCAAAGGCTTAGTCTCTGCAAAGAAACATTTAAGCACCTTTTATTAATGCTGCTGTTTGCATTAAGCCATAGAGTCACAACCTCAAGTAACAGGAAACATTTGCCAAGGAGACAAAGGAAAGAAACAACAGCCTAGGTGAAGTCTAAATCAGCACTGTTTTATTCTGGGTTCTGGTTTTGAAGCTTTCATTCCTCTTTATAAACTAATTAGCTCTATATACCTAGTGGTCCTACTACTAAGATTTCCCTTCTTTACTTCTAATCACCTGACTCAGTATTCCCCAAATGCACTTACATAGGAGAAGGTAACTATGCAATTACAAATGTGTCCTTTTGTTGTTCATGTAATTTCATCTTTCACAGACCCCAGTTCTCAATATCATATAAAACATAAATCATCATCTCCCAGGAGTCCATAAGAACAGAGCCAAGAAGCTTATTCACTTGAGACCTTGTTTATCTCCCTTTCTGATGATTAACACTGTGAGCAATGCATAGCAAGGAGGGACTGATGCAATCTGGGTTAAAACCAACACTCATTAAGTGACAGTAATGACCCTCACTCCTTCAACAGAAGTGGACAGATGCTCTGGGTCAGGCTGTTGCTTTCCTCGCATCTTTTATTCCAAATGAGATTATGCTGTTAAAAAACCCTGTGCCAACAGCCTTAGAGATAGAAGTCCACCATGTGCATAGACAGGTAACACAGGATAGCAACAGCAGTGGTCAAACCTCTGAAAAACATGACCAAGGGGCTCAGAGTTTGAGGGCAATTCAGGGTGTTCAGTCTCCAGGAGGCTGAAATACAGCAATCTTAAGACACGTGAAAGGTAACTTTAGAAAGGCAAGCAATAAGCAGTTCTCCTTACTCACAGGGAACAGGTCAAGAAACAAGTTTAAATTGATTGTAGTGAACAAGATGCGGGTTAGACCTTAGGAAACTGTCTCCAGTGGGGGTTCACCATGGGAGCAGACAGCCTAGGCTGACTGCAGAACTTCCAGGGCAGAACCAATCACGCAAACATCTGGCAGAACAGGTGTGAGTGTGGCTGGTTCTGCCTCCATGCAGGCCAGCAGAAATGTGATTCAGGCCTTTTTCCAGTGACTCTCAGATATCAACATTATAACCTTTGCATTGCCAATGTGCTTCTACTCTCGACTGGAGATGCCAACACCAAAGTTTATAGGTTCTCTCCCTGCCCATCCCATTCAGTAGATGGCCATGCTGCCCAAAGTGCCAGCAGAAATGCAATTTGCACTTTAGTGTTGCTGGCATCAGTCTATTTGCAAAAGAACTGAGATCAACTAGTGCAGGGTATTTCAAGTGATCATTAAAAAAAGACTGAAACAAACCAGAAGTAAAAGAAATTACTTCAAAAAATCTAAATAAACATCCATACCACAGTCCCCCATCTCTTTCTGTGTTTTAAGCACATGGTCCAGACATTTCCATCAAAGAGGCTAAAAACTAGCTCATTATGTAATAAGGGAGTATCAAAGGTCACCCAGACTCCAGAGGCATTCCATCCGCAGTTTGGCCCAACAAAATTGCTGCGCACTGTTGAGAGAGAAACTTGCTATGACCTTTTCTATATATGTCTGTAGCCTTACCACAACCCTGGCTACTCTAGATAGCTCTGAACTGCACTTGGTGGCTATGGACCATCGTCCTTCCCTTTTGATTACGTCCCTTGTGCCTAAAATACGAGGTGTAAGTACCCACAAGCCAGAAACTTAATTTTATCCCAGTCACCTGGTTGCAAAACTTGCTGGCCCATGTTCTATGGAAGTAGTGTGATGGACTCAGCAGTGGAAAAACTGGGAATACCTACCCATGTGTTGTGGAGTGTGCAATGGAAAAAAATGAAGAGGACACCAAAAAAGCCAATTTGTTGGAGTTCCCATTTGGTTCCAGAAAAGCTACATCAATCTCAACAAACTAAAAAATCCCTCCATTGTCACCAGTGTCACCATAATATCTGCTGTGATTGCCACTTGGACTCAGTGCTCCTAGAAGCACAGTGATATAATCTCTGTGATCTCTGGCCCAAATTCCTCTGGCTCCCAGATACCACATTCTGCCTTCTGAACACAGTGTATTGGGAGAAGCAGGAGAAAAACAGAAAGATGTTGGTGTCAGTGCCAATGGTCTCCTTGCTGCGAATGATGAAAAATAAAGATGGCATTGACACATCATGACTACAGTGATGATTATATTGCCTGGAGTTAAACAGATGAGGAATAAATCAGTCTTCTGCCATTGACAGGATGACAAAAGGAGTTTGTAAAATAAGTAGCACTCAATTTTCCATTTCAACTATTTCTCCTCTTCCAAGTTCCCCCACCTCTGCAGTTGTGAGTGCAAAGAGAAGTGGTATCCACTCAAGGATATGCTGACCAAGGTAATTTGCTCTACTTGCTCCCAAATTCCTCATTCATCCACCAAATCTTAAAAGGCAGCTACTAAGCCACTGGTCTAACGAAGACATTATTGTTATTAAAGCAGGGTCTTTGGCATTGTGGTGCAAATTAGCATAACGGCATCACACCCTGTGGGGGCATTCAAACAACTCCTCTCATTTCAGTTTAGGTCCTCAGAGATTGAAGCCTCTGATTGTGAAACTGCTCTCAAAAGGCTCATTGAAGTTATCCTGCTGTATCTTACTAGGATGAGCCAAACTCCAAAGACCACATCTGATTTTTTTTAGATAATACCGAATAGATCCAGCATGTCCTCGCTCTCATAAAATGCTAACACGTTTACAGCTACCTTGCTTTTCCAGTTAAGTAAATACATTTTATCACAAAGTGATAATCTGGTTAGCTACAGTGACTTGCACAGGGTAATAAAAGACAGTATATAAGTGGTTAGTCCTGCACTTTGTAAACTGCCTAAAATGAAAACTGAAATTATTCTTGTACAAAACTGCAAGAGAGTAAGTTCTAAATCAGCACTTTTTCAGTTGCTGAATAGCCATATATTATGCCTACACATGCCGTCATTAATTTTTTGCAAAGAATAGGAATTCCCTCACCTTTGTGTGTGAGTGTGAGGATCCCTGCTGCACAGTGTCCCCTGCTTACAGGAACCAACATGATGGAAATGCCCTAACTACACCATACAAGTGGGGAAGGAGTTCCATCTCCTCCTCTTCCTGGTCCACGTGAATTACCTGCAAGTAAACTGCTTGGTTTACAAAGATGCTAGACAATGGCATGGAGAAGTGAGTTAGCTCTTCTAGCTCTAGATAGATCCAGCCAGGAGGGGTAACTATCACTCAAACACACGGTCCTGCTTCCAGACCAGGAATCTGTGTACAAAGAGTCGCCTGTTCACAGTTCCTCACCTAAAAATACATTATGTGCCCTCTTAAAATTACTTTTTTTATCAGTAGGCAGTTGCCACTGCTGTCACAGTGTTTTTCAACATCTGGAGGAGTTTGTGCAGGATGGCAAATTGGAAGAAGAGGTGTGCAAACAACTCTCTTTATATTAAAATATGGTTTGCAGTTGTGAAGGAGACTGAGACCACTTGTAGTACAGTAGCTGAGAAGGGGCCGATACTATGAATTACACCTTGTCCAAGACAAATAACAAGTCCTGCCAAAGTTCAGCTCAAGGGCCACAACAGAATGTGTATCACGAGAGGCTGAATACCATTTCCACTCTGATTTGAGTGTCTAGATGAGAATATTACTGTGTGCTTTCTAAGCTGATAGGTAGGTGAAACAAAGACATTTTCATGCTGCTTTCTGTGTTCTCTTGCCTTGTATTTATGTAACTGAAATAAATTGTTTTCCTGTTTTGAACTTGCCAAAGAAACCAAGAGCAGCTCCACTTTGCATGTGCATCTTGCAACCCCAAGACTTAGCCCCTAAAGGAGCCAAGGCAGAGAGGCAGTACATCCTTCCCCTTTCTTCAGCTGTCCTGAAAACAGCCTGATCCCACCTGAGAAGCTTCCTTAAGGAACTACACCTCACAGAATAGCAGCAGACCTACTACCCAATGATTTTAACATGCCTCTGTAACTTAAAATCCGCAATCAAAACAGCAAACACTGGCCTGTGGTGTCAGCTCTCCAGCTACTATGATGACAGCTCAGAATGAGCTGACACCACACACAGCCTTGATATGAAGGTAGAATAAAATATGAGGCGGGAAGTGAGAATATCAAAAGGAAACATGAGAGGAGGCTATGCAAGGCAAGGTTCTTTGAAAATATGCTGAAAGACTGAGTGTGAAATAAAAAAAGTTTTCAGCTTCCCACTGTGAGACCTCTCTGTCTTGCCCTGTGAGGGGGGCTCAGTAGGGACTGACCCAAGCTGGGTAATTTCCATCCTATTGCCTGCACAGCTCTTTCCTAGAGCCTGAAAAATCATCTTTAGGATAGCCATGCAAAAATAATGAAAAACAACCACAACCCAGACAAAAGCAGTGAAATGCTAAATTCCTGCAAAATGTGGTGGGCAGCATTAAGGGGAAAAAGGGATTTGCAAAAGGAAGGCAAACAGAGAAGACCATGGGTAGAGAGCTGCATGTGGCAGGTGAGTCAGGTAGAAGGAGTGAAGGAAGGCATGTGGCATCTAAAAATGAAGAAAAAAGAGCTGGGTAGGAGGCAGGAGGAAAAGGGCATGGCTGATGCAGCCGCAGAAACTGATTCATTTCAGTGGCAGCTTCAGTGGCACAAACCTGAGCCATAATGGAGTGGTGAGTCAGACCCTTATAATTAGCCCTAATTGGCAACCTAGTGAAAGAAGGAGGGGGGAGAAATAGCAGAGCAAATTCTGTCATATATGCACTGATGCAAATCCATCATGTGCCGTTTTAAAATGCATCTTATCAATGTTTTGTTCAGAAAGACTAAATAAACCCAATACTGTATTGGCAAAGGGGTTTTTGAATTCCATGGAGAATCCTAAAAGTTTACCATTTTCCTTTTGCAATACAGCCTTTTTCAGATCTTTAGGATTAATATCATGGGGGTTTCCATATTTCTAGTAGTTTTGCAGGAGACATCACAAGTAGAAAGGAAGTTATTTCTCATGGCACAACACAGACACTAAAAAAAACAGCTTCAAGCTATTTTTCATTCAATACAACCTATTCACTTGACAAGTTAAATGTTTCAATACAAGTTGAGAACTATATTTCTTTGAAGACAGATTTTAGTGTGGAATTTTCATCAACAGCTATATACAGAACAGAAATGGCCCTGTGAGTCAGGACATCAGCCTCTAGGAACCTGAACTCACACTTTAACTGAGCACAACGAGTTTGATAATTTAATTCTCATTTAAAAAACCCCATCAATACATTTCATAAACATGCATCCTTATGCAATGTGAATAGCAACTTCTCCTTAAGATCTAGGAGTGGAGCACAGAAGCAGTTACTGCAAGTGGAATTGTTTGGCAGATTTAACCTATTTGCAATAGGGTCTTTCATCTGTCTACCACATGGCAGCATATCACCATGCTAATTTAATGAGAACTAAAGACAGTCATGATGTATTTGTCATAGAAGAAAAGCCTTTCATCCCTAATTGGTGACAAGGACACTCAATGTCTACGAACCATCATAGAAATCAAACTACATGGAAATCATGGAAATCCAACTACAGTCCATGTTCTACTTTTAGAAGTAATGGGAGACAGGTTGGGTTATGACAGACAGAAACTCTTTGTGCCCCCAAGTGTTTGCTGAGTGTGGAGCCCTAGCAGGTCTGAAGCTTCTAAAACCAGCTGGATCCACAACTTTCCCATGCAGAATCACTCTCCCAACACTGCTCTCTTCCCCACTTCCCCCAAGCACAATACCCCAGAGACCCAAGTGGTTGCCCTCCTGGTGGAGGTGATGTGGCCCTGGATGTAAAGCAGCTTCACACACACATCATGCCTCACTCAATGACCCTTCTGGGTTCAGGCTGCCCCTACATCCATACCATGGATAACCAGCAAGCCAGGAAACATCTTTCCTACATGGTTACACTGCATTGTACAGTGACAGAAGCAAGGCAGGGCTCTATCAGCCACTGAACTCACAAGGGAAAATGGGAGCCTTCTCAAACTGCTCCATCCATGCTGACAGACCCCAAATGACACCTGACAACTGCAAAGCCAAATCCAAACTTCTCTTAGAAGTGGAAGACAGGAGTAAAAGTGACACTGAGAGTGAAGGAGGAATTCACTGAAGTGAAGGAGGAATTTATTTCGTGGAAAGGGGGAAAAGTCAGCACAGAGTAACACATTCTTTGCTGTCAAGCTCATCAGCACTGGAAAGGTATCTGTTCCAGAGCTGCTACCCAAAGGCATTTATCCACAGTTATGAGTAAAATCCAGTAGCCTATCTTTGGATGACAGCTTTTTACAAAAAACAAAAAATGCCCCATTCTAGAGAAAGGAAATGGACACGAGAATCAGCAAAAAAGGCAAGTGCAAGGACAAAGCAGGGACTTATTGTTTGACTGCCACACTTACCCTTTCAAAGTACAAAAAAGTAGAGAGAAACTTTTAAGTCTTCTATCAATTATTCTTTCTGACATAGAGCCTTCAAAAATCAAAAAGCAAATGGTCTCAACAGTGCAGGACACTTGCTGAGCCAGAGACCATCATGCCAAACTGACCTCCAAATGTACAGGTTATTTACAAACTAATGGAGGCAGCAAGCAATTCCATTGCTGCAAGGGCTCTTTCCAGCAAGAGGCAGATCAGGAGACATCACAGGCTGATTTAATAGATCATCGAAGGCCAGTGATTGAATTTTCACATCAGACATCAATCTCACTCCTCAGTCAGTCTTTATTACGTAGAAACAGTTCTAGAAGGACTTCTGTGAAGAAGCCAGAGAAAGACCTGCATTTCAAAGGAGTGAGTGAGTCAAGGTGGAAAAATTATACCTGTGATTCCCCAGAGAGGAAAAGTACTCATTTCAGTCAGGAAGAATTACTGACTAACCAAGGCAGAAGATTGGGGTGGCAAGGGGACCAGTGTTTAACTGCTCTTTGGATCTTTACTGATGTATAAATAATTTCCTTTTACTTTACCAAAGACTCCTCAGTGTCTTTGGAAAGACTTGTAACAGGGTCTCCTGCTGTAGAAAAGGGATACTTAATTCCATCTCAAACCAGTCTTCCTTCTTTCTAATTCTCCTCATTAAAACAAGAACAGATGTCAACGACAAATTCATGTCTGTCTCTTAAAAATTACTTATTTCCTGCTTGGGCCCCAAGCCTGGGAGGTAACAAATGTTCTCCACTGCTACTGGACAGTGAAGCTCAGAGGAAGGCCTTGGGGAGGATTAGACACCAAATGTCACTAGTCCTGATTATCTCCCCACCACCAACTGCC
The DNA here is from genome assembly GCA_013397955.1 of Grantiella picta. Lineage (NCBI taxonomy): Eukaryota > Metazoa > Chordata > Aves > Passeriformes > Meliphagidae > Grantiella > Grantiella picta. The sequence continues at coordinate 263,009 of VZRM01001321.1, forward strand.
ACAGAGAGAAGGTTGGGACTGGGATTCCCTGGGGTGGGGAGGAAAAGGAAGAATAGGGAATGCAAAAGTGAAGATCTCAAACAGATCACGGAAATCTTTCCCCAAACCAAACAGCATACTTTGTTAGGGTGAAGCAAGTTCTGTCAGAAATGGCGAAAGAGGAAAATTAGAATCATTTGAGGGAACAGTAAAACAGAGCAAAACTTTGATGATTTCTGTTTCTGACTTTCTATATTTCACCTTCTTGTACAGCAATTTTCTTCTCTCCTCGGTCTTTTAGAGCCAGGGCCTACAGAGTGATTAAAACAACGTGTATGAATGCAGCATTCACTGTGAATTACTACTGAAATAGCCACTCAGAGATGTGTAGCTGTGGAAAGCAGAACAGGAGAAGCAGGTTTAGGGAAGCATTTGGCTGAAGCAGGTGTGGAGTCTGGGCCTGGCTGTCAGCAGATTGCAGCTTCAGGAGGGCTGAATGCTGACTGAAAGTCCATTTTTATGGGATGCTGCATGCTGAAGAGTGTGGTATTTGGAGGGACACTGGTCATAAGTAACTATCTCTACACCCATCTATGACATTCAAGCACCAAGAGCAAACCTGGAGTATTCTGTGGCAGAAGAGTAAACATAGAAAGGTCTAACAGTAGAGAAGCCTAAATGGAAAAACAAAAAGTCCTTTTTTATAGAACACTGAAAAGTCACTTTGACCTTTTGTTTTTTTTGCAACTCCAAGTTCTTCCTAACCCTGAGAGCAGGAAATAAAAGTATAGACAAAGTACACATGGTTAAAAAAAAACCCCAAACAACCCAAAACAAACCTCTAGGATAGCTGGAAGTCTAGAGAAAAGGATGAACGTGTTCTGCTTCCCTCCCTCCTCTTCCCCCAAACACATCCGACAAGAAGACACAGGTAACAGACATTGTCAGTTCCTGATCCACACGCTCATTTTTGATGGAGAGAAATTAGAAATTCAGTTCTCACCCACCTCCACCCACCTACTGGAGCTGAAAACGATAGTTCAAATTAAAACGATGATATTTCCTTTTAGTCTCCAGGGGAGTGGAGAGTTTTGGGGGTGGAAAAGCAATTTATCATAGTCTTTTCATTATTTTTACTTTTTTTTTTCTTTTTTCTTTTTTTTTGACCAAGTGTGAGACAAAAAAAAAGAAAAAAAGTGCTATATTTGTTTTGTTGGGTTGTGAAAGGTGTGAAAATAACCATTCTGTGAGATAAGTAAAGAGCTGCTTCCCCCCCTTCCATCAAAGCTACTACACCCACAGCCCATGAAGAGCAGAAACCAGCGGGAATTGGGACATGGGAGTGTGAAGAGAAGGAATACCCTGTTTTTAATTCAGAAGTCATCTCTGGCAGTCTTTCGCCTCTTGTCTCTGCTGGTCTCCATGGCAACAGCAGCCCAGCAGAAGCATCCTTCTCCTGCCGGCTCCAGCACAGATGAATTCAACCAGGGGTCAAAAGCAGCTCGGCTTTCAGGGAAGCAAGAAAACGTGCTGTCTTCCTTCTTTCCACTGCCAGCCTCTTTTGAGATTGGCTTTTTTGTCTTTCATGCACTGGGGTGGGGGCTAACCTGTCACACTTGTTTTTCTTCAGAAAACAATAGAAAGAAATGTGTTTTCTTTGCAGGCGTCTCCCCAGACAGCCTGATCAGCCATATTGCATGCAGGTCGGGATGCTCAGGACACAGAAATGCCAACAGAAAGCCAGGCTGGGATAAAATGCTCCAGTCAGACTCCCTGGGCATGCATGTCATGAGACATATTGTGGGAGGGCTGCTCAAGCAGCCCTCACAATGGGTTTATGAGTAAAAGCAGGGGCTGCACCACTGAGCCGTTAATAATTGCTGCATTGTTATTTGTTGCCTTGTTCTTTAAATATTGTGTTTGAAAACCCAGGAAGCTTAATTGACATGGTCCAAAATTGACAAGAGAAATTAGTTACTCTTTACTCTCCCTCTGCATTTCTTCTACTTAAAATGTTTCAAATATCTGGGTAAAGAATGAAAGCACCACTGGAAAAGCTACTGCACAGACAAGTTAGTTGTGTAGCAAAGAGCAGCGACCCTCACTGAGTGAGAAGTTCCATACTGCTTGGACAAAACTCAGAAAGAAAGCATTAGCCAAACGCAGCCCAGAATCAGAGTAAGTTTGCAGGCAGAAATGAAGCATTTTCACTGAATATTTTATCTGGAGCTAAAAATTCTCCCAATTATTTTTCTGATTTCTTTGGGTTTGACAATAAGCTTTGTGTAAGGCTACAAAGATAAATTGTTAACTGGCTCGGTATTTTCAGAACACCTCAGGGCACTCATGAATATAAATACAAGGGAACAACATTAGTCCTACATGCAAAGCATATCACCCTGTACTGAGTGGTGTTCAACGTCTAGCTTTATCTGAAAGAGTCCTGGGAGAGAGGAGGGTGCTAAACTGTACCTTTGCTTCTCCACCCCTTCCCTCTCACTTTGGCTTTTATAAACTCACCAGCCCTCTTCATCCCTACCACAGCCTCTTGCAAATTTTAAGTCAGTGCTGCAGACAAGGCTAGCACCAGAATATGCCCAGGTCCTCCCTGGCTTCAAGGCCAAGCTGTTTGCTGTCCCACCCTCAATCCTTGCTTCTGTTGCAGTGGTGGGCAGGTGTGGCCAGCACAGACCTTTCCCGTGAGAAATTTCTCTCTCTTCTTCCTGTGTTTTATAAACAAAGATAAAGTTTGGATGTTGTTAAAACGGTGTCTTGAGATATGGACAATTCCAGCCTGGCCAATTGGCCTGGGGGGAGGTTTTGAACTGACCAATCTGGGTGACCTTTGAAAATCTATGTAAGTTGGAATTAATTAATAAAACACACACTTTTTGCCACACTGAAGACCTGGACTTCTTCTCTCTGTTAGCGGTTCAACAGTGACAGGCAGAAGGAGCTGATGCTGCTGCTGGGAGTCAGGAGCACTTCAGGACAGCAATCTGTCACCCATCTGACTGACGGGGAACCACCCCTGGGCAGCAGGAGACTAAAAACTGTGAGAGAAGCATTTTTAACACTGTCAACCACACATGATGCTGCGAGGCTCTGCTGCCAAGAAGTGTGGTACTTGATGGCATCCTGGGGTTTGGTTCCTTGCTGGAGAGCAAAGCATTTAAATGCTTCTGAAATGTCTCCTGTCCTCTCTCAAGGCTGGGAAGTGCCACCAGCTGCTTCCCTCCATCCTCTCATTACCTTCAGGCGTGCCTCAGAGAGGACACTGCTCTCCAACACCAAAACCAGAAGAAATCTGTCAGAAGTACGAATGTGGTCTTCAGGTGGCTGTGGGCCCTGCCCACTCTTGCTCCATCCCCTCTCATTCCATCCGCTCCCAAACTTGTTTTCACATGTCACAACCACTCCTACTCTACTTCCGCAGGTCCCATGGAGTCTTCCTTAGCTTCCACCTGCCTCCTCCTTGCTTCCTTTCCTCCTCCACTCTCACTCGACCCACTCCTGTTCCACTTCTGTGCATCATCCCACTTCTGGGATGGGGAAGGGTTGACAGCCTTAATGCTGAGCTATTACAGACTCTCCCCACTCCCTTCTCTGTTTCCCTTCTCTGCTTGATTTTTTTCACCTATTTATATGGATGATAAACTTCCATCTCCCCTTCAGTACTGCCCTGATGGCCTGTTTCTCTAAAAAGCAGGACTACTAATTTTGATTACCCATCTGGTCTCTGCTTCACAAGCAACCCTCATGGCAGAGGACTGTGAGAATACTTTGGAAAAGCTTTTAAAAAGCCAGTATTTCCTTAGCCCAGAGGTCACCACTGCATGAAGCCCTAGGGTTACCTTTACAGCATTAAAGATAGACAACCCCAGAGCTAGCATGGGTTTTCAGGTTTTGGAAAGGACTGTGGCGCTGCCAGAGAAAGTAAAACATAGCTTTGTGTCCTTGAGAAACCAAATATCAAAGCCAAGGTGGGATGAAAGGGAACACAAAGGATAAGAAGGATTGTAATGAGCTGGCAGAACCTTATTCCTTCTCTATCCAGCTACACTGAGGTACAGCTTTTCACATCTGTGGACTTTGACTGACATGCAGCACACCAGTTAATAACCTCCAGAATTGCAAAGCCTTGGATGTTTGGTCAGTAAAGCTTTCACTCATAGGCATCCTCAAGCTATAATAGAAACAGATGTCAATTTACCTTGGGAGGTTTTATTGTAAGAGACACTTGAAATGTCCTGAGAGGGTGTACTGAAAGACAGGAATGCACACAAACACACACACTGTCACCGTTTGCTTTTAAATAATCACAGTGGTATGGTGGAGGTTTTAAATCATCCTGCTGCTGAAGGGAGAGGTGCACTGACTGGAATGAGGTTGACCCACGAGATGAATTTAGAATTAGAAGCCAAGAATAATATGTCTGTTCTTCTGATTTTCAAAGTAGAAAACAAGGTAGAGAGTGAAGAAACGGAGAGGCTGGAAGAGAAGTAGAGTACATAATTGCCTAATTAACAGGATTTTCTCCACTGATTATAATCACTTTCAAATTAAAGAGGGTTTAACCGCATCATAACCAATTTTTTTCATATGCTTTTTTGCATTAGAGAAGTGCCAGCAGTGTCCAGAAGACCACTGCAGTGTTGGAGCTCCAGAGACAGAGCTCTCATTAGTGACCTGGGGCCATATTTTCACAGCTGGCCAACCTGGCATGACTCCAGTGAAGTCAACAGATTAAATACAACCTCAAGACTCATTCGCCTCCTGTGCTGTGGAAGAGTGGAAATGCAAATCTTGTCTGGGTTGTTTGGCAGTATCCAACAATGTTCAGTCAAACCACAGAAAAGACTTCAGCAAAGATTTTGGAAAAGATGCTCGGTGAGCCAAACACTATTATTCTATGAGATGGGAGAACAGGACATGCTCTGCAAGGCAACAACTCAGACTTTGTGAGATGAAAATTTCATGCTGTACTACAAACTACAGAATTTTCATGCATGTTTCTTTACTGCTACAGACTGGTATTTGGGCATCCAAACTTTGGACTGATTGCATATTCAGCCATCATTTATTTATGTAAGTGAAATGTGCTACAAATTTGCATTCATTACCTTTCAGGCTTAGTTTCCTATTGTCCTTTTTTTTCAACCACAAGCACTCTTCAAAAGTGTATAGTTTTGAAACTTCACCTTAGTTATGGCAAAATTAAAAAATGTTGCAAAACCAGCAGAATACTGCACCAAATCTCTGAACATTTCAAGTGAAGAGGACCTTTGGAGACACATGATAGCCACAAAAGGGGAAGTATATAAAATGCTTTGCTTGCCCTGGTTAATTTTTTTTTTTGCCTTGTGATAGCTACAGAAAGATCCAGTAATAGCTCTTTTCCAGCAGAGGAGAGACACTGGGCACTTTAAATTAAAATTTTTATGAGTGAAATGGACTTTCATCACTTAGATGTGGAATGACCTTATCCTGTAAAATGAAGAGCCATCTTTAACTAATGAACTGATGGCTCCCTGCAGAGAACATAATGCCATACCCTGTACTACATCAGATCTTTCTCTCCCTTTCAGGAACTATCACAAACACTATCAACTTCCCAGCAGAAAAGAAAATTACCTTAGGAAAATACAGTTATATTTTTCTATATTTTAGAATAAAAATACAATACGTTATGTATACATAATTTCTTCCGTAACTCCACAATATAATTATATTTGAAAAACAAGAATACACAAAGGCATACAAAGCATAGTGTAAATCTGTAGATTTTACACACAAAATCTTTACCTATAACACAGGCACCTACAAGCACAGACTTGGGCATATCTAACATGCATTCCCACTTCTGAAACATACACCTTACTATAAGAAGCAGTAAATAATGATGGCAAATGTTCACCATGCTTATTCAATAATGTATTTTCCCTCCTGCCCCATGCACACACCTGTAGCACACTGTGCTGTGACCGTACAGCTGTAAGATGAGTTAGCATCAAGCTGTGTGCACCACAGCCACGTGCAGATGGAATATTACATTCCTATAATGCCATGCAAGGGTCCTGCACCCTTTGCTAAGATATGCACGTACAAATAATCCCCAGGGAGTCAAAGAAAGACATTACAAATATGACATCTCTTCATGTTACCTAACCCATTCTCTGCCAGTATAGCATAACTCCCTCGAGATTGCTTCCTATTTACATTGTAGATGACAAAGGCACATCTGACTGCACACAGAGATGCAAAGCATTTCTGAGGAGCACTGAGGGCTCAAACACATCAAAAAGCCAAGTGCACATATCAGCCTTCACAGAAGGCAACATACAGACACACACCATGTATTGTCTCACACAAAGCTTTTCCCCCCAGAATAAAGAGATATGATGAATGTCTGACCCTGGTCTCCCTGGGGAGGCGAAATGACATCTCTAGTTGCCTGTTTATCACCTCCAGTCCTTGACAGTACTGGCAAGGCCATCCATATTGCTGACACTTCTCTCCACCCTCACCTCACTGCCACCCTCGCTTGCTATGGCTGGGTAGTCCAGCTAATGTTGCCATTTACAAGAACAGCTGAGACAGTAGTGCTGATAAAGCATTCCTAAATCGCCATTATCGATTCAACAGGCGTGCAAGAAGCCGAGGGGTGCTCACAATTTGTCTGTGTACTTGCGAGAAGGAGGGAGAGCTGCAGAGCGATCTCCCTCTGTGCCGCTATGCCTGGCTCGCTGCATCTCCCGAGCACACACCAGAGCCAGGCTCGCCCTGGATGCTGAACACGTCTGCCAAACCCATCAGCAACTTGGCCCCTTGCCATAAATCAATAAGTTCTCTTTAGAATTCTACCTTCCAAAAATATTTACTGTACATAATTTAATATAATACTCTCCTGGATAAAGAGCTGACATATTTAATTACCTGGCTCAAGTGTTTTTCTTCTGTAGAATACTGTACACCCAGCCAGGGACACGGACAAACACACAGCAAATTTTTAATCTGTTGTGAGCTTGGGGAGGGAGAAATTTCGGCCTGGAGACTGTCCTCTGACAATGTTCACTCTCTCCTAGGGTGAGTCTGGGTTTGGCCTGAGGAGGCAGCAGCATCCTGCTCACACAGGTGGAACAAGCTTTGCCTTGCCAACAGCTGAAGGGTTTTCAGGAAGGGAAGAGGTGCTGAAAAGAAAGGCTATATCCTAATCAGCTCAGCAGATCACTGCTGCCAGATTTGATGGTATAGTCTATGCCTTTGTCCCTCTCTTGCCAAAGGAGTGGGGGGAAGAGGAGTGGTTTATTTGGAGTTCAGTTTCTGGATGGTGTAAATCCACCACAATCCCTTACTGGAAACAGAATCCAAACTTCATCTAGGTCTCATAAGAATCCTTTGAACTAACCATCAGTAACTTCTGATCTCAGTTAAAGCTTGGTGATCACTTCCAAATGCAAATCAAAATGTACTTCTAAAGTAGCAGATGTATTTTGAGGAGACAGGCATAAATTTAGACCCCAAATGTTTTCACAGTAGGAGTTTTGTCAGCTTTGCTGATAAATTTGCTCCCTCTCTCAATAATGCAGGTATAGTCTCAGGAATGCTTGATTTTTTTTTTTGGTTGGTTGATTTAGAGGATTTGGGACCAAGGCAGGTCATGGTTGGTCAGATTGTTCATTAGCTTGAACAGAACCTAACTCAAAATGGAAGTAAGAGTGGCCCTGCCTTCCCTTGCCTCTGAGGAAAGCAGAGTAGTCTGGCACAGTGCTGTGGTGGATCTGACACCTCGTGTGCAGAGCTGACATGATGCTATGTTGGGTGTAATGCCATCACACATGACATCCCATGGTGACATCAACATGTGTGCCCACAGCTCACCAAGCTGTGAACAGGAGTCAGTACATAGCTCTCTAAATGCAAGGAATATGAAAGAATTTGGAACCCCTTCTGCTAAAAACAGTATGAGGCCTTCAGAATGGCATATCTCTGGAATGGGTAGAGAAGCTTATGTTACATGCTCCATCCCGTCATGCACCATGCAATTTCTCTACACGTAATAATAGATCACTCTCGACAGTGCACCTCAGTCTTCATCTGCAGTGTTTTCTGCTATTCTTGTCCCCAGACTGCCTTATGCAGAGGCTGCCTATCATGCCAAATTTTCTGCTAGTGACAAACATCTCGCATGTAAAAATAGCCCTGAACCAAATATCCTTTTTCTGGCCAATTCCACAGGGCTGAGAGAATACAAATTGAGAACAAACATTTGGAGTTTGCAGCTGAAGTCGAAAATCCTATCTGTGTGCACTGTATAAATTCAGTTCTCTTGTAAGCCACATTCAGACCTGTAGTCTCCAGATCACCTCTAATGAGCATGTCTACAGAGAAACCACAGATGTGTTTTTCTTGTGACCGAACACTCACTGAAAGCAAAGAGTGCAGGTTTTGCTGTATCAAGAGCTCTGAATCAGGCACTACATCAGCTTATGAAATAGATTCAAGATGCAGCCAGTGTATTTACCACTCTGTATTCATGTATCCCTGTCTCTGGGCCCTCCAGAAGAGAAGAGGGCTTTGCTCTTCCATAACATGCTGCATACCAGCTCCCTGCTTTTCTCAGAGGCTAACTTCTACTCTCCCCAGGAATAGCTTATCAGAGTCTCTGGCATTGTTTAGCTGGCTATAAACCAGCAAGCAAGTTCTGTCTCCATGGTGAATGATTCTTTGTCATCTTTTCCTCAAAGCTTTCTAATTAGACATCCTGTAATTTGCAGCTTTTCTATAACATATTTGCAGTGGGGTGGGTGGCTGTGTGCATAGAGAATAAAAATTAAAACATGGCAGTGAATTGGCAGTCTGTAAATAATTGCAATAAATAAACAAATTTCTATTTTTTTTTTTTAGTGAGACATGAACTGGATTTTCCTTTCAGGCAAGCAACTGGTTATTTTATTCCTTCATCCTTAAATCCCCAAACCAATATCCCATAACAGAGAACAATACCAGTTTCCACCTGTTCTCAACATTATGGGATAACACATCCCATTTTGGAGGTCCATCCCACAGTCTGGGGGTGAAGCAAAAAATGGATGCAAAGCAAGTGAGAGCACAATAAAATAATATGCCATTTAAGAAAACATTCACCTCCAATTTGGAGTTTCTTCTCTAGTCAAGAGCTGATCAAAATTTGTGAGCATTTACCAGTCATCAGGCATCCTTTGTGCAATGTGCTTCTGATTTCATCTGGTTCCCTTTGGATGGACATTTACCTCACAAAAGTAATCTTTACAGCAGGTATTACTATCAGATCATAGAGACAAGACAAAATAAAAAAGGAGCTATAACAAAAAAAGCCCACACTGAGAGGAGTGGGGGCAGGGTAGTGGGACAGAGGAGAAAAGGGAAAAACAGAATTAGTGATTGAAATGACTGCTTTTTCAACCACAGAGGGTGGAACTTTTTACTACCAATACCTTCTATTGAGGAGTATTGACCCCTTATTCAAGCAATGAGTAAGCTCTCTACTACTACCTTCTGACCGTCTCAATAAAATATTTATATAAAAATAATGTGTTATTACATGATACATAAGCTTGTACATACATCATACATGCTCTCTCCAATTTTTTTGATATTGCCAGGAATACTGCAAAGAAAAAGTGAAATTTCATCTGTGTCTCAGGTGTTCCCTGGCTGAAGTTGTAAACCACTGCTTCTAATAATGCAACAAACTCCACAGAAATGTATTGCGTTGTGACAAAGAGGGGCTTACGATTTCAATTTAGGAATAATTAGATGGAACAGATGTGAATGTCAAGAGTATCTGTGTCTGCAAATTCTTCCAATAATGCATCTGATGACCACAAAATGTTTTAGAGGTTCAAACCTCATCCACAGCTAATGGCTCCCAGTTAATAGAAGCAGTCAAAGGGCAAAGAAAGGAGAGGGGGTGTTAATGAATATTTATGAAGCAAAATAAGCAGCCAAGATATTCCCTTTTAACAGGCTTCATTACTTCTTTCACTCTTGTGATGAAGTAACAGTATTAAAATCCAGGCATTTGAGGGTTTCTCACCTGCCACTCACAATCAGACTCATAAAACCATTTGAACTTACATATATCTATATCTACAAATGGAAACAAGAAAAATCAGACACACTGTATTGTTGTTAAACTATTTTGTTGCTTAAGGACAGGACCAGATTGACAGACAGCTTTCTTCTGCGTCTCATTCTACAAGCTGCTGTAAACACTTGAGCCCTCTCAGAGCCGTGAACAGAAGAGGAGAGCCAAGCTTTTCTCAAGGATGTTCAGCAGTTAGCAGGACTACTTTCTTCATCCTCAAACCAGAGGTAGTCTGGGAAGGCTTCACCAACATTGCTTATGTCTGTGCCCTTGGTCAGCATGGCTAACTTTGAACAGACAGCTAATTCCTTCTCAGCCTTGGTTACTCCTTAACAGTTCTGGTGAGAAAACTGATGGGAATGCACCTGAATGTCTACAGGCATGTAAAAACCTACCAACCTTTATTACATTTGCCTATCAATAGTAATGATTTACTCTGAGCAGCTTGGAGTTGCCTGGAACCATACCAGCCTGCTTGTCTGAAGCAGCAAGCAGTTCTACAGCTGGATTTTCTTACTTTGGTACAGTCCCTGAATGGCACAGGTTACAGGAGGACTCCCTTCACCTAGGTATGATGGCAGGCAGCCATCAATGTGCTGGAAGGCAGAAAGTGATGGGGACAGGAGTGGACAGGCCCTCTGTGTGCAGGGTTTCTTCACAGCACTGTCAAAGTTCACCACAGATTGCTGGCAGAGACTGCAAACACATCAAATCAGGCATGAAGCTCTGAGCTGCTGCCCAGGTCCGCAGGATCCACACTGCAGCTCTGGCAGGCATGGCACAGAGTGTCAGAGACGTGTGCATGCAGAAAACACACTCCATGTACCACTGCAAGACACAGAAATGTACCTAAAAAACCTCCTGATAGGTAATTTTTTACCCATCTCTACCCAAAATCATATGCATCAGTTATGCCATTGTGGCATCTCTTCCACATAGGGATAAAATGGTACATATCTTTTTTAGCACTTTCCTAGGGCAGCCTCTCAAACAGATTTCAACATCCACAGCCACGTATCCTACTGTTCACACCTTCTGTTTGTAAATCTTTGTCTTGATTGTTCCCAAATTCTCAATGTCTATACGTTGTCACAAACATACCCAGTCCTTTTAACAGCTTCTTCATCTCTTATCTTTACCTGTACATGTAAACCCCATTAATTCTGGAGATTTCTAGCAACGAGTAGACAGTTAATGGATATTCCAGAATTAAGCATGAATCAGCCAGTCTGTGTCATTTTATCCCCCTGCTGTTAAATGTGCAATGCCTCAGCAAGGCATATATCCTGAAAAATCCCATAGAAGCCTGTGCAGTAGAACCAAAATTGTTCTTCTTGCAGTAGGAAAAGTTCCTTATTTCTTTAAAACTCCCTTTAGTACATCATATTTGCTAAATGGGTTTTTTTTGTGTTTGAAACAATGAATTTTATCGTCATCTTCCATTAACATAATAAGCATGAGACTCCTGTGATATCCGTGCAGCTATTTTTAATTTATTCCAACTGAAAAGGCAACTAGGTTTTCATTCTGCACTTATTTCCATACACAAGAGTATTTATTCCACATATTCATCACTCCTGAAAGCCAGTGCCATCCTGATAATCAGATTATATCACTTATTTGTCTAACCTACAACTTTTTGCCAAGAGGAGAGGAATAAGCAACAACCTTTGCTTCAGTAAAAATTGGGATAGATTTGGCATTCGCAGCTCACATCTGTTACACTACACTCAATACCACAATATTGCAAAATGTACTGAAGTCATTAATGGATTCTGAAATATATTCACATGGTCTAAACTAGAGTTCATCCATAAAATTTTGTTCCCAACGGCTGAAGATATTTGGGGTCAAGTAAAGTTGAAGGTTATTAGTCACTTCTAAGCTCTCAATTCCAGTCTGTTGCCTCTGACACCTAGTCAAGCAAGCAGTGGTGGCTACTCGAGTTTTTGTGCAATTTTCTGTATGGATCTCAAAACTGCCCAGAACCTTTTCATGCCTTTAATAAACGTAAAAAGTTTTGCTAAATACATTCAAATGGATGCTCTGTAAATTTTCAACATACAAAGAAAAACTTAAGTTTTTTGTTTAGACTTGCGGTGGCACAGCTTTTGGGGTTCATCTACTGACAGTACTGGAGCTTGTTAGGAAACAAATTATTTCCCAGATTAATAGAATACTGGATGCCACACTGCTACAGTTTCATTTCTGAAGGATTTTTACAATGCTCAATCTTAACAGAATGGTTTCCATAGGGCTATATATTAAAAAAAGGAACAGAACAGTGGAGGCATTTTAAATATAAACTAACAACCTGCTCCAGCGATTGCATCTCTGTGTTGGGGCATAAAATCTAAAATGAAACTGTGCAGAAAATGACTATATAGGCAAAAATGAAAACTGCTAACACATCATTAACAGCAGAATCTGCGTAGTGGTCAAAAAATAATACTGACAAATGAAAATAATAATTTTAATCTTCAGTTTTAATACCCTAAGGTTATTTTAAGTACCAAAATAAGTACATCGGTTTCATTATTACTTTTAAATACAAGGGCAAATTATCTGCTGGAACAGCTCTGTGGTATAATATCTGCCCCATTATGTTTCCCTGATCAGACCCTTTTAACTTCTCTGTTTGTAAGGAAATACCACCCTTGTTTTGACAGAACCCATTTCTCTCTTCAGCCTGAAATTCTATGTATTTTTGTGGGATTCTCTCTAGGACATAATTCAAGAGAAACTATTTGGAGATCCAGAAACTGTCTGTGGGAAATCTAAGGTCAAAAGTTTCTATTAGAGCTTACTAGATGATGCATCAAAGGTACTCCCCAAATAAGATGTCTGAATTTCCTTGGAGAACTTAACTTTATCAGAGACTGTTCCCTTTAGCTCCTTTAGAAGTCTGTGACACCTATACAAAAGTGCAGGAGAAGCATTTCCCTACTTAGCTTCTTATTCACAAACCCTTTTATCAACCTGACCTGACACCTTTCGGCCCCAGAAGCTCAAAAGTGCCATTGCTAGTAGCTGTTGTACTTCATGAAGAGGGTCATGGCACCTGGAAGGGCTTCACAGACCAGTGCAGAAGAGAGTGGCTAACCACAGTCACCATCTGTGACTTCTTCTCCTAACTGGATGGCAATGGAGACTGTAGTGGAGATTGCTCCCAGCAGAGATCATGGATACATTATTTAGGAAGTAAAGAATCTCACATTAACCATTAGGCAGCTGGGAAACAAATCACCACACTGGCGACCTCTCAAGCCACCAGCCTCCCTTTTCAAAGCAAGGCAGCTGAGAATGTGGCACAAACCCACAGGGCAGGCTGCTGGATGCTCTTTGGTGCCCTTTGGATCAATGCACAGCCTGAAGACAGGACCTGCTGCACACTGGGAGGAGGGACAGGCATGGCATATCTCTGTTTTTCTGGTTTTCATTGCCCTGTGAGGTTGCAGGGATGTACAGAGACATCATTGAAGCAAGGTTTATATAGAGAGATATCTTTATTTAGACTAACTGATACAGTTGGAAGAAACAGAGAGACCAGATTTGAGCTTGAAAAACCTTTTTGTTTTTCTTTCCAGCTATTCCAGTTGATCCAATAAAAAATATCCTCTCCCTAAAAGACTTGCCTTACTTACGTGTTTTAGACAAACATGACTACAGAAATCCTACTACTGTTTCTTTGAACCACTCTGAAATGGCCCAGGGACCTTCCTCTCTGCTCTGAGAGATTGTTTTCTTCAACCTCCACAGCCTGTGTGGGTCCATTCCTTTGGTCAGTTTGGGTCACCTGTCCCAGCTCTGCGTCCTCCCAGCCTCCAGCTTCCTCACCAGACTGACACAATGAAAAGCAGCAAAAGCCTTGACTCTAGGTAAGCACTACTCAGTAATACCAAAAACATCTCTATAGTACCAATCCTGTGTTCAGCACAAATCCAAAACACAGCCCCATACCAACCACTGGGAAGAAAATTAACTCTACCCCAACCAAAACCAGCAGAGACTGTGACAATTAGTGGAGTTTAGTTATCCAGCCACATAATTGGAATAAGCTTCAGTGCATGTAAAATGAATCTGCTTACTTATTAGTAGCTATTTCAGGTCATTGTACACATCAGAGACTCCTCATTAAGTTTGAGACCATTTCAATTTCTCTATCCTCTGCTCAAGCTGGGGGTTTTTTTGGGTGGGTTTTTTTTTTTTTTTTTTTTTGCAGTACTGACAGCAGCTACTCAAGGGACCCCACTGTAATCTCCAAGATAACAGCACCACACCTACACAATTACACCACTGAGTAGCAGCGGGAGGCTCACAGGATGCAACTTCTGCACAGCAGAGCCATCACTCACATATTTGTTAAAAGTGCAGGTCTGCCCACATTTAGAGCTGAACACAAACACATCCCTGTTGCTGCCTCTCTCTCTACGGAATTGCAAGTGTGCTTTTACCTGCTGCAATACACCAGATATATATGCATGTACATGCACAGCCTATGGAATGGGAAAAATGATTATACTATTTCACTCGTAATGCCTTAGCAGAAGTTCACACACTTGATGCATGAGCACATATAAGCATTCATGTGATAGCTTGATCAATCAGCAGATCAATAGCTCAAGTGATCATCTGTCACCTTTAATTCTTTCAGGATTATATCTCTTAAGACAAAAGACAGACAGATATTTCAAATACCCTACAAAAAAGCAGCTGTATCAGCTGTTTGTCTGCACTAGATCAGTATCAACAATCACAGGATCCTTGTTAGCCTCTACTCATCTTCTACATCTTTTAATTTCTAGCAGCATTCAGTTGCTGCATGGAAATAGACGCATTTACATTGTTTACTACAAACACCTACTACAAACTTTTTGTAGTTTACTACAAACTACAAAAGGATTTGAACGAAGCCACAGTTAAGTTGAGCATCATTCACAGACTTATGTTGCATTGCTTTTCATTGTAGTTCCCATGGTAAACTGAGTTCTTCGGCTGGATTAATTGACCAGAAAACAATCATCAAACACTGGTGCTTCCTAAACTACCTCACTTCACTGCAAACATGGATCAGTCCAGCAGTTACAGGAACAGTCTACATTCTCAGGTCCTCCTCTTTTTTATGCAACTGCTAGCCATAGAACTTGGAAAAAACTATCCAGCCTTGCTCTGTCCCAGTCATTCATCTTACCCAGTGAATGTGTTAAAGCACACTAGGCGTGGCAGGCATTGCTAGCCAGCAGCAGTGAAGCTGTGTGTGAAAGCCTCATGTCTGGCTTACAGGAGAAACTGAATAAGGCTCTTGCAAGTACTGAAGGCATTAATCCTTCCAGCTTCAGGCAGAGGAGAGGTTACCTATACTGCCATGTCACCCAAAGGAGGAAGCACATTGTGCAGCCCATACATGCCGGCTGTGGCACAGAAAAGTCAAAGCTCCTACAGTCTTTTGTAGCTATAAAGGGTCCTGGCCCTGGAAAACAGCAACATCGGGATGACAAGGCAAAAGGAGAATTTGAAGACCCCTTTACAAAGGTAAGTCATGCTCTGGGGAAGCTCAGAGAGTCAGGCAGCAGGAGGATCTGCAAAGAGCAAGGGTGCAAAACAGCAGGAGCTGTTATCACAGACAGTGATGTAAGATCCTTAATTCACAGTGAAAGGAGAGTGCTTGGAGCAGAGGCTGGCACTTCTCCAGTGCCAGAAGAAAATTGAAACATGAAGAAGTGATGGCAGGTCCATCCATGATCTTTGAATTTCTAGCAACCCCATTCAGAGTGGAGGGTCCCTGGCGAAAGAGGCTTACCATGTTTGGAGTGAAAACATTCAATGAAAAGGATCTTTACATCAGAAACTGCTGATTCTTTAAGTTGGGATCACATCTTGACATTAAGATCAGGGAGGCAAGACACCACAGGAAGGAGTTAAAGTGGTGTGGTTCATTTCTAGGAAAGTTGTTTTATTAACAGAGAACAGAAAGGACAGCAAAGACATCCTCTCCAATGAAACACTCCTACTCCTGCCAAAACAGTGATAGGTTGTGTTTTTCAGGAATTCATTTAGTCTGAATAAACAACGCAGAATTGGCCAGATGCTTGGGTCCGCACAAATTGGTGCTGCTACCCTGATTTCTGGGTGCCAAAACTCAGCACAGGGTAAACCCAAAGTGCCAGACATTCATCATTACTGACATAACACATCACTGCTCACTGAAGTAAAGGTTTTAGTACTGCTTGAAGACCCACCCAACTACAATACATTTATCTTTCCTACTGTTCAGTTGTTCTCTGTCTCCTTGAAATTAATGTGCAGATTTGTTAAGCTATTGTAGTAATGTACATTACTTTTACTTACTTATGGAAAAAGTTACACTTTTTTATCTCACAACACACATAGACACTCAGAGTGTACACCATCAGTTTGTAATGTGTCATGTGTAATGTCATGTGATTTCACAACAGGAAAGGTGCTCTATGAGTATCATAAATCATTCTTTATTCTGCCTTGGCTCTTTTAATAAATATCACATCTTGGCTTTGTGTGTCTTAAATGCTTTGGACCATTTCTTTTGTTTAGGGAGAAAAAAACAGCGATAAGAATTTGTTTATGAACAGGGAAAGAAAGACAAGTATTAATATTTTTGTCATGTGGCTGAAAGCACAGTCCCAACAGGGGCTGAATTTCCAATTTTTAGTATAAAAGCCATCAAAAACCTTTTTAACTGGGCTACCCGGGATGTTGTTTAAAGCTCAACACACATGAAAAATTCCATGTAAATTAACCACCTGAGGGTATCAACACGGACCCGTGATTGTAATAGAAACATATCAACATTAAAAAGGGTAATCAACTGCTTCCTTTCTGCCAGTTGCACAGTGTGCACGCAGTGCTCAGCACCTCCTGGGCTGCTGCAGACACACCAGCAAATATCCTCAGTTCCATGGAGCTCAGCACAACAGCTGCTTAAAAGGTCTGCACGGAAGCACAGAGGAACAGCAGTAGGAGGGGATGAGTGCTCCACCAGCAAAGGGATAGAGAGTTCAAAGTGTATCCCTTTCCTTCATGTGGAGAAAAGCTCTCTTCATGCATGCACCATTTCTGGAAAATCAGACTTGACATCATGTTTTTATTCCTCGGTACAAAGTGCGACTGAACTGCTCTAGTCCTATGCAGCGTGTTTGGGGCTGATAAGAATTACAGTGTGGGGGGAATTTAGTCCTTCATTTCTCACAGAAGAAGACAGACTTTGTGGAATATTCTCAATGAAAGACAACCCCAAAGAAGGCTGTGAACTCACAGCATCTAGGGTTTAAAGTCAGGCAATTCATCCAGGAAGTTGCACAGCCTGATTAGAGGATCTTAAGGTGTTAAGTAAAAACCAGTACTTCCATGAATGCAACTGAAATAAACTGTGAATTACTGAAGTAATTCTCAAGCTGTACAGGGCTTGATTGCCTTGTATAGTGATTTGCACTCACACACTGTGAGTATCAAGCAGGTGTAAAATGCCTGCAGTGGAGAAATAGGGAAGGCTGATTAAGGGCATTTTATATACACACTGCCCTGAACTTCATAGGTATGAAAGCATACAAGGTAAAGAGGAAAAAATTCAGTACCCAGAACTCCAAATACTCATCCTTTGTGGCTATTGAGCCCTTTAGATTTGTAGTTATATATATATGCAGCCCTGATATTAATGCTTATTCTTACAATGCACTAGAGAAAAGTCCATAACAAAACCTGTTCTAAGTACCAGAAAGATCTGTACTACCTGAAACCCATTCCCAGGCTTACCTGTTCATTCCCACTTTTTCAGTTTATAGTCTCTACAGTGGTTTTTTGACTTGCCTTTTTTGTCTGTTATACACAGCAGGAGATGAGCTCCCCTTTGGTGTTTTCCCTTTAACTGCTCTGCATCCACAGCAACA
Organism: Grantiella picta; assembly: GCA_013397955.1. Taxonomy (NCBI): domain Eukaryota; kingdom Metazoa; phylum Chordata; class Aves; order Passeriformes; family Meliphagidae; genus Grantiella; species Grantiella picta. The sequence goes on from VZRM01001321.1 coordinate 281,039, forward strand.
CCTTCCACCAAGAGAACCTTTATGTAGCCGTGGAGATGACATAAGAATGAGTAGCTGCATGGGTCAGGTCAGTGGTAATGGGACAGTAAGTGAAGTCACCAGCAAGAATCCAAATCATCACAACACAAAATGAAACTCAAATGGAAGTTGTTCCATTTAATGACTTTTTGGTCAACTGGAAAAGGAGATAGTTTCACAACAGAATCAGATGTCACAGAAAATAAGTAAAATACATAAACAGAAAATGGTGCACACACGTGATGCCAACACTACCACACAATAACAAAATTGGGTTTGAAAACCAACTAGCTTCTCACCTTTTGTCTTCTATGTAAGAATGCAGGTGCTCTGGTAGGAGGCAGAAACGTGCATTTCTGTTGCCTCTGCTGTCCTCATTCAGAAGTAAAACACAGGACGCAGTGTTTGGGAATGTAAAGCCCACACTAAAGCTACCACACAACAGGGGAAGAGATGATGGAAATGCAGGGTACCAGCAAGAGAGATTATCTGGTTGTTCCTTACAGAGTTGCAGTCCAGGGAGGAGCAGAAAAAGCTTCTCTGTAACATCAGGTCCTGCTGACTTAGCATTAAGATGGACAGACACACTTCTAGGGTAAAGCTCCTCACGTGTCAGAGAGCACCAGAACCAAAAAGAGTAATTTGCAAGCAGCCAGCACCCCTACAAAGCTAGCTCATTTCACATTTTTATATTCTCCACACTCATCTTAGAGATAACACGTTCCCCTCTGGCTAGAAATTAAAACATCTTTTTTCCCCTTTTATTTCACTCTAAGAAAAAAGCAGCATGACAAAGATAATGCTGTGGCAAACGCACACTGAAAATGGTAAAAATTAACAAAAAACCCTGGCTAGGAATAGGAGATAAGGTTAAGGGCAATGACCTTCTTTTTGCTCCTAAAAATGTAGAACAAAGGTTAGCTGTTCTAACCCTGCTCGCTGTTATTTTTTGACTCCTCATGGCCCAAAGAAGGCCCTGAAGCAAAAAAATTGCCTCAAATCTCATGGCCTATTTGAGGTGCATTCTTTGAGAACCTCTTTCTTTCATCAGCTACAAAGCAGCCAATGAATGAAGCCAGCTCTCCCTGAAGAAATGAGAGCACCCAGCCACACACTGGGTTCGAGGTGCTTGGAGCACTCTGGCAGCCATCAGCAAAAATTAGGCAATTTATTTCTCCTGTTACATCAATCACATTAACCACTGCATGCTCAGTTGGACTGCTGCAAAGAAGAGGGCCAGAGCTTAATTTCATTAGCCATCACTGACTAAAATTCCAATAAAATAGGACAGGAGAATAATGCTGGAAGGCATACTGATCTGTCACTGTGCTAACATAACCCACATTGTAGTTGACCGTAAAATAGAAAAAATATCTCACACAGAACCTCCCCCTAAGGCCTGCAGACTAATTCTGACTGCTGTGACTATTCTGAATTGGGTTTTTTTAATTTTATTAACAGCAGCAGTGATATCTGCTTCCTCTGTCTCAGAGCTCTGCTTGATATTGGAGACTTGCTTTCAAACTCCAAACAGCCTTGTGCAAGAAGCTTGCTTGCCTCTTTTCTTCTTAGATGTCTGCCTTTAAATGAAATTGTAAGGATGGCAGGACTGGACTGAAAAAAGAGCCATTAAACCTTGATAATTTTCTGCTAGAAGAAACAATTTAAGCCAAAATGACAGTCAGATCAGGAAAAAACATCCACTTTGATAAGCTGGTAATTAAACAGAAGCTGGTGAGGCAGTGTGATCAGTCAACCATGGTGGCCAAGATGTTACTGTCAAGTAGGGCAGCAAGTTTTAAAGGCAAATTCTACTCATCACCTACTTAGAAGATGCCCCAGATACTCCACTACAGAGGAGAGGTCGTGTACAGAAAAACAGGAAGGATCCTGGTCGTAAAAGAGAACCCAAAACACAAGGCGTATGCCAAGAGAACGAAAAAACTGAAGCAGTGAGATGTTCTTAGTACTTTATTGATTTTGTCACATGTCTAGTGATGTGTGAGCTGAAGGATAACTGACTTGGAATCCCTCAGACAGAGCATTAAGTATTTCAAATGTCCCAGGCCAATAAGCCATCAGCTGAAGCAATCATAAAGCTGAAGACTTGGGAAAAGATGGGTTTACACGGTGTATTTTGTGACGACCAGAACTGGCCCTGAAGACCTAGGACTCCTGGAAGTGATTATGTGCCAGAGGAGTCAAAGAAAGGGACAGTACAGAAATCTATGCAGAGGAAAGGGCTTGAAATCACATCAGCTCAGCCTGTGGAAACTGAGCAAAGGCAGATGGGACAGTTCACAAGATTGAGGCCTGTGAAAAGAACCAACTCACATTAATTAAGCTGTCAAGCTTTGCAGAGCTCTCCCAACCCACTGTGTTTGCTAGCACTGCCAACAAAGCTGTTGCTATGAGTCCCTTTGTCTCCTTCCTCAGCACTGGTCCCCAACACAAACGAGGTACCTGTGGGGACCCTTTAGCTCAGGGCTGAGTCCCCTGCTTGGGAAGGATGCTCTGCTGGCCACCACAGAGCCCCTCACATCTGCCAGAAAGGAGAGGGGGACCAAGAGGTGCCACTCAGTGGTGTTTTGGCACATCCCATGTTCAGCCATGGAAGAAGGAGCCACAAAGCACAAGTGGCACAATTGACAAAGAATGCTAAAATCCAGCCTTGCTCCATTTTTTATCTCTTTCCTGCCACGTCCAGCCCTTCCATGCCCAAAAGAGATTTGGCATGCAAGTCAGTCATCAGTATTGCACACCAAAGATTTCCCATTTATGGTAGATTTGAGTGGAAAAAGAGATGTGTGGCAACTGCAACTTGCCCCACGACATTACAAGTTCAGTGTGTGGCTACCAAGGTATCTCAGTTATCACCTATCAGACTGATAGAAAGATCAGCATCTTTAAAAAAATTAAAGATAATTTTAAATGGCACAAGCTAAAAATACAAAAATTCTATTCCTTGTAACAATATTAAGGCTTACAAAGTCTACATATGCAACAAAGACCATCACAACTGGTCTATTCCCTATTTAATGCAAGACAGAGAGTAAAGAACAGGTTTCTCATAAAGCCCAAACAATGGAAAAATAATAAAAAAATCCACAGCAATCATTATCAAGATTAACTGATTATATTTGACATCCCTGGAAATTTGTATTGCCTCCTGTGGATGCAGGATTAGACTTCTGGAGGTCACTGAGGGATCACAGGGAGTGAAAAATGGAGGGGGAACATGGAAAAAATTAGCAAATGTGAAAGGAACCTTCAAACCTACAAGGTTCAGTCCAAGTTTCAGACCCTTCCAAATGCACAGGGATTTGAATCTCTAAAATCTAGCTTCAAATTCATAATCTAAACTTCTCCAAAACCTCCAAGGATTTTTTTTTTTAATTTAATGTTTGTACTTAGTCACATGAACTTCAAAACCGACAGAAGTTTCCTTGTTGCTCTGAATAGTCTGAAACATTAACAACCAATAGTGTTTCCATTATCACAACCACAGTCTCAGAGCAGGGAGAGTTTCTCACTCCGTGCTCTTAGGTAAGCCAGAGTTTCTTAAGTGTTGGCTGCTAAACAATTGATTATTATCCTGTGGGCTTTTCCCCATCTTTTCTTTTATGTAGGCTCACTGTGTGCCTGCACAGATGATAAGATGTATATTTCGCAGCATGCTGTTTTAGCACATGGCTCAGCATGCAGATCACACACTCTCCAGTCTGACTGTCAGTGTTCCCAGCATCAGGACACAGATAAATAGCTCTCAGGATAGGGCTTATTAGGCTTCACCAAAGAGCCAAGAGGAGCAATAGATTTCATGAAGTGAAAGTATTCACCAGGTGGAAAATACTCATCACTGGATTTGAGCAAGGACACATGTTGCTCTTAAAATACTTCCTAGCAGATTAAAAAAAAAAAAAGAAAAAAATTCTCTCTGGCTTCATCTTCACTGAAGGGAAGGTGCATTCTGCAGCACACCTCCAAGTCCTGGGGTCCACCTAAGTGGGGAAACTGCTGCAGCCCTGTCATTTCCATCTGCCTGGGTTTACAGTCCAAGGAAACAGGAACAACTTGGGAAATGACATCTGTTCAGAACCTACCCTGACAGCTGTAACACTAACAAAGTACTCACTGCAAACTGCTATGAAGAATTCCTAATCCCATTGTTTAGATATATGGGACCAAATCTTATCATTTTTATATTGAGCTCTTCATCTGCACCCCAGAAACCTGAAAGCGACCATTCCAAACTGAACTGCACACCTTGATTCCTAAGACGCACAACCAAACACTTGAATTCACTGAGTGCATTGGAAAGCATAGGTGGAAAACAAAGGTGATGACCAGGCATTAGGGTACCCTGTGGCAGTACAGCTTCCTGATGGAAAGCTATTTCAATGTCTTTATTTATAAAGAGGAGTTCTCTGGTACTTGCACTAAATTTGAGACTCTCTCATGCTCCACTAAATAAATTTGCATGACACAAAACTAACTTAGTACAGGTAGAGCAGTTCTACAGAACATATTTTGTGTGGTTGTTTATTTTGTTTTAAACCTTCTCAGGATTACTCTAGCACAGAAACACATCTTCTAGACCATGAGGCTGTTGAACTGAATTTCCAGTTATTGACACATGAGCACTTTGGACAAACACCAACACACAGCAGGAAGAAAGTTGCAGGTATTTTTTCAATCTAGTAAAACTAGATTGAGGGGGAACTTCTGTACAAAACCATTCTCTGGACAGCGCATGTTTGCAGGGTGAGTGAGACACTAGAAATTTCATGCTGGAAGCACTTGCAGCATCAGGGACATGGGAGCTCAAGGAATTTGCTTTCAGAAAAAGCTCTACCCAAATGGAGCCAGAGCAGAGATCTGGCTCCTGACAGTGAGGGATAAATAATAGCTTGGGAAGAGTGAAGGAAACACAGAGTGCCAAGTCAAAAAGTGAAGTCTGTGAGGAGACGGAAGTGACAAAAACTGCCATGCCAGAGGCCATGTCATCATCACCCTCTAGTGCATCCCTGCAGAGGGGGCACTGCTGGTGCCCGGGCAGAGAAGGCACTAAACATCCCCAGGGACAGAACAGAGGGAGAGGGAGCCAACCCTGCCTGCCCTAGTCAAGGCAGTGGTGTCAGAACTGTGCCCAGCCCTCTGACACCAGAGCTGAGTGCAGCACTGCATTCCCAGAGGAGCCTTTGCCCTGCTGCTGCCAGTGCAGAAACAAGGCTACAACACGTTTACTGAGACAGGGAACCGTGTTTTTTATACTAACACTGTCCCTACTTCAGGCTTTTTATCTCTTTACTGCTGATGCCTGCCCTTGCTGAGATTAGAAGTCCCATATTTACATGAAAATGGTTTCATTTCAGGAATTCTTAAGTATGTTTAAATATTAAAAAGTCAATAAATGCCAAATCAAGACAAATATTCATTTAAGATGTAAACAGAAAAAAAAGTTTCAAGTCAGCAAAAGCCAATGGGACACGAGATCCCACTCAGGGGAGTGCACAGGCCTGACAGCACCAGAACAGATGCCCCATTCCAGAAGCATTGTTTCAACTTCTATTGGCAGTTCAGGATTCCTTTATAGTTTTTGTTTTGATTGCAGCCCCAACCCTAAATTTACCTTCTTTTAGGAAATAAAACAGCAATAGAATGGCACACATATAAAACGCATTCCACTACCCACCCAGGTCCTGAGGGGATTTAGAAATAGCATATAAATCGTCCCAAGCCAAAATCTTTGAATGTCTAGAGTTTCATGGATGCACAGGCTGCAGCAGGGGAGCACTGAAGTGGACAACTTTTACCCCATCCCAGATGGGATGTTGCATGGCAGGAGGGCACCTGCAGGCTGTGCTCAGCCTCTGCCACCTCACAGTGGATGCAGTCGATCCCAGGCAGCACTGAACCCCCCCCAGCTGATATGAAAAGGTTGCTGAGCACAATATTCATTGCTGAAAGAAAAATCAACACTCTCTGCATTGCTTTGCCTGTAGTGGCATGCTCACAGTGCCTGCATTCCGCTGTTGCACTCATCAATACGGCAAAGCTACAAGACCCTTTAAATTGCAACCATGATTATTCGTGCCATACCTAGCACTAGAACGTACAGGAGGCCTAAAAGGGAAAGATGCTCCTAAAATGGAGAAGAGTCATGCCAGAGAAAAAACATCCTGCGAAGGCAGTCTTCTTGGAAGAGCAATATGGTTAGCACAGAGCCTGAACAAATTGCTGGAGATCCACAGCAAGACGTGGGTCACACCTGCAGTCAGAACACAATGTCAGGGTGTGGAGAAGGAAAAATGCATGCAGGGTCTGATTGAAACCCTATAGGATTGAATTAAGAGGGCTTAGGCTCAGGTTCTTGCTTAACAAATCCTCCCAAGATTTGATTTCCACAGCAGTGAGGTCTGCACGATTTTACATAGTTATACTGAATAGTTTATGAGTCACAACACCTGCAGAACATTCCTAGACATTCTCTATTAGGTGTCAGTAAAGCACATATTCAAACTGCATTTCCCAAATCATAAACAAATATATAGGCCTTCCTAATTTACATTTAACATAGTTGATTTTTTTATGTGAAGGTCACCTTGAAAGCTGCAGTGCAAAGAGATAAGTCATTTTATCTCGGGCATCACAGTTCCTGCCCCTGCCTGCTGTAGCAAAAGATCCTCACCACATGAAAAAGTCATTTTTAACTCTTGTGCAAAATGGACCTGCCAGAGATTCTGGATATACAGCCATGATCCAAGAGCACCTGCTTGGCCCCATTAAAGAGCTGGCTGGGTAGCAAAGTGCAAGATCCCTTGGCGCTTTGCTTACTTTTGAAATAACTTTGGAGAAGCAATTTGATTTTGAAGATATGATGGTGGCCCTAGCAATTAGAAGACCTGGATTCTATTTCTGGCTCTGTCACTGACCTGATGAATGACTCAAGACAAATGATTTCCCCACAGCTGCCAAGTTTCAGAGAGCAAGTGTGAGACTCACACTATCCCATTTTCTCCCAAGCTGTCCCTTCACAGCCCCAGCTTCCCACACATTTGCAGCACAGTCGCGACCTCTGTTATGCCTCGTGATACTTTATACAAGTTACAGCTTAGCAGCCACCTCCTGACATGCCAGCCTGCTGTGCCTGGGGTGCAGAACCCCAGAGAAGAAGGGAAGGTTCACTCCTACAAGACAGTTTTATCAAAAGCACGTACTTCAGCTCTCTCTCCATCAATTAAAGCCAGATGTAATCCAGGGAGGCTTTCTTCCTGGAACACAGCTCATGGACTATCACCAGCAGTGCAGTGTTCACCTGCACACATCTCACAGAGATGGGGAAAGTCAAGAGGTCCACTTTCAATTATGTACCTCTATTTTTCCTTCTGCCACTTCCACTGACATGAAAAATCCTTTGGCACAAGGATAACATTTTCATTCCCCATGGTCAGCACAGAACAAAAAGGCTCCAGCTCTTCCAAGAACACACCAAGTGCTTCTATACCTTCATGACTGCAGATTCATTTCCCACCCAGTAGACCCTTCCTCCACAAAACCATCTCTGTAACCACTGAAGTACATCACCAGTGATCCCATTTCCCAGGGCTGGCACTGATTATTTGCTGAAGAACATTTGAAAATTATTTTACTGTCTTTGGCTTAGGTATCTCCTAACACAAATATATCAGGAAGGAGGGAGTGCTGTAATCTTTGACTGAAAAAAAACATACTTGTGAACCACCTATTACTGTTATTGTTAAATATTATGATTATTTCAGTAGTTACTCCAACAGAGGAAGATATGTACTAGGAGTCACTAGGGGATTCTCTGCCCAGACTGATATCAAACTCTTGTCTGTAAACACAGACTGCCTACAGCATGTTGATTTTTGTTTACCATTCAAAATGGAGAGGTAGAACTCTAAGGCATCCATTTCTTGATTTTTTTCCAACAAAAAGTGCTATGAGGGAACATAACTGCCTCTACAATTTAAATTAGAGTTCGGCACATAAATTCATTAATACTGCTCTGCACTTGGTAGCACTTGAAATCAGCAGAATTCCTAATGGTAGAAAGGGAATGGAGATTCTCTCTTGTTCTGAGGGGAGGAAGAGCCCACAGAAAGCAGCAAATGACCAGTCCTTTCTCAAAGAAATTTTAGTCTCTGTGTGCATGATGCAATACCCAGAGTGATACCTCTGCTTCTTAAAAATACATTTCAGTTTAAATTACTTTGAGCAAAGCATCCCTCACAGTCCCTGGGTGGTAACAAGAGAGGAAAATACATAGCACCAAGTCCTCAGCACTATAAATGGCAAATACACAGGGGAAGAGTGGGGATAACAGAACACAGAGCAGGTGGCAGGGGAAGAAAATCTCAAAGGGAACATCAACTGTCAGTGGAAAAACCCTGACAAGGCTTCTCCCGCCAGTACTTTTGTTCTACATGAAATAACAGAAATCTCAGCAAAGTAGAGGATATCACTGAATGGGCACTGTACTTAGAGAGTGGGGGCAGTGAGCCTGAACAGTCTAAAAACTACATGATGAAGAGATAGAAAAGGGAAATGGAAGGATCCATCTGACAGAAGAAATACTGGAGGTAAGAGATAAGTTCAATATCACAGAGGAAGGCATGATGCGATGCCTTCACATCAGGAAAGAGTCAAAGCCCTATAATTGAGAGGTTGGATTAAAACCACTCATACAGGCTTGTCTTAAATCCTTGTTATGTGATTCTTAGCTCTGAGAGGACAGTAACTTTTCTTCCACAGTTTTTACCAACCTAAATAATCTTCAGTATTAGAAAATTGGGAAACATGTAGATCCTCTTCCTTGGCTTTAAAGTAGGGTACACTAGAGTACAGAATAGACCATTCATCCCACTGATCTTCATTCACAAGGAATCAAATGGCAACAAGGAATCAAATCACAACAAAACACTCACTCCATCCCAAGCCTTATTCTACAAGATTGCATGCACAATCCTATGGGAGGACTGTTCAGTCCATCCTCCTGCCAGCCCGAGGAGCCAGGAGTTCCTCAAGGTTGGAGCTTGAGGTCCTCCTCAAGCTTACTCAGTGCAGGGAGATGTTTGTGCCTCTGCCCATAAAGCCTGTGCCAGCAAGGATCCCACAGCTCTGTTTTACTACTTCCTGTTTCATGATCTTCTATTTTTGTAATGCTGCCAATCCCAACTCATTGCAGACTATCCTCAGTGGATTTGCAAATTTATCTGGAGAAGCTTCTGGCTGCTCAGTGCATGAATGCTAAACCCTAACCTTGGGACTGCAAAAAAATCCAATGGTAACTGTCAACATTTCAGATCAATAACATAACAGAGGTTGTGGTCTTCCTCTAGAGAGCACAGCCATGGACCAGTGAGTAAAAGCTTCCATGGCTGGGTTGTTTTGGAAGGTCAGGATATGGTTAAATATTTACAGATAAAGACCTGTAACCAGGTTAGCTGTACATGCCAATGAGAAGAGGGAACAGCAGGCTCCAAGAGGTGAGAACACTGTGGATCTTCCCCCAGCAAGGCAGCATTCCCCTCCAACAAGCGCAAGGCTTCAGATCCTTTACTTAGAAGCAAGAAAAACACAAGCATTGAAGAGATAGGCATGACAGAAAGGAGAATGGAGGATTACATGGCTCTAGCAAAGCCACAGGGAACCCATCCACATGAAAGTGAAATGAACAATTCACCAAAAAAATGTGCTGTGGATATAGGGTCTTGTCAGCCCCTTCACTGCTAGCTATTGATTTTACAGTATTTGTAAGATTTATTCCCTTTTATTTTCACCAGGGGAAATTAGGCTGTCAGGATCTATTAACCCGAAACAAGCCATTATCCCTCTCATGATTATCGCATTCCAGGGTTGGCTGCAAAAGGCTCCCAGGCTCCTTCTGACAGGGAAGGAGGCTGCTGGCTTTTATGTGTCCCCCACAGCCACCCTGCCTGTCCCACTGCAGGTGCAGGTGGACCCAGCTGACCAACCTGCAGAGGACAATGCCAGAAACCTGTGCCTGAAGTGACACATGTCCCCCTACCCCACTAACACCTGAGGCCAGGCAATGGTGCCCTATAGCACGGACAATCCCATTGAAAACATCCCTCTCTCATGTCCTTATAAGAAGCCAGGAGACCCCCAGGGTAGGTGTGGACCCAAGACGTGGGTGTGTGGATGGCTCAAGACAACACTCCAATGCAATATGAGTTTCTCTATTTACTTTTTACAGTGTCTGTATCTGCTCACTTTATGAGAAAGAAGCAGAATATCAGAAGAGATAATCTTAAAGCCACAGGGATATAAAACATCCAAAAACCACAAAAAATTAGCTGGCTAAACACAAGAATGATGCTATCTCTCACCAAATTTTGTTTGAGAAGTGTGCAGACTGTCATTAGTGGCAGTTCTGAGGAGATTGAGGACTCCAGTCTGCAACTGGCCTCAGTCAAGGCACTTTTGTGGAGTGCAGACATCCTCAGGGTTTGTATTAATTCTCCTACTAAAATCTCTGCTCTACACATTCACATGGGATTTTCAAAACCCCTTAAAACGGTCAAATAAAAATTAGTCATCATTGAAGCAAGGCCTTATGCTGTTCCCCTATTTCCATAACAAACTGCATCTCTCAGACTCCAGCTTGCTCAGCACCAGTCACACACACGAAATAGGAGTTGTGAAGAACAGACCAGGAAATAGGATTCATGCCCTCTCCACTTCCAGAGCTGAGTGCATTTCCCCAGGCAACAAGGGCATTTTGACTGGTGGAACAGCAGGCACTATGGGAAACAGTTTTCTTACCTTAAGTTTTTCAAGCAACATGAAAACCAGCCTGTGCTTTTAAAGCCCTTTTGAGCCCCCCCAGTTGACTGCAGAGTGGAGTTAATTCACTCACGTACAGTGCCTCGTTTCTGAAATGCACACTTAAGCCCAGGAAAAACACTCCGCAGTACAGGCTCAGTATGTGATTTTCAGTGCTAATAGTGTGGTAAAATCAAACCCAATTTCCTTTGGAAAAAGGGCACACATCACACTCCATTGAGGAGCATTACTGCCTTAAATCACAACTTTCAAACATCTGCCATTACTGCTGAAAAACAGCTTAAGAAAACCATCACCACCTAAAAGACATACCCTCCTCTTTTCTTTTTCTCAGGAATAAATAACTAACTTTGCTCTTATTTGAGAGGACAGCATAGGAAAGAAGAGAAAAAACGAAAAAGTTTTATTTCAGACCAGAAAGCAAGTATGACAAATCTTTGCCAAATGCAGAATGCCTCCCAGGCTCAGTCTGAAAAGAGGATTTCAAAATTTCAAGTACCTCGATAATCTTTAATGCAATACTAACTGCACCAGTCCCGGCTAAAAAAGTCCATTCTCTAGCGTTTCTGTCACTTCAAACTCCTGGTGGATATGGGAAGAGTGAATTTGGGAAGTACATCAAGGTGTGTTGGTCATTGCTCTGCTAAGTGAAGAACAGGCAGCTTCCTCCAAACAGCTGCTTACCAGACCTGGCACTGGAAGCAAGAGCAGATCCAACGTGGGACTCAACCACTGCAGCCAGGCCATAACTCCATGGGAAAGGCTGAGCTGCACCATCTGCAGTTGGCTCATACCTTGCCGTGGGGGCATCTGCATTGCTCTGATGTTCAGCCTCGCTCTGCAGAGACACACACGCAAGAAGCAAAAATAGAGACTGTACATCCTGTGGATGTGGTTTGGGTTTTCCCTCCTGACAGCAAATGCAGATCAGCCTTCTAAGTTCTGTCCAAAGGCGGGTATGTTGCCAAGCAAGCCATCAAGATAGTGTGATACCATGCATGTGATACCAAGGAACAGGGAGACAGGAATAAAAATAAACCTTGTAGAGCAAGCTCTGATCATGCATTCGAGCCTCTATAAGCTGTGAGCATTACAGCCATGCTCATGGATCAGAATTTGACTGCTCCTGGAAAGAAAATGGTGTCCTGGAGTCACTTGTAAAGAGGCACTCCCAGTGCAGCCCTGATGGCACATGGAGTGTGTAAAAGCCCAGCTGGGAACTCAAGGGCCAGCCACCACCCCAAAGCCACTTTGTCTTGGGGATGTTTGAGTTTGGGCTGTAATGTGGTGTGGAGCTTGTAACACCAAAGTGCTCTGGGGATAAAGGAAAGGAACAGTCTCTGACACACCATTCCTCATTTAATTCCCTCAGGAGTGGGATGGTGCCAGAGCTGGCCCGAGTAATTAAGCACACCATCTGGGCCTCTGAGTCTCATGTACGAATAGACTAAGCCTGAGTCTAGTTAACCCTTCTGCAGCCACAGTCATACACTGAGAAGTTACACACTAGGATGAAAAGAAATTTGGAGTAGGCGCAAGGGGCACAGCTGGAGAGCCTTACACAGGTGCACTCAGCACCACCAGGCTGAATGAGACACTCTTCAATTCAGCCATTGGAAGGAGCAAATGATCCAAGGATGGACAGGGCGCCTCCTGAAAATGATCAGCCACAGCACTAAAACCAATGACTGTGATCTTTCAGATTTGTCAGTGAAGGCAGTCAACCCTTTCCATAGAGTGAAATTTAAAAAACCAACAGAAGTGACCCCGCCAGCAAGAGCTGGGGACTGGCCAGATCACAGCTGTCTCTGCTGAAGGGTTTCCCAGGTTCAAATGTCGCAAGTCAGGAGAGGAGCCAGTGTCCAGATGGCACACTGCAGATAGAAAGCAGCAGAAGTCCTCACGAGAGAAACCCTGAGTAAAGGCAGCAAATGGGCCTCCTTGGACAGAGATCATCAGAAGAAAAAGACCTTGGGGGCTGCTGAAGAAGCTTTGAAAAGTCTCACTGGTTTTTTTTTTTTCACTCTAGTCAGAGAAACAAAATTTGGTTTAATTATCTTAGGCAGAAATTAGGTTACATCAAATCTTCTCTCAATTTATTCTACTGACTTCCAATCCTAAAAAGTCCTAAAGGGCCAAACGTCAGGTAGCCACAGAAGGAGCAGCACATCATCACCCAGATAATAGAGGTGGTCATCAGGAAAACCTCAGCTAGAGAGAAGATCTGAGGTGCTGAAAGACTTGCTTACTAAAACAAATACGTTTGAACCACTGTGAGATTTTCACAGTGACTGGATTTGAGAAGGTAGTCAGAAATATTGTACTTCTTGGATTATGCAGAGACTCAGAACTGAGGATATGACATTGGTCATGTTCAGAGACTATTCTTTTACTGCCAGACCATGCAAAAAAATGCATTCCTTTATTTCAATAAGCCATGAAGCTTTTTCTTATTCCTTTACAGCCTTGTTTGTTAATATGTGCTCTGCAGTCTTTGACATGCTTGAGAGCCTTGATGAAAGCAAAGTGCAAAGAAGGAAAACATGGAGCTATGAGCAAGGGAGCCAATAAATGATGTGCATGGCAGACACTGCTGAGATTGCAAGGAAAAAGTACAGCCCAGTGGATAAAGCAAACAATGTCAGAAGTGTGCATTCTTCTCTGCTTGGCTTCCAAAATGGTTATAGAGCATCCCACCTCCTTCACCTGCTCAAGGAGAACAATAATGCTAACTGACCACAGGGAACAATAAAGATGAGCAATCTGATCTCTCTGAAGAGTGCTTTGAGAACACGAAATAGAAGGTATTATAATAACACCATGTCATTGCTTTCCACAAATGATTGCACAGATGAATTTGAACACGAACAGGTGCCCATGTACATTGTCTTGGTGTGGTACACCAGTGGCATTCCAGGATCTGTTTAGATCTATGTTTTATTTCATTAATGTGGGAAGGGAGATTTAGTGGTAGCACAGGAGGAACAAATGAAATCCCAAGGCCTTTCTTCATTGCCAGATCTTCCTCTCAAAGTCCTATTTATTGCATTTTCCCTGCAGCAACAAAACCACAGCAGCAGTAGCTATTACTGTTTCCATATACAAACCATATTAGACAGAATTTACAATATTAGCTGTCAAATAATATCCTTCCCTCTCACACCCACTCCTTAATATACAGCCACTGATGTGAGAAAATGAAGATTTGGGTATTGGGAAGGGGGGCATCTCTTCAGGCAGGGATATTATCTGCAGGGCACGCCAGGAAGAAACTCAGAATTGAAAAGGAAAGACAAAAGGGCAAAATCTGAAGCATTTTCTGTGGAGCTATGTTTCAATTTTCTAAGCTATGTGCTGTTACACTGCTACCAACTGCCTCTTTCAAATGATGTGGGAAGCTGTGATCTTTATCAGTATTTCTGCAAGAAAATACTTGCTTGCTCAAACATTGCACAATTAAAAACATTTTTTTTTGTTTTGCAACAAAACATAATAATACATTTTACTTTTACAAGCTTGCTTTCAGCCTGGGATCTCAAAATCATTTTTACTTTCATTATCATCATCACCATCACCATACAGCAAAAAGCTGCAGTCTGTTTTTATCACCAGGCACAAAGACATTGTGCAAGTAGATTGTGGTCACAGAGGACAGTTGCAGGATTAGGAGTGGAATCCAAGTAGCCTGACTCTCAGAGCCATGCAAAAATAGGACTTGATGCCTCATTCTCCGTGTGTTTAGCCCAAATCAATCACATCCCCCAGCTCTGTGTGCTGTCACAAATATGCCAGCAGCAGTGCAAGAACGGCTCACCTTGGACACTCACACCTCAAAACAAGAACACCACATCTGCCCTCCCTTGGACACAACCATGTGCTGAGATCTTCCCTAGGAAAAGTGAGTGACCCAAACAGCTCCACCATCACCTACAGCAAAGAGAGGGACAGGATCACTTCTGGCCTCTCAACAAAAATGTCCCCATGCATAAAAAGGGAGGCAAAGCTGAACCAATGGCCCCAGCAACCTGGTGAAGCTCTTTCTTGTAGAGCACAATGCTGAAGCAGTTTATTCAAACAGAAAACAAGACTGTCCTGGCACCACACAGAGCCCTTCACTGGGCCCTGCAGAATGCCACCAGATCAAAACGGTGGCACTGTAAAGTCCCTTTTGCAGTGACGTGCAGGACCATACAGCACAAGACAGCAAGGGATCAGAATCTATCCCCCAGTAATTTTCCCTGAAGGTAAATCTGCTGTCAGACACCAAGAATCCTCTCACATCTAAAGCCTCCAAAAAAAAAAAAAAAACCCCAAAAAAACAAATTAAAAAAAAAAAACCCCCAAAAAAAAAAAAAAAAAAAAAGAGGCATCTGGCTAGTGACTTGCAGACACTCCTTGCAGTCCTGTACACGTTCAGCCTTTCAGAAATACCATACCACATGGACATATTTGGGAAGGAAAAAGATAACTCCTTCAAAATACAAAGCTGCTGTACATGAACACACACAGTGAAAGACACCTCTGGTTGTGCTGACAGCTTTGACGGTCTCCCAAATTGCTTCTGCAAATGCAATTGTTCATCTTCTGTCAAAACACAAGGAAATAAGTTTGCTCTTTTGTGGCAGTTTCTTAATGGGGAAGAGGAATTAGCATCAGCTTTTAATACAAAATGAAGGTCCACTCCATCATCACAGTCAATTCCACCCAAAACTACGGAGCCTAAGCAGGGTTACAGCCCTGGGTTGCTCAGTTTTAAGTAGCTATATTTTACATTTTCCTGCAAAGAATTTTTTTATTACCTCTGTCCATTTCCCACAGTTATACAGCACTTTACATTGTAAGATGTCAGCATAAGTGACACCAACCCCTTCAAGAAAGCGTCCCTGATGTTTTTTACTCCATGTACAGTCCCTGAATATCACAGTAATAAGTGCTTTGTAAAGGGCAATAAATAGAATCTACAGATTTTGACATCTGCTAGTGTAACAGGCACTTTTCAAAGATGAGGAACATCAAAATGTTCAGCAAATTGCCAGTGTCTGAAAACCTAATTCTCTAAAACAGAACTTGATGTAAAAAAGGCATATATTTTTGAGAGCTATTATCACTCGCAAATCCCATCTTTTGACCAAGGCTCAGATACCAAGCTAATGGATCTTTTATAAAATACACTTTCACTAAAAGGTTTTCTTGTGACAATTTCAAAGCCATTACAGGTGCAAAGTCCCTTCCAGAAATTGCTAGTCTAGACTGAAAGACTCAATTCTTAAACCGAATCATTACTTAATATTTTTTAAGCACCGCTCTCTCTTTATTTCTGTACCAACAAACATGAAATTAAATGTTTTATAAAATATTCAAAGGCTTGTAAAATCATACAACAAAGACGTTTTGACATAAGCAATGGTTAACATTGCTAAATGACAACAAAGTATTTATTCATCCATAAAACATGGATAACATCTTGGGACAATGAAGCAGTAATATTTTCTCAGGCATCAGTCACAAAGCACAAGAAACGATAGAAAGAAGATAGGCAACTTTTCCAGAAGCTCTTCCAAATTTTTTTGTGTGCCTAGGGAGAAAACATCACATGCCATGTTCCAGAGCTGGAGCCTAGGGATCAACTGCCATCTTATCACAGAGTAGCTGGCACAAGCCATGCTGTCACATTAGCTTTTGACTGCTCCTTCCAGCTCTACAACTGATTTGTTCTATGAGGTTATGCAAAATGTCTAAACTGTATGGGACTCAGTTTCCTTAGCTCCAAAATACAGCAGTTGTTTCTCTTCTTCATTGGGACTTTGAATTTCTGTCACTCTGTAGTCCCCCCAGCTTTACCCTAATGAATACACATGGCAGCTTGAGCCCTAACTGCTACCATCTGATGAAGGTTCAGACTTCTGTTCATGCTGCTGTTGCCAAAGCAGGAGGAGAGGAAAATGGAAAAAACCAGAAAAAAATGAGAGAAAGCAGATGGTCTTGAAGTGAGCCAGTCTGGGAGATGCTCCCACTGCTCATGGCCCCCGACTGACCATCTTCAAGAAGGGAGAACATAAATAGTGAAGAAGAAAACTAAAGAAGAGGGGAGAAGACTTAAGACAGGTGTTGAAAGACAAAAGAACCATAAATAGATTGAGGAGTTGGAACATAGGATAAGAAAAAAAAGGGGGGGAAAAGAAAAAGAAGCAACAGAGGAGGAGTTATCTACTGAATCGAAAGAATGTGGCCATCCTACTCCATGTCAGTGCACTTACCATGAGGTTCTGTGAAGTGTGTGTGGGTCATTTTTAATATGGATGGTACTCCCCTTAAAGGACTGAGCACAAGACAAACAGGATTCACAGTTTCAGTAGTAGTGCTCTGGATGCCCTTGAGCTAATCATGTAACTTTTGTACCTCAACCTTTGCATCCTTTGCAGGAAATGGAGAAAATCCCATTATCTTCACAAGGGATTAGTGAGCGCAAATTCAACTTTGTTTCCCAGGAACCTGGAGGCCAGTTCTTGGCTTTAAACTTTTTTCAGAACAGCAAAAACGAGTTGACCTGTACTAAAAATCAAGGGACCTACTTTTTCCAGACTTAATACAGTCATACCATTAGATGGCCTCAAAATTAAACAGATTAGCCCCAGGTAGTGCTAACAGATGGCATGGCAGGGCACACACATGGCAGAGCAGCAAGGCACCACTTGGTCATCTCCCTGCTCTGCTGTTAAACTTGTGGTGTTCCCAAGTTGTATTCAGCAATGGGCTTTGGCCCCAGTTTGCTCCACTGGCAAAGTCATCTTTGCCTGGGAATAGGACAAAGACCGAAGCCCTGTACTTGTCATGCAAAATAACATCTCAAAAGCCGCTCTGGGACTCCTTGTTATGGTTCCTGCTAAAGGGACTGTAAAGTGAAATCAATTAATACCAGAAGCAGCAAAGAAACTCAAAGAGACGAGGAGCAATTAAAAATTGCCAGTCAGAAAGGGGCAGGAAAGGAGAGAACAACTTAAGTCATCATTAAAGGGTTGCAAGCACACAAAGAAAGGAGCACAAAGCCCCTTCAAAAGGGGACTGCAGACAATTTTCCAAAACACGTGTTGAGAAGAGATTTGTCTGTATGTTGCTGGGGTAGCCCTAGAAGAAACAGTGCTGAAGGAAGGGAGCACCATCTCTCTAACCAGATGTAC
The DNA here is from genome assembly GCA_013397955.1 of Grantiella picta. Lineage (NCBI taxonomy): Eukaryota > Metazoa > Chordata > Aves > Passeriformes > Meliphagidae > Grantiella > Grantiella picta. The sequence continues at coordinate 299,068 of VZRM01001321.1, forward strand.
AAGAAAGAAATATTCCAAGCAAGCATTGCCACTTCTCAATTTCCCTCTGCAAACCCTCCCCTCCTGTCTACCTGTACCCCAGCAGAGTAACAGAGAGTAACAAGCCCTGCCGGGGCAGATTCATTACAGCTTTCAGGGGAAGCACAATGATCGGTTTTCACCTGCCTCTGAAGCAGCAATACTGAGCGCAGGGGGTACATAGGTAGTCCCTAGGAGTGAAGTGCTCCGATTTTCCCTTCGGAAGAGGTTTTGCAGGTTGCCTGCAGCAGAGCAAGTGCAGTGCCATCTCGTGGTACTTTGCAATGACTCGCGCCAGGTAAAGAGCCAGGCTAATCACCAAATGCCGAAATGGGGCTCATCATGCTGTATTTGTGCTGGGGGCAGAGCAGTCACATCCAGGACCGCGAGCCAAATGCCAGTGTGAGGGAATTGTAACACAATCCCGGCCGCTGCCATAAGCAGAGGCTCAAGACTCTGGAAACAACTGGTTTCAAAAAGATCTTGTTCTCCCCGTTCAGACAGCTCATCAGACATGCACCCAAGCAAACATAGCTTTTATTTCAGAGATCTCACATAGACAAGGACAAATGACACGAATTTGGGCAGCAATACAAGGTGGAAATATCTGACATAGGGCAGGCTGTGTTTATTCCAGATAGCAAGTGATGCTCTTCTCACTGCCCACCTATCATAGAACCTCGTGCTGCAGTGTGTTTAATCAGAACTCTAATCAGTTCTGATTAAAGCCCAGGATCACATGCAAAATCTAAAGCCCTATCACTGCACACATACCGTGGAGAAACTATTTGTTTTAAAAAGCGCTTTCCTCATCTGAGATTGTGAAGATCCAGGGAGTTAATGTAAACCAGCAGCAAATAAGGAACAAAGACCTTGTGTATAAATAGCTCATCACTACATAGAAATACAGCTATGCAAATGCAAAAGGAAGCAGACTTGTACACCTTATTAAATTTCATTTAGTAAAAGTAGTTTTAGGATACAGTGGTGTTTCCAAAGATTCCTAGAACTACTTTTCCTCCTCAAGATCAGCACTGGATGAATGGGTGCACATATGCTTTGGTTATGCTATTATTTTAAGCTACTGGAATGGTACTAAATCCCACATTAACAGGGCCTTAGAGACTCCATTTCACCTCTATACAGACACCTGAATTTTGAGTCTCACAATTAGCAAATGGAGCTCATTGCTGCCCCTAAGGTGAAAGCCTCACAAATCTTTACAGCCTGCACGATGTCCAGTTCTGCTGCTGTGAAAACACACCTGCCTGCTCAGCACCAACCCTTCCAGCCTCTGCCCTCCTGTGGGCCAGCAGACCTCCCCACCAGAGAGCAAAGGTAGCATTAATTCCAGTTCTGTGATCAGTGAAACAGAAAACAGACCAAATAAAATCCTCTTCTGGATGCACAATCTGATTTTTCATCACACATTTTACCTCCATATACATTTGCATACACGTTTGCCATATTAACAAATTCATATACGTATACAAAGGCTTAATAGATGCATATATGCTTAATTCCAAAATCGTTTCAAAGCTTTAGTGAGAAACACTGTAGACAGTGAGAAGATGGTGAAGCCAGGTAGAGCTTGTTTCAATATCTCTCACCAGAGAAAAATAGTTCAGATGACTCCTTACAGAAAACAGATAGTATGGAATATCTACAGGTTTTGTCAGGAGTTTATGCTAAGCACAACACAGATTTATGGACCAAATGTCCTGGTGACTTACAAGACACAAATTAGCCACCAAAAACTGAGACATGTGCAAGATCTACAGGGTGGAGATCCTCTTCTGCAACCTTCAACAGCCTTTTGCTCATGGATGGAGTGAAGGCAATGCCTTGCCCTAAAAGGCTCTGTGGCTTTGCTCCTTGCAAAGGTTGGAGGATATGGACTGCAAAACATCAAGTAAATATGTCCTTTCATATGTAATAGTCAAAAAGGAAAGTGTGGAACAGATAACTTCAGGGAGAAGATTAAATGACTTTGTCTGCCTGGCAGAGGTTACACAGAAGGCTAAACTGATTTTTTTTTTTTTGTCCTACTGGCTCACAGGTATGAAAGTAAATGTCTTGGTTTAGGGGGAGTAAGTGGCTGTAATCCTTTACTGAAAGTGGTTCCATTACATGGGCTCAACATTTCATTTAATTTAAAACTGTCACATTCAGGTATGAGACTTTATGCTTTTTCCTTGTTCACCTAGTTAGCTATCCCAGTGAAAAACTGTGAGCAGAGATAGCAAAACAGCACCAATTCAGAGACCCATGTTCATGAGCAGCCCTGCTCTGACACAGCAAAGCCAATTCCCCATCTCTCACACCACTGCCCCACTGCACATCACATGGGCTCTGGGCTGCTCTAGTAATCTGGGCTGGGAAACTGATTCAGAAAAAAAATGATTTTTCACCTTCTGTGGGCCCTTGAAGTAGAATCAGCTCCCTGATCCAGCTCACTGTACAGGCACCCTAGGTTTGGTCTGGCAGCACTGAGGAGATGGCAGAGAGGAAGGAACAAGTGGCAGGAAACAGCACACTAGAGATAGTAATGTGCACATCACAGGACTTGGAGTGACAACATCTCGAACTGCACACTGTCTCTGCTCCATATGAAGTAGACTTCCTAGCCTACTTCCAAAACTTTATGCTATCATATATTCTCTATATACTCCACGAAAAAAAAGGTCTTTTTAGAACAAAGAGCTTTTTAAAAGTGCTGCCAGGACTGTGTTACTCATTTTTTCAGCATGAGCACCAGGTGCCTTAGTTACAACAACCCCAGCCACAGAGGGCTCAGAGGGAGCCGTTAAAACTAGGGGGAAAAGAAAATAAAAAAAGGGGACATAACAATAGCTCTTGTATCTAAAAATATCTTCACTCTTATCTCAGACCTTCTGAAAGCTGTAGGAGAGAGTTTTTCCCACAGGGAAAAGAGGGTGACTTCCCACACACAACTCCCATCTCAGGCTCTTCATGGCTGCAAGTTGCCTGACTTGCACTACATCCTAGCGTTATGTCCAAAGGATCAAACAAAATGATGACCATTCTAGGCCATGTTAATTACCTGGCAAGAAAAAAAAATAAGATCATGGCAGGAGATGAAGCATTACTCTGCCAGGCTGATTATTTTTATTTAGGTCAGTATTTAATTTTTTAAAAGATGCTGGAATATGCTCAGAAAAAATAAATTACTGAACAGAAGCCAGCTGACATACGTATTTAATTGGTATCACATGACTTCTCAGTTTAATATCACCTCTACATCTGTGAGGGGACATTCATGTGTATCTAATCTACAACTGCTGCCAAGAAACGTTGAAAGAGTAATTTTCTCTGTTTATGTAGGTCCTATGTTGTGTTATCTCTTCCAGCTCCAAAACAAGCAGAGGGAGCATCTGTTAACTGGAAAAAAAAAAAAAAAACCCAAACCAATTCCCAGGGCAGAGGAGACATTATCCAACATTGTGCAGGTGTTTCAAATAATGCATTAAAGGCAGGTTGATTTTACACCTATTGGCAACAAAGAATTATGGAAAAATATTTTAAATGACACTCATACAATGTGTCTCTATCCCACATACACTTCATGCCATAATGGCAAAGGATGGGAATCTTATTTATATCCCTCAAGAAAGTTGACCAGTATGAGAAAATATTTTTTAAAACACCAAAATAAAAAGCAAAATGAAAGCTTTCAAGCCAAAAATCTGGCTCCACTTATTAGCTCTTTCACAATTAGTTACACAGGTGTTTCAAAGCTCCCTTTGCATCCAAGAGCCAGAATTTCACCAGGGCCCATAAAGCTGCTCTTTAGAGCTTTTCTCTCTGGCTGTCCAGCCATAATCCAAAATTCCACCTCAAGTGTTGCATTTTTACCATCGCTGTGTATTATATTCATGTAGGTAAGAAATAAGACTGATGAATATGCTAGCAATTCACCACTGGGATTAAACTGACTCTTATTTTTGTTCTTTCAAGACTGTGTTGCTTATGGGGAAAAAAACCCCCAACAATCCAGTACTCCTGCTTCTATTGGTTTTTTCTCCTTTGAACAGTTTGCAAACACAGCTCTATTTCCCTGTTCTTCCAAAGCCTTGGATGCTAATGTAATTCCACTTTGGTTTCTGCTATGTCCATACAAAAGTATTACCATCTGTCTACTCCTTGGACTTCCTGAAGTACCTGTGACAGTAGAAGAGCAATTACAACTTTGATGGAAAAGGCAGGTTTTTGTTAGAGCAACTGATAGAAGCACCATGATGCAGTCAGCTGGCAGAGATGTTCTCTAAGGGGGAGACATGACCTCTTCCTGAAAACATCATCTCTTCTTGCAAGAGTTGATGCAATTATATCCTGAAACCATCATGCCAGAAATAACACTATCCAGAGTATTTGGGTGCTGTTCATAGATCATACTCAGATCATGTTCACACTGGACTGTCTCAGGTTAAGCACTTGCTTCTGCCTTTATAGTCACAGCTAGATTTTTGCAGCTTCCCTAAAGGGAGCTTTTCAATGAAATGGCAGATCCTGCAGTGAAACATGAAAGCAGCAAAACTTGGATCTCTCCTTGGTGTAGCACTGGAAGCTTTCACAGAGGATGCTTCCCACTGTCACACTTCCTGCACTGCATCTACATGATGGAGTGTGTTTATCTCTCACAGGTTCATAACTGGGCTCTACCTGCTGCAAAACACAGAACAACTGCAGCTTTTTGCCAAGTCCTGGCAGGTTTTGAGATCACCCAGCTCCCCCTTGCACACAGGACAAGGCTCATCACACCACCTGCCCATTTCATAAGCAGAGCTACAATTTCAGCTCAAAGTTAGTGCAGTCCTGGAAACTAGAAAGTATTAAAGTTCTTCAGTGTTTTAGTTCCCTCAGCAGAAAAAAGTGCATTATCAACAAATGTTTCTATTCAACAAGATAAGAACAGACTTTTAAAATGTTATTTTTACAAGTCTGCCATTATGGAAAAGTATATCAAGAAAACTCAGAGCAGATTTTTTAGATATTTAAATATTTAGAGCAAATTTAGCTCTTCAGCTCCAGTTCTGACCAACATCCCAGAGAGCTGTGCTTGTATACCTGACAGCAGAATTCAGTCCCTACAATTTAGAAGCAGGCCTAGATCAAAATACAGGGTTAAAATAGAGTTTGAACCTAAGGCATGCTTTTAGAGACATATTTCTTTGATAATAACTCAAATGTCAGAAAATGAAACTGAACCAACTTGATAAATATTTGAAATTATTTAGTGCTAGAGATTTAGGTCTAATCAACTAGCTCTACTCAGAAAATAACTACAGTTTATGGACTTTCCCATATATATTCACTCAGCAGACTGGAATTCTCCTTCAGGTTGAACTTCTTTTCATTCTACTCATCCTTCCCCAGTTGTGTTCATCTACACTTCTGCATTATCTACAAGACCTTCATTTCCATAGTATTTAAGTACCTTGTAAGAACATCAATCAGGGAAGCAGCATTTACCCCAATTCTACAGAAAACAGCTGAGGTGCTGCAGTTATGTGGATTGCACACAGCCACATCAGCAGGCATCAGTGATGAAATCTGGAAGTCGAGACTAAAATCAAGCCTGTACACTGCCTCTCCTTCCAGCTCATTTCTGTGAAGGTAATTCTTTTTTATGATCCCGGTTCCCTGGTATCCTGACTGTCAGCAAGGTATGTTATCAGCATGGCTTAAAATGCAGCAGATCTGATAGCAACGATATCTCTCCAGCTTATCAAGTGGTACTAATTGACACCCATTACCTCAGGGCTGAACATAAGCTAAAGTTCCTCATCCTTGAAAATTAAATAAAATTATGGAATCAGCAGCTGGACCCTATAGCCAACCCTATATTTCTACTGCACCAGTAGTAGAACTATCTCTGTTCAACAAATGTCAAAGCCTATCCCACTGGAAAAGAAAGAACAGGGACCCACTTTCAGAATGCCCAGATTGCTGCACTGGTTTGCTGGAGTGATGGAAGAGAAATGAAGGAGTCAGAGACTGACTGCCCAGTGCTAAACCAGTGGGTTGGCAAAGGAATCAACCCTTTCTAATCCCATCATAAGGAATGTGCCAGGGACACGAGGAGGTGCACTAGAAGTGGCTTCTAGGGTGAAAAGAGATACAATAACCCCAAAGCAGCTTCTAGGGCTACCCTAACTCCTGCCAGGCTACCAAGCCCTTTTTCCCTGCTATTTCCTGGTTGAAGCTTGTGTGCTGCACTCTTGCAATTCACCAGTGATTTTGGCAGGAGTGGAGTTGGTCGCCGGCACTGCACTGCCTACTTTCAGCAGCAGCAGCAGCAAGCACAAGGAGTGCAGATGGCTGCAGTACCCCCAGCAGGGACATGGCAGTGCATGGTACCTCTTGCAGAGAGTGTTAATGAGTGTGACAGGGAGCAGGACTGCAGCACAGCAAAACGAGATTTTGTCCAGAGAAATCCCACAAGGTCCACAGGTGTCAGAGCTGAAGGAAGTAGCTCAGAGGCATGAACCCAATCCCTTAGGCCACCAGATGTTGCCTAAACAGAGACGTAACATGCAGCATGTAGATTTTTGGGGTTTTTTTAATGAATAGAACCAATCAAGCAATCTTCTCCTAGGTGCTTCCTCTGAGCACTTCCAGTGCTTGCTGTGTCTGCCCTTTTGGCAGGGAGAAGAGGCCTCTAAACATTGCATGACACTAGCAGGTAGGTGATGGGCATGCTTGCAGCTCAGCTGGGAGAGAGGAGAACCAGCAGAGAAGCAGGAACTGCTCCAGCACACAAGCCATGGCAGAACAGAGGGCTATCTCTCATCAAAAATCATATTCACTTCCTTACCATTTTTTAAGCAGAGACTTGCATGGAGCAGGGTAATTGCTGTTTTACACTATTTTCAGGACTGCCAGATAAAAAGAGATAATAAACGCATTTTCTTCCTCTCCTCTTTATTCCCTGACTCACTCTTCCTCGCTGTCTCCTGCACTTTGACACTCCATCCTTTGCAACCAATTTTCACTCCCTTCACTGATTATTTTTAGCTAGTGCTACTGAATCTGCCCGTCCTTCTCTTTTTTGCACTGTCCTTTCCCCACTACCTCACTCCACATAGTCATTGGCTCCTTTTCTGCCCTTTGCCATCCTTCCCTCCTCTTATCTCTGCTTTACCCCTGCACTGCACACAACTACAAGTCTTTTCCTCTCTCACGCTTTTACTGGCCCTTCTAGGAGAAACTCTTAAAAATAAAGGATGTAGGTAATTATCTGAGCAAAACCTCAGCGTGCTAAATTAAGAAAACAGCTTAGGACCCTTTTGGCAGGTGCACCTCATGGGCAGGAATCCCCTCTGCTCATTCAGTAACATGTTGAACACTGCAGAGTGACCCACATGTGAGACATACTTCAAGGCCTGCCACTATCCCACTATTTTCCTGTACACCTGTAATACCCTAAGACATCAGCTAATCCACCTGACTAGAAAGCAGAGTCTTTACAGTGTTCCGGTAAACCTCTCCTTTGAAACAAAAAACAAGAATTTCATTTCTGTTTCAGAACATTTCTTGCTTTGCATTATTAATAACATTTGGCATGCTATAGCCCTTAGGTAACTAATCCTTACAACCACTGCTCGCCTCCAGCCTGTCAGGTAGGGAAGTGTTATTTCAATTTTAGCATTACAGACATCCAGAGAGAGCAACTGAGCTGGTAAAAACCACTGGAAGAGGAAAGTTAGAGCCAGGGAAAGAGCCAGAAATGCCTACTTCCCAAAACCATTATTCCATCCTGCTCTCTGGGGAAGAAGATGGCACTAATAGCATCTTATTAGCATATGTGTAGGAAAGCTCAGTGGGAAGTATGGTTTGCTATACTCCCCTGGGGAAAGGCAAGAAGGTGACCTAGAAGAGGGATTTAAAGGCTCTGACAGGCCTGATATATGGCAATCTAGAAACAGCCTAACTGGGGGAGAAGGCTTAAGGGTAAATCCATCGAAGGGATAGGGAGAAGCTGAAACTAACCATTAAACTCAGAAATAGAAACACTGCACAGCACCACGCAGAGGTGGCAGAGACAGCAGGACACAGATTCACCCAGGGAGCTGTTTGGGAACTCCTCAGTGCAGGCACAGTGCCACAGGGAGGCACTTCTGCTGCCTCCAGCTGCAAGGTGATGCTTCCACTGGGTTTTTCACTGCACTGTACCACTGGAATTATTGGCAGTTGGTGCTGCTCAGGGGATCCAGCAGTGTACCCCACACTCATCATCCTGGATTCAGGATGGTGCTGTATTATCTTAACCACCTCAGAACAAAATCCAAGAAAAAGGTACAAAAATGAATCTGAAACAATCTGTGCAGCCCCTGACAGCTCTTCAGAGCATCTGGTTGTTTATACATGCTATTACAGCTTGCTGGAAAGTAAGTAAAAAAAAATTATGTTTTAAAGTGGGAGCCTTTTAACTCAACATTACTCAGAGATTATAAAAAAATTTCCATTGAAACATCTTTTAAAACAGATAATTAGATTTTTGACAAAAAGACGTGGAAAGCTTTCTCTTTCCTTGAGGAAAAAAAAAAAGGTTTTGCTGGAGAAATAAAGGCTAAAAATTTTCAGCATCTATCTGAAGTTTGAGAGGTTTTGAGAGGCTGTAATTATAAAAGAGCAAGACACAAAAGGGTTTTGGCCTGAATACTATAAAAGAATTACTGGGAAACACACCAACAAGCTCTCTTTTTTTTCCCCTCAGGACTTTTAATGAAAAAAGTTTCTACAATCACTCTTATTCATAGTTGGAGCAGTCATAACTTCATTCATTTAAACAAGCAGCTCCAGTTCATGCTTTCTCTCATACATAATGTTATACTACCCACTTGTTTTATTCATGCAAACAAGTTCTGTTCTACTATGCTAACACAAAAATGAATAAACTGAACTGTATTCTGCCTTGCACATCAAAGCAACTATGAGCTAATCTATTTCTGATAACTTTCCTTCATATCTTCCTGCAAAAAGCACCCACCTTGCATTTCAGAACAAAGGCTTGATTGAAAGGATTTTGCAATTGGGTTGTATTTTAAGTAAATTCAATAGGAAAACCAAAGCAGGTAGAGAACACTGCTGCTCTTTGCACAGATACTTTTTTTGTCTACAGATTCCCTCTTTACAGCTCTTTCATCCCCTATCTCATTGCCAAAGACCTGTGTGGAGCTAAGGAACAAAACCCTGGTATCAGATTTATACGAATAACAAGTATTTGTTAAAAAAAAGGTAATCTTAGAGGTGCATTTCACACAAAATCAGCTTAAATATGGAATTTAGAAAGCTGTGGCAGGAGAATTTTTCTATTGAAGTGTATTTATTAATAATTATTTTCTTCTCCTAGCTAATGTGGTGCTTCTGGAAGTTGCCAGATTGCAAGCTCTAGAGGCACAATTCCTATTTATTCACAAAATAGGTCAAAAAGAGTCATTGAAGCAAACACTTCCCCACACACACATCTCAGCCAAGAATGCACTGGAGTTTGTGCAAATTCAGTGATGCCAGCTCTCTGTGCTCAGCTGCTAGAAAAGATTTGCTCTGCTTAATTGTGCTATGGACATCTTCCTCCTATATTTGCATGTCAAATCTTTAAAGAGGCATCACATTGTAAAGGCTTTTCATTAATTTCTGACCTGATGATTTACTTCGAGGGTCGACTTCCCCAATGAACATTAGAGTACCAGTTTTCCACCCTTCATAATTCCAAAGCTGTTGGCAGTTTGACTTTTTGTACAAAAGAGATGAGCATAGGAAAAAAAAAATATATAATCTACTCCTCTTTGTGGTGCACACATCTTTAAAAAGTAGAAGAAATAGTACAGTCATCTAGGAACCCATGTTTCTCTATAAGAATTCTTAAGCATTAGTGGCATTCTCAGTCTGCAGTTGACAAGAGACAACCTTCATTGGAAGATATTCACTTCCATCAGTCTTCAAAACAAATGTGGTTCAACAGGAAATTACCACCCTGCTCATCCAACATTCCACACTCACTCTATCTCCTTTGTATATATGTACTGACACTCAGCAACTATAAACTCAGTTTGGCTGTGAAATCACAGCAAGAAACATTGAAGTGTAGAGGGAAAGAATATAGCTCTGTGTTTAAAAAAGCCTATCTGAAAATAAATACTCTCAATAAAGAAATTAAAAGGGAAGTGATAACATACCAGAAACTGGCACCTTCCTTCAAAAAATGTGTCTCAAAATGGGAAGCACCTTCTCCACCAAGATCACGTCAGTAACAAACACCCTCCTCTGTAGCATGACAAAAACACAAGGCAACTTTCTGCCTTCTGTGAGACAGCATGGGCCTCAGCAAGCTTGCAGGGAGCGAGGCAGGGATTACAGAACAGCACATGACCACAATGTGCTGCTCTCCTCCCCTCCTTGGTGAGCTGTCAGTTTTCAAAGGCTGGTGAAAAGCCAGAAGGGTCTCTCATGTTATTATAAAGGCCCGGAAACAGTTTACAGTGAATAGGTTTGAATGAGGCACGTAATTTTACCTTAAAGTAATTCTGTGAACATGTCTTCTTCAACAGCACTAACCAGAACACCTGCCAAAAACTTTCAGACAGATGAGATGCTTTCTAATGGCAAACAAGTAAAAAGATAGATGGTTTCCTTCATGACATGACACTTTTATGTGTACTACTACTTTAAGTAGTTCCTCCGCTCAAGATGACACACAATTTAAAAGCCCCAAAAAGTTCAGCCATTCCAGGATCCTTCACCCAAGTACTCATGAGCCAAATCCAATATGCATGGCACATCCATGCCTGTGCCTGTTTCCACCAGCCAAACTGTATTTTAGGAGATTTAAAAAACAATGTGGGGCTGGGAAATCTGATTTTCACAAAACGTTTTTAATATACCCACACACTGGGGGTGCCTCATACATGCCACTCAGGTGGCACAGTTTTATTACCAGTTCCCTTTCCCAGTTTGTTTAAAAACACTGTGTAAAGTAACTCTTCCCTCCTGAAATCTGCTGACTAGAGAGCTAATGCTGCAACATTAAATAAAAATTCAGCTCAAGCCTGCTCTTTACACTTAAAGGCTCAAGAACCCTCTTCGGAAACCAGTTTCTGGGGCTTATCTCAAGCAAAGTTAACCCAAGCTCACTCCCTCTCTCTACATATAATAAAACTCTCCCCCTTTCACAGACAGTAGAATCAAGATAACCTCTCCTAGCAGCATAAATACCTGCAAAAAGTCCAGGATGATGGTGAAAAACATTGCCAAGTAACTGTTGTTGTGTACTTTAGCATGGGTGAAAATTCGCTGTACTGAAGTGCCCAGTTTATTTACACAGCAGAAACAGCTCCCAGGGTGGCAGCTTGCAAGTACAGTTAAAATGAGCAAGAACTCATCTCAGCTGTGACCAGGAGGGAATTTACCTGCTAGACTGAGCCAGCACAGGCTCCTGATTGATTCAGCTCCTGGCCTCTCTTCTCAGACTGCTACAAGGTGCCAACTGCATAGCTAGCTGTGTGAAACAGTTGTGAAGCTCATGGAAAGAGCAGGGACAGCGCCTGTCTCTCCACACTGAGGCTCTTGCTCTCTCTGTCTGAGCACAGGGTAAAACTCACATGTTCTCACTGACAGCATTTGTATTTCAAACTTCAGACACGCATTTAAGGGCACTACAACTTGAGTAGGCACAGAGAAATTGTGCAAAGTGTCAACGCATGTGATAAAAGTTAAAGATACCACCCAGCTCTCAGAATATCCACTTGCATTGACTTCCACAGTTCTCAGTGCTGAAAACAGTATCTATTGTTAGCATTAATAACAACCAAACATTTATATTCACCTCTTGCACGCGACGGACTTATGGGCAACATAAGTTTGCCCTCAGTCCCATATATATGTAAGTGCGTGCGCTACAGATATAAGAGAGACAGTAAGCAAAGGGTAACTACAGAGAGACAGATTCTATCAGGGATGAAGACACAAACCTGTAGTCCTTGGAGCAGGGGGAGCATTTATTATCCATACTTCAACTTGGGCAGTCACACCACATGGAAGGAAAAAGTTGGTGCCTTTGAGTTCTTGCTTGAAACCAGGAAACAACAGCAACACAGTCCTGTGATGAGCAGAGCACTGAGGACCAAACATCAACAATGCTCTGGGTGTGACTATCATCCCTCAAACTAGAGGAGATTTAGGACTCAAGAGGATCTGCTACAGCAGAAATGCAAGAAGAGAGACAGCCTCATTCTGCACGGAATAGTTTAGGTAAGCTCAGGGGGAAAAACAAGCCCCTCATCTGGAAGATGGGACGTGAACTGTGAGAAGAAATATCCAAGTGAATATTCTAAGATATCAGTATGGTTCTGCTCCCGCTGCTGTGTGAGAAACCATATACAAATACTTGTAGGATGAAAAGGGAGCACTGAAGAACAAAAAGAAGTTCTGCTTTAGAATATTTATGGCATGGGGGAAGGTAGACAACTGCAACATAAGGAGATCACTGGGAACTGGAGAAAGGTTTATTTAGACATTTCAAGGCTCTTGTCACTGTGAGAGAGGCAACATCAGTCTGTGCCCAGAACCCCTGAGATTGCAGCTAAAAATTTCTGCCTGAGTAGACTAGAAATGCCTCAGCCAGACTGTTTTTTAAGAACACTCAACCCCCACACACACTTCCAAACTTGAACTGCTATCTGTGGATATGGAGCTATACTTCTAAATTTATCTCTAGCCACTTAACTAATTCCAAATAAAACACCTCTGATATTTTGTGCAAGCAGTCTGTTTAAATCAAGTGTCCTGAAGAAACCCCTGACTACAGATTAATCCCTTGGGCACTTCCTGGCTATGAGTTGTTGGTTTTTATGGTTGTGCATTCTTCATGGAATTTTAATGTAAAACAAGATCTGTCTTCATTTACCAAAGGGTTAACAAAAATTCCAATAATTAAATTAGCAGCAATCAGCTAAGGAGCTCCCTAATGCCAAGTCTAGTACACATCAATTCCTTTTCTTCTCCAGAATAACAGATCAGGCAAGAAAACTCCCAAGTGTCCCCAGCAGGGCTGTGGCAGGTTCAAATGTGTATGAGCACTGCCCCATCTCTCTCCTGCCACCCACAGCCTGACTCCAGCTCCTTGTGGCAGGTATGACATTACATAAAATGGCCAACTCACTTCTGGTTTTCCTGCTTTCTCTGGGGCTGAATCTGGTCTAGTAGGACAACAGCAGCAAGTGGTTAGAAAGTGAGATTTAACATGTCTCTGAATAATAATTAGATCCAAATAATAAAAGATCCAAAATACATACTGGTGCCAGAAAAGTAGAAGACATGTCAGGAGAGCACCTAGAACAGCTTTCAAAATCCTCCCAACCTCTCTGGCAGACACCTTCTTTTTGACATTCCCAACAGGTGAAACTGCTGGGACAGGCTGTCTCCAATGGTCACTGTTCTTTCTAACCAAGCAGAGAGCATCCCTCCCCTCTCCACATGTTAAAATGCCAGTTAACACTCTAGAGGTGGCAAAAATCATCACAGGGTTAGAGCAGCCACATAAACTTCTACACTCCTCGGATGATGGATTATCTGTCTTGTTCTGGTTCTCTTTAGAAGAATGTCTTAAACTGGGAGACAGCTTTCAAGAGAGTCACATCCATGCTGGAGAGGCATCCATGACAAGAACAGAGTGCAGCACTTAGTGAATAACATCACAAAAATGTTCTTGTGAAACAATTAAGGGAATCATGCTGCACCCTGAGCAATCACAGTGCCAGTCAAATATATCAGCCCATTTAGAACAGAGCAGAATGCAGTCCCAGAGGAGGAGGAGGCCACCTGCTTCTGTCCCCAGAGCAGGAAACATGTGGGGATTTTTCCAACCAGAGATCCATGGCTCACTGCTGCTGAGGGCTTCCCAAAGATATACTGCATCAGCACAATCACCCATCAGCTGGGTTCTGCTACTGCCCAAAATAGTCTTGTTTATTTGTGAGCAGCCATGGCTGGAAGTAGGGGTATTTGTAAAGCTTGTGCCATTGTGTCATAATCCTGGCAGTGAATAGCATCCACAGAGATTATGAAAATAATTTGTGTTTGTGATGTACATTTACAAAGCACAGTACATGCTATTTGTTTTGCACTAGGGAGTGTACGTTTGCTACTGAAAATATGAAGGTGAAAAATTTTTTGTTGAATTCAGCATTTACAAGTTGATTTAAATTTTACATCAAATGTTTATACTACAGGGATTTTGAAATTTTCAGTAATCAACAGCAATAATCAATACTAGCTGACAACATCCACCTTGCCACACACTTAAAGCATATTAAGAAAGTCAAGCCTTAAATCTGTCCCTGAGGGAGTGTGAGGTGACACACAACACAGTAACAGCAAACTAACTCAATCTTTGTCATCAATATTTTTAATGTAAACTGAAAAATACAAGCTTTTTTCAATATTAACTGCATCAAAACAGTAGTGCAAGCATATAAAGAGTGAGTTATCTGTGCATTACTATTAATAAACTGTATGCACTGTTAATAAATATGCTAATAGCATTCAGCTCATAATGCTGATATTCCTCAGATACTAGAACTGTGTGACAGCTGTGTCTGAATTTTATTCTCCAATTCAGCTAGAATAATAACTAACTAGTTATTTTCTTCTCTTTTGTAAGTAAAATGTAACAAAAGATACCCCTGTGATAAAACCAGCACAAGGTTAAGGAAATGACATCAAAAGATTACAAAGTAATTCCATAATGTAGATAGCCCCCTCATTGCTAGGTTTTGCAGCAAGCACATTTCAAAAGCTCTCTACAGCTAACACACCTCTAAAACTGAGGATCATGAACTCAGACAAATTTTCCTAACCAAGAAATAATTTGAACAAAATTAAAATTCTAACCCTGGCTTGCTGTACCACCTGCTCTGTTGTGACACTGCAGCAGTGGAGTTTCTGCAGCTCTAAAGATAGAGTTGTGCAGTCAGAGTCTGAGAGCTGCCAGAGCAGCACGGGAAGGACCTGAGCAGCTCCAGGCAGGAGCACAGACAGAGCAAGTGCTGCCCACAGGATCCTGAGGCTGCAATCAAGAGCATGGGGCAGGATATTAGCATTATATTGTATGCAACAATACAAGAGTAGTTTTTGAACAAGATCTAATCAAATTGCTGGAGAACAAGCCTGCCACAGGAGGTTGTTAAGAAAACACAAGTCCAATTCTGCTGATTTTGGCTGGGATTGAGTTAATTTTCTCCCTAATACCTATTATAGTGCTCTGTTTTTGATTTGCGATGGAAACAGCATTGATGACACCACAACATTTTAGTTACTTACACAGCTCCTTTTTTACTCCTCCCACCACCTCACCAGTGGGTGGGCTGAGGGCACACAAGAGGCTGGCAGGGAACACCGCCAGGACAGCTGACCCCAAGTGACCAGATGGGTCCTGTTCCCTCCCAGAGACATCAGGGGCTCATGCTGGGCAAATGCTTTGACAGCACCTCCTGAAAACCACCCAGCCTAGGTGCTGCAAGTCTTATTAGCAAGGTGTGCCCTGCCTTTCTACAGCAGAAATGGACATGGAGAGAGGACAGAAGGGAAACAGAGCAAAGATGACGTGTACGGACATGTGTCATCCACATCAGATTTGTTCACAAGAACTACCCTATTACTATTTCTAGTAGCAAATTGCTGCCCCTGTCTCCCTTAGGAGAGACTTTTTTCACTCAAAAAATACCCTTTTCCAGTGCATAAATACCCAACACCCAAATGACAGAGGGATGATAAAGCCAATAAAAGCACAGGAACAGGGCTGTCAGGAAGCAGTAGAAGAATTTAATAACCAATTGTCTCTTATAAGAAGCTTCCACAATGACTTTAAGGAAGGATTTTAGAGTCTGGCTGCTGTGACTTTTGCATGGTAACTTCTAAATCCTGTTAAGGAGTTATAGAGGAATTTGTTTGTTTAATTGCTATGGATTAGAAGTCAATAATAAGGAAAAAACAAAACCTGAGTACTAGCTCATGCCAGAGCTTGGAGAAAAGACAACAGATGAGTATGATTTCTCTGTAAACGTATAAATTTGAAAATTCAATTCATTACAAGTATATGCTATTTTGTATCATAGTCCTCAATCTT
The DNA here is from genome assembly GCA_013397955.1 of Grantiella picta. Classification (NCBI taxonomy): domain Eukaryota; kingdom Metazoa; phylum Chordata; class Aves; order Passeriformes; family Meliphagidae; genus Grantiella; species Grantiella picta. The sequence continues at coordinate 315,233 of VZRM01001321.1, forward strand.
CTTGTGAAAGACAAGCTGGTTTTCCTATGTTTGGTCTACAGGGAGTTTTGAAAATATGCAGTCATCTTTTTCTAAAAATTCTGGATTATCCCAGATTTTTCTAACATGCTCTCAAAAAGATTAAACTGAAGAATAACATTTTTGTACAATGGTGTGACTTGATGATGACGCTGTCAAACACTTTGCTGGGCACATAAAACATCCACACAAACTCAAGACAGTAAAGTCTATGTTGCCTGAATAAACAAGACTTTGTCTGCCACCAGCCTCATTGCTACCAAAAAAGAAAAAACAAAACCAAACAAGCCCAAACAATCAGCCCAAGAGAAATCAGCTGGTACACAGAGAAAGAACAGGGATATGCATATCTCAATTTAAAGTTAGAAAGTGCAAAATATTTACTGAAGGGTGGGAGGGAAAGGAAAATCTAACGAATGAATGACCCACTCCCCCAGACTGATACTCAGGCTCCTGCTGCAAGATCGTTATTTCAAAGAGCATTCCTGAAGAACTCAAGGTTTGCAGCACAAGATACAGATGCAGCTGTAATTATGACTACTCATCTCAAGGCAAACTTAGCATTCAGGAGGTCCTTTGCCTTATGGTGCTATTTGCCACGAGCTTTCCAAAGCCAGTTCCACCACCAGAATTACCCAGACAGTTTGCATACATCATGTTTCGTGCTGGTTCATGTGCTCTGGGAACAAAACAGGGAATTATCAAGATTTACTCCTAAGCTTTCAGGGTCATTTGGGATCCCAAGTAGTTTGATTGCTCTTAGAAATCAACACAATATGGTAATTTATTTCAGAATTATAGTTCTCTTGCTTTAGGAACACCAGTATTCACTGCATGTAGGGAGGAAGCTTTCCACACATAGTAAAAAATATCCAGTACTATGGTGCAATTTTGCACAGCCTTTTCTCCACGAGTTGGTTCCCAGCCAAAATTGTTTCCTCCCCTGAGAAAGCAGCATCTTCACTAGAAATCTCACTAGCACAGAAAAAACACATACAGCCAAATCTGCCAAAAAGACACCCTTGCTGGGTAACTGCCTATACTAGGATGTAATGCTGTTCACAACCACAGCCAGATGCTGACAATCTTACTCAGTGTCCTGAGAAATGCTGAGCACTTCCCACTGGCCATCAGGCCCTTTCAAACATACTTAATGTCAGACACCTGAAAATCAGGTACCCCAATTCATTTCCCTCTGAAAAAGCCTATGCTTTTATGAGTAACTATCTCATTGATGTCACAGCTATGCTCAGACAGAACTGCTTTCTATCAAAGCTAAGAGGCACAGCTTTCTCTGTTTGCTTTTCAAAGGCTGCCTAAAGGTCACATTCTTCTCCACAGCCACTAATTCTGCCTGTGCAACAGAGGGTATAAAATATGCTTATGAGGTTTTGGTCTCTTTGTAAATATAGCCTGGAATTCTAGTATATGCACCAGCTCTTGGCACTGAAGAGCTCAAGGACATGGGGAAAAAAACCATCCTGCTCTCTATCCACTTCAAGGCCCAGGGCTCACCAAAATGTAATGACTTAGAAATGGATGGAAAGCAATGCCAGTGCCATAGACAAAAGGATTTACAAAAGAATTAATAAATGACTATCACTTCTTTTGCCTCTGGACTTTTCTGGGTAAATTATTACTCTTTAAAGCAGTGCACTGTGAGTAAGCTGCCTGACTCCCATTAACATTAGTAGCAGTGGCATAGCATAAGCTTTATGTGCCAGTTCTGAGGATTAATCACAAAGTTGTATCTGTAGGGCACTCGCTTTGAACTCAGCAAATCTGCAACAGAACAACTTTTCTCTGTCAGACTCTTCTTTGAAGAAGAATCACAAGGAAGTGGGTGGGCTGCCAGCTAAGCCACTTCTTAACCCACCAGCACTTCCCCCATAACTCCAACAGAACGCTAAAGCAACAAGTGAAAATGTTAAATAGTTCTCTCTTGCTGCATTTCCAGTAACGTTAGCCAAGGCAGGGGAGCAAGAAGAGATTTTTTTTTTTTTTGAGCAGGAAGAAAAAAGGCTAAAAGAAATTACACAAAATTAATGCACTAAATGCGCCATCAAGATGAGACTGGGTTTTTTTTTTTTTAATACAGGATGAAAGCTGGAACACTTGAGAATAATTTCCATGTATGGATTTGGAAATCTAAAAATAGCACCTCATTTAACACAAAAAAAAGAGACAATAACTGACCCTAAAATAGATGGTGATGAATACATTCAACATCAAATTCTCTCTATTTTCTCTTCCCTTCTATGCTTGCTGGCACCTTTTCCACAGCCCACCCCTTGTCATTTCCCTAAAGAGAGAGGAGAGGCAATCATTTCTGAGCAGCCTCAGAGCAGCTTTAGCAGAGCAGGACAGCCACGATGGGTAAGGCTTCACAGGAGAGCAGCTCCGTCAACTTGGGTCTTGTTATTGTTTGCCTGAGGTGCTGGGATTTTGTCTCACTTCATGCTACAGTGAAAAATATCCACCTCCTCTGGTTTCCATGTGATGTTGCTCCAGAAGCTTTCAGAGCTCCCCTTTCTGCAGCTCTTCTGTTCTCCACTCAGCAGCAGCACACCTCCCTGGCACAGGCTTTTAGTTCGTTAAAATCCCCAGAATGGCCCACACAGAGGCACCATCAGGGAAAAGGGGAGTACAGGGGTGGAGCCAGCCCTCAAACCTCAGCCTCCTCCTCCCAGGTGCTGAAGAAAGGTCCAGTGTCCTTCTGTACCACCACAGCTGCATCTTCAGCCCACTGCTTGGGCAGGTCATATCCCTTCAGCTCACATAAAGCCAAAATCACTGAGCCTACGCTAGCTCCATTTCTCCCTCTTCAGAACTGAACAACACCTCTTCCAGAAAACTCTTGCTCTCCAGTAAAATCTACTGGTGCAACAAGTTCTTGGGACTATCTCTGTCAGGCCCAATGACAGCACATTTGTGTTAGGGGCCAAAGTGCTTCTAGACAGCTCTAAGATGAGAAGCATATAAATGCATCACACAGACTCTCCGCCACCAAACCAATAGGTGGATAAAGCTGAGAACCTGAAGAATGAGGCCATGAGTTGAACTCATACCATACTTCCAGATGCTGAGCTCCTCCACCAAAGCATGGCACAGAAGCAAGACACATTCTGACCTGAGTGCAGCCTGGGGAGCCAAACTGCATGGCTGCAGCTGCAATAGTGCTTCATTGTGGGAATGGCAGGGCAATAGTGCAGGCTCAAGAAGGCTAAGACACAGCAGCAAAGCTGTCTAAAGCCGAGAGAGAGCACTGCACCAGCAAGGGATCAGCTCTTGCTAGAGCAACAGTTTGTGCATGGTGATTAAGCACAGTGGCGTGGCTGTAAGTGGGAAATATGCCCAGTAATTGCCTGCAGTATGCCTGGGTTTAGCTGATGCTGTCAGGTCTCTTGCTTTCACAAGCAATACAGCATTTCAGCTTTTCCCCCACACATACCCCCAAATAGAGAGAAAGCTCGTATTATCGCAGGAGCCAATGTTCTGTTCCTTCTGCCTGTTCATTCACACCAGAGGCTCACCAGAGCAGTTGTGTCAAATGCATCTCACTTTTACTGTTGATGCCAGTGTTGTAGGAAGAGAAACATAACACGTTGAATTCAGGACAACTGAAAAATCTGTTTTCCACTCCTTCATAAAAAAATAAAAATATTAAAGTATCAGCTGTTGATATGTACTAGCAGCAATATTTCACTTACAGTACCTACTATCCTTTGCCATTTGTTGTATATCCACCCCTGACATTCACATTCAGGTGGGTACAAGATGGGTATATACAGCAGTGTCTACAATGAAGTTTTTATAATTTGGTACTCTAAGCAGCCAGAACAACTACAAAAAAACCCCCTTATTTTCTTGACTATTCTGTGTACTGACAGACATTTTAAAAATACTTCACCAAGACCTCTGGTTTGATACTCGAATGCAACAGTGGGCAAGATTTTCATTAGGCAGCATTCGGTCAGGAAACAAGTCCAGTGAATCTCACACACTGCACACTCATGCTGCCCTAAAATCATACCTGTAAGGCTTCCTGGGGTAAATGCACTGGTGTGACATCCCACATGGTTGATTGAATCTTCTAATGACACCCAAATGAACTCCTCATCCCACTTCCCAGCTTTCCCTGTACATCAGTGAACCAGATGTGCTGTATTACTGGGCAGCTACACGTGATCTGGTACCAATCAACCCGATAGATGTTGACTAACACCAAGTATAGCCCCATCTTCACCTCACCTGCAGCTCTGCCCTGCATGCTGTAGTCTAGGACACACATATGCCCAAAGCTGTGCGGCATTACAGCCAGTGTCATGGACTGATCAATAACAAAATAACAAACCGAGCCCTAGCCAAACAGTTTGGCCACAATTTTCAACACTTGTGTCCCTCAAGGCACATTTATCTCTTGTGTAATCCTCAGGTCTGTGCTAACATCATCCCTCTGATGGGTTCAGTAGAAATAAAGTGCAGTCAAGAGCTCTCCTGTATGTCCCTTGGTACTTTGGTTTTGGGAGCTGCCTGCTAGCTATTGGCTGGCAGGTGTTAAGAAAAGGTAAAAACACACTTTTAATAGCTGGTTTTGTTTTGTCATTCAGTTGAAATTACGAGATTGATCTCTATTGATCTGTGGAAAGGCTCCATCTTCCTGTTGCTTATCAGAGTTGTGCCAGGAGCTTGACACACATAAACACAAACAGAAGTAAATTTCAAGAAGTAGTAAGTGAGCAATGGCAAACTCATGCCAGTCTCATTCACCATCAGACTTTGCTGCAAAAGGAAAGTGACAGAGGCAACAGCTTCTGGTTATAGTCTCAGTACTGCCAGCAATGTCAGGAATTTGTCTAATTTTCACATAATCTAATGCATCCACATCGATGAATAATAAACAGAGGAGAGAAATTCTCTCTATACACAGAAGAGCATCTAGGCATCACATTTTTATTTCCCCCAGCAGCTTTTCCATTATGCTCTGTTTTCTCTTTTAGCTTCTCCCCAGGTGTTTACACACATCACCTTGCTTCCCTTATCCATATTCTTAAAGGCACCACTAAAAGCTTATCCACCTGCATTCTCAACTCTCAGAAGGAAAAACAAAGCAAAAAACCACACAGCCTCCCAGGCCTACAAAGAGTTCACCACTCCCCAAGGCTGTAAGATTCCTGCTCCTACACCAGAGAGTGTTTTCTCTACTCATGCCTACAGCACAGGAATAAAAGACTTGGAAAGGAGCAGTGTCCCTCCAACTGCCAACCAAACCAGTAAACAGCTGCCACCAGATGTTTTTCCCTTTCTATCAACATCCAAATGAAGGCAGCTGTCAAAGCAGATGGCTTTCTGTCCCAAACTAGCTCCCCTCAATCCCACCAAAATGAGATTGCTGTGTGAGCCAGAGCCCTCTGCAGCTAACTTGGAACCACATGAGAATCCTAACCATATCCTTCTTGACTGATGCTTCTTCTGCCAGCTTCATAGACAAGTTAGCAATTCTTACAGGCCTCATTGCCTGAAAATTGGCTCTCCGTGGTCCCACTCCCAGGTGGAACCTTTTCAGCTAATGCATCTTCTGGACACTGCACCATCACATCTAGGAGCCTCCCAGACCTTACTACCAGGTCTTAGCCCTACAACAATATCCACTATGCCTTCACTAAGCATTGCTTTGGTACAGCAACAGATCAACTCATCTGCTCTGTGATGAAAGGACAGCAAAACACTCATCATGAATCCAACAAGCCAGTGACAAATAGCCTCTCTTCTCTGGCTAGTAAAACACTGAGGCTCCCCCAGCCGGGATAAAAAACCATTAGTATCCTTACCTTGCACTTGTCATCTGACTGCCAAAAAGTGGGGATTCATTTACCTCTGGAATTCTCATCTTACTTGCATAGAGGATTGGTTGCCATTGAAAGCCCATGCCAGAATTGTTAATCAGAGAATTCTATGAACCAGCAACCAAAGAGATACATGAAGTGATCTAATCCATCCATGCATCACACAGATTTTCAAAGTGCTCCTGCCTGTACAACTCTTTGTCTTGTCAAAAAGCTTCACCTAGCAGAGCTGTCAATTCAGCTTTTCAGAGAATCACGGATTCCTCCTGGAAAACTGGGCAGACCACTCTGAAAAACTAATCCTATCACTATACCAAGGGGGTTTTTCTTGCATTTCTCTGCCTGGCTCTTTGTAACAAAAAGCCTTTTGTTTTCAATTCCTTCCACATTAAATATCTGGTCCTCCATGGAAGTGATGACACTATGGACTTTTCTACTTCATCAGCTGAAGTCTGTACAGAGGAGTGGTGCCCCAAGGAAAGGGTTAAGTGTCAGAGCCAAGGCTTATTTACTGAATAAAAATCCCAAGTAAAGACCTAAACACCAATGAAATACAGCAGAAATAATCCTACATAATGGTACACAAGTTCCATGAGGGATCAAGATAGTCCTGAAACAAGCTGAAGATCAGTTCAGCCTGGGTTTATGTGGAATAAATCACATGTAGCTCTAATGCACCCTCTGGCAGCAGATGGTTCACAGCCAGTAATCATGGTCAGGACCATACTTGTCAATTAATCATTTCCTGACCCATGCCATTTTGGGATGAGCTGCAGAGCTGGCTGTGACCAACCTACCAGCCAAGGAGGATTTTTTACCCACAACAGGTTCTGCCCAGGCCATATTAGGAAGGCCAGTTTCACATCATATGCCTGCAGTTATCCATTTAGTGGGCATTTCTTTCAGATTTTATGTCTCTGTAGTAGGACTGATAATTATTTCTCAAAAGGTACCAATTTCATTATTTTTCAAATGAAATTATGGTTAAGGTTACTTGTAGGTAAACTAGAGTACCAGTATATTATTTGTGCTGTATCAGTTGCAATAAAATCAGCAAGGACATTGCTGCAGAGAGCAATTTATACACAGCAGAAAATCCACAGCACCTACACATATTCTAATGGGCAACCTTTGATCCTTGTTCCTCACCCTCGTATCTCCAAGGGCCTGGGTTTTAGCACATTCTGAGGAACTAGCACTTCATTATATCTAATCCCCTAGCAACCTTTAAGGGTGGTTTTGCTGTTTTTCTAGGCAAAAATTGACACCAATGTATGCATCCATTTGGATTCTGGTTTTGGCCAGTGAGCTTTCATTTGAAAATTAATTTTTTTTAGAAAAAAACATTCCTGATACATGGTTTTGCAAGGCTTTTCTAGGAGATAGGCTGCATAATCCCTGGCACTACAGGACACAGGATTGTCTAGCACTTACAGCGGTGGGAGTCCAAAGACCTGAGTTCTGTTTCTGGCTCTCCCACTCACTCTCCACATGACATTTATAGCAAGTCAATTCACTTCGCTGTAACTTTCTGTGAAATGGGTGGACTTGGGTTGTGCTCCTCCTTTGGCATCCTGTTTAAATCCAAAGGATATTGAGTGAAAACCATTTCCTAAGTGTTTCAAGATGCTAGGATGGAAGGTGTGCTACACACTGTCAACAGCAGCATTAACAAAAATGGTTAATTGTGAGATCTACCCATTTTCATTGAAATGCCAAAAACTCACAGATCTCAAGGAGCCCTTTTCTTATCCCGATATCTCTTGAGTATTTAGCCCCCAGATGCTAATTTCACACCATTTTCACTTCAGATTATCTGTTCTTGTTTCAGTAGAATTACTATTTTGGTATGAATCTCAGCCAAACCAAACTCTTAGTCCCCAGCCTATAGCTCCCTTCTGATTAGGATCTTTCTCTATATGGATTCATGCCTCTACTGACTTCCTCAGTGGAAGAAAAAAAGATTAAGCCTTGCCTTGGCAGTTTAACACTTTTCTTCCCTTGGCAACACCATCAGGCATGAAAGCAAGTTATAAGGAATGGCATTACATCATGCTCAAATACATGATTATAACATGCTGCAAAATAGATTCTATAAGGAAGACTGATTTAGTGCATGCCTATGATGATGAGTAAAGAACAGCTGGTACTGAACTAATGCATTGCTGAAAATTGTATCAGATTAAGCCAGTAATTCAGCCACCTCCATGTCCTCTTCCATAAAATTTTAATGAACCCAATCTTATGGGAGGAAAAAAAAGACAGGGACCCTACTGAATTATTTATAACCTTAGTTATGTATGGCAAAGAAACCCCTCTTAGGTGAGCAACTGATAGTCTTCCATTGATTTTCTTCTCTGAGAATATCTAGGTGAGAATCAAGCTTGGGGGGGGGAAAAAAACCACAAAATACATGGACGGATGCAAAGGGCAAGCCAGAAAAGACAAAGTTGATGAAGGCAGAGATGAGAGTTTGAATTCATGAAAGAGATATTGATCAATTGCACACACCAGTGGCAGACAGACTCAAATTAGCTGTCATAATTCCAGTGATGCAGAGGGACATGCAGGCTCAAGCTCCATTAAGCGTAACCTACATCCAGAGCAGCCAGATGAGATTTGCAAGATTGAACTCTGAATTCCCACAGGAGATACCTGCAGTTGATTTATATTCCTGATTTCTTATTCTCCCACCAACTGTGCAATCAGTTCCTGGAGGTGGGTAGGGAATAATTGAACAGCTAAACTGTGATTCACCCAGCCAATTAAGGAGTCTTGAGTTGTGCCCCTAGACAAATCCTTCAGCCTCATCCAGTCTTCATGGACCAAAACTACATTCAGCTCTGACAACACGGTCAAAATCGAAATGACCCAGTTAACGTTAAGAATCTGAGGATGTAAAGCTGCATTATGGATTCTGCACATTAACATTGACACATTTTATATTTTTTCAGAGTAGGAGTATGTCCTGATTGAACATGAGGATCAGGTTTATTCCATAATTCAGTGTCCAAAGAGCATCGCTGCAAAACTAATTAAAATGGCAACCACTGCCTTGTAGCTATTGACATCTAAAACCCACCTTCATGTTTCAGCCTGCAGCTTCTGTGAGGTCAGACCCAGGCTGTTTGTTTCAAAGTTTCTTGCCCTCTATCTCATGCTATGATGTTTCCTTGTGGATGGTGCATGGCTTTGTGAACAAATCACACCAAGCTCATTTCCAAAATGTTCCACTGATATCTATCTTCTTGCACTGAAATAAGGAAGCACTTAACTCCTCATTACTAACTCTGTATGTGGCATGTAATCACCTTGAAATATTTAACTGCCTGGATTTCATCTCACTAGCATTGTGGGGTGGGGCATCGGACTGGAGTATAAACAAACTGGGACATAAATCATCATAAACCAGGCATTAAATTGGTATATAAATCAAAAATTACAGAAGTCAGATGGATGAGACCCATTAGATCCTCCTGTTTGTTCTTTCCCCTTCTCTCACCCAAAGAATGCACAAGGCATCATTCTTGATTAGCCAAGAGACAGAAGAACGCCCATCTCTCCCCCTCTGTGTCTCTCAAGAGGGAGAGAAGGGAAACAGAGAGCTCTGTATGCATATTAATAAAGCTATATTTTGACTGGCTGAATGACTGGAAATTATTAGCAATGGTATGTTTTACCTGTCAACATCTCCACACTGCAGCAGGCAAAAAGTCTCTAATGCTTCTTTGCAAAAAATCACTGGTAAGGCTGGAGGGGGTTTGCTCTCAATTTTCCTGCACTCAGAACAGCTCTGTAAATACCTTAAGACTCTCTTCAATAATGAAGATAAAAATGTCTTCTTTTTTCCTATATAACAGTGTGAGACAATGCAAAACATCACCTAAACCAAGGTGATTTCAAGTGCCTGCACTCACAAATATAACAAAAAAAAAACAAACAAGGAAAAAAACCAACAAAACCTATCAACACGAAGGTTGCCAAGTCAAGTGTGCCAAAGCTCAGAAATACAGGAATTGGACCCTTTGAAAAGGTCAGTGTGAAAGGTGAAAACACAAGAAACCCCCAGCAAAGAGCAATCAGAGCAGAGTTCAGTCAGTTGACAACACCTCCTCCTCCCTCTCACACAAGCACATTCCTCTACACTTACCCTAAAAAGTCCTTGGTGATAGTAAGTCAGTCAGTTCAAGAAATCTCTTTACAGGTGGTCCCTAGCTGCATTTTCCTCATTTACTCCAACCCAGTGTGAGTTGGGTGGCCATTTGAAGTTTGGTTACAGAGCGTAGTTACTTATAGGTACTCTGAAAGTCAGTAAGAGCTGTGCTCTGGAAATATATAAAACTCAAATCTTCTTTATCTCCAGCTGGACACCCAAAACCCCCACACAAGTTAGCTTCGGTTGTCAGGCCTAAAATGAAAATTACAGCTAACCACAAGAGGTTATTAGATATTAATATATTTATCTTTACATGCCCTTCTTCAGTGTAATGACAAGAAATGTGACAACATCCATGAAGTGGTTAACTCTGTCATAGGATCAGAAGTTCTGTAATCTGCATTTAAAAAAGCCAATAACCACCCATTCAGCAAAGAAAAAGAAATCAAATGAAGACATCATTGAATGGAAGCAGAATATTCAAAATGTATGGAGGATGTGCAAGAGGATGTGATTACAGCTATTAAAGACTCAATAATGAGTTTGCTTAGAGCAGATAAATTAAGGCCAAGTATGCAGCCCAAACTGGGTCATCTCCTAACTTTACATGCTTGTATTTCCAACCTTAAAAATGCTCATTTGATTTTAAGTGAACTTTAAAGCAAACAACAAACTGCAAACCCAGAAACTGTAGAGTGGGGTTTCTTACTGATTCATAAGAGTGGCAAGAGGATCTCTCTGATTCAGCTGTGAGCCCCCTTGTTCTGTGAGCTGGAGGAGAACCTGCTGGTTGAGGGAGCAGGCTGAGACCTCCTCTCTGCCTGTGTTTCACAGTTGCAGAAGCAGTGGATGTACACTGAGACCTCCAACTCATACCCTCTGTACAGGGCTTTGGAGGAGATCTTTCCCTGGTCGTTCCCCACTTCAACACCAACAACAGTATGACCATTTTTGCACTTTCCCTCTCACATTGTTCCAGTCCAACACTCCAACACCTTTCCCAGTTGCAATGCTTAGTAATCCCTCATTTTACCTCTCCCAGCTCTGCAGCACTGTCTTACCTCTTTCCTTGCCCTCATTTTCTCCCTTCCCAAATCTTGGCCATATTTGCTATTCAGGCACCCCTGTCAGCTCAGGACTGCAGGATCTACTGACCTCCTCCTTTACTCCATCCCTGCTCTTCTGTTGCTAAGAAGCAACTAAAAAGTAGCATGCAGTTGGCAAAGTTATTCATCAGTGTAGGTATTAAGGTCACAGGCATATTAGCAGATCCTAAGATGAAGCCTAGCAGAAGGCAATAAAATCCCTTACAGATTTCAAAATAGGTCTTAGACTTTGACGTAAAAAAAAAAAACAAAAAAAAACTTAGCTTGAAATAGCAGGATATGAAGAAAACCCTACAGCGGAGAGAGAGGGAAATTACAAGGTCTGTCACTACCACCTGGCCATTAGCTATGGGAAAAATGAAGATCCAACAGCACAAGACCTCCAGGCATGTGAGCACCTGCTGCCTGACTAACCTCTGGGATGGCTGCCCTGTCTGTTGTAATAACCAATGCATTAAGGAATGACATCATATGGTCAGCCAAATGGCACTGACCAGCAGGATGGAGCCATACTTGAGGGTGTAATTCCATCTGGGGGCCCAGGTAGCTAATTAAAAATGAAACAGGATTTCCTTGTAGAGACAGATAGCAACGGAAGGAGGCACAAGAAAATATAGGAGAAAGTGAAAGAAAGGAGCAAGAAAAGTGGGATGCTGCCTGTTTATTTCAAACACTGTTTTCAGTAGTAACCACAAAAAAAAAGCTAAAATTGTCTGGGGTGAGCACTTTAAGATGCAACAATTAAATATTTATTGTTGCTTATAAAGGCAGATGGGGCCAAGGCCATGACCCTGCTGGTGTTATCAGCTATCAAGCTATCAACTGAGCTTCTGTGCAAATCTCAACTTCGTGTTCCATGGAATAAGAAGACTTAGGAAGTCTGTAGAAATTAGAAGTATAGACATTACATAAGTTAGAAATACAGATGTTTTCCTGAGTGTTAATTGCTGCTGGATATTTTTCCAGTAGTTTTACTGGTTATAAGGAAGTATTTGAGTGCTTTGTAGGCTCCTGCAAAATTCAGAGCATTAAGGCCAATAAAATGCACTCAGCTTTCAGCATAGATGCTGTATGAATTAAAATATTACCACTCTGTACACCCTGTAGAAATTATTTCATCCAATACTTGCTCCTCTCAGAATGTGCCAAGCTATTACTTTTGACTTTAGAATTCATTTTTTATGCAAATGGCTTTCAGACCATCACAAACACAGGAGTATTGCAGTTTTACAGAGTGCAGATGAATGTTATTATTCCAATACAAAGCACTGATTATTGTTTTTCTGACAATGCAGCTCTCCATACTGACACTAAATTCAGAGCCCATTTCCTGTGGTCCTGCAGGAAAAATACAGGGGTAGAAGACAGGCAGAGGAGATCCCACAGTGCCAGGCAAGGAGCATTTTCAAAAAGCCCACGAAATTCTAAACACTTAGGAAGCATCAGCTACCTGTTTATGAACTGGTTCACTCTAAAGCAGTCTGGTGACACAATTTCTAAGCTGTGCAGGGAAAAAAAGTCAGTTTCCATAGCAATTCCAGCCACTTCCTGCCCAGATGCAGCACTCTTCACATTCCTGGACACAAAACACAGCTGCTACGGAAGACAGGCCAAGCAGGCAATGGCAAGCTGGAGAAGAATAGACAGAAATTCCCCCTTTTGTGGCAGTGTTAAATCCAAAGTACAAAATCAGGTTTGTGACACGTAGAGAGGAAGGAAAAATAAAAGACTTATAGACCCAACTATATACCTCACACAATAGGCTCTGTGAATCAGCAAAACAAAAGCTTTTGGAGACAAGGAAGAATTTTTTTCTCTCTCCTCTATTGTAGAGACTTCCATGCAATATAACACAAGCCACTGGGAGCTCTGCCAAAGGCTCCCAGTGCCATGCAGAAATTGTCCCATTTTCAGCTACCAAGGCAGGAGAAAGGGAAGATAAGTCATTGCACTTGTTCTTTGAGAAAAAAAAAAAACAAATCTCACTCATCAAGAGCAAACATCAGCAACTTGCTTGTTTGCAGCACTTTAAAGCCACAATAGTTTCTTCGTCTGCCTTGGAGAGAAGATGTCTCTTTTACATGAAACAGTTAATTCTCAAAGTGCAGCATAAGATGAATATAGAGCCTAGGTTGCCTACAGCCTATTAAAAAAAAAATAGAACAAAACAAACACACCCACACAAAGCCAAACAGGAATGAAAGCAAAATGACCTTACTACAGTCCCTCTGATGGTAAAAAAAAAAAAAAAACAGCATCAACCCAACATGTGTTTGTTGTGCTCCAAAGAGTAAAACAGTAGACTGAATACTCCCTAGGCTTTGAGTGCCTTATCCCTCACAGTGGCTTTAAGGAACAGCTCTGTTGATTCCTGCAAGATGCTAAACTGAATATAGCACATCACCTCATTGCCTTGGAGGTACTGCCATTTTTATAGCCAACACAGCCACTCACCTGCTTTGCCCTAATAATGGCTTCCTGAAGATTTTGGGACAAGAAAAAAAAAGAATTAACATCAACATAGCTCCCCTTTTATTGTCAGCTTCCTTAAAGCACAAGCATCCAGTTGAAATATTATTATTCTATTACCTAAAAACATTTCTCACCTTTCCCAAATACCCGCACCATATTCTACAGCTCAAACCCCTGCCAGGAACACATTCCCATGTTTTGTGAGCACATCTGTAGTATAATGAAAGTGACCCTACAAGAACAGCATAAAACAAATGGAACAATGTGTGAATAAATAAAGAACTGCTCAGATTTTCTTGGCTTTCTACTGTAATAATATACCTCCACTTATGTGAGCATCAATGATGCTGGTCTAGTTTTTCAGAAGACAGAGCTATGGATCAGGTTTTGCACTCAAGGCTAGGGCCAAAATGAGTCAAGGTAAATGCCTAACAGTGACTCAGTCATATCATTACACCAGCATCTTCCATGAAGACAGTTATTCATCCTCAAAGTTGTTGGGCACAGCTTTGTTTTGCTTCTCCCTTCCCCTCCCAGCTCATATAGATACTTCTTTTGTCTAATTAGATGAACATTTATCTACTGACAGGCAACAGCTGAAAATACTGCAATCATCCTTCCCTGCATCCCTGTTTAACCAGAGATAGCTGAGAGGAAGTGATTGCAGAGAAGACAAGTCCTATTTCCCCAGCTCACACTGCCATAGGCAATCAATTTGGAGCAAAAGTTCCATCTTGAAAATGTCAAACAGAATGAAATAAAGATAAAATCAAAAATGGTAAAGTCAGCTTCAACCATTCCTCTAGGTGCAGCTGCTCCCTCGAGTTCTTCTGGCATAGTTCACAGCACATCCAGAGGAGTATTTGCTCTGTGTGCTGACTGGTGCCATGGGGTCCTCAGCCTCAAATTAATTGTGCCTCACCCACTCCTGCAATTCAAGAGAAACTGCTGGAGCATCAGTCCTGCCTCCCAGGATGAAAAAACTAGTATGCAGTCCAAGGTGGGGACCCTTTCTCCTCTGATCCCCAACCCATTGAACATGCAAAACAGATTTCCTTCCCAGGCACCACAGTTGGCTGTCCATACACTAGAAGAAGAAAATAACTACTACTGCAATACAAATATGGCAAATGAAAACAGTGGCTTCAGCCTGGAAGAGGCATTTTTCTTTACTCAGGTGACCATATATTCTGCTTTCACCTTTCCAGTTCCTCTGAAGTTCTGTGAGATGCCATTTTGCCCCCATATTTCTCCAGAAAATACTTTTTTTTTTTTGTCTATCATGCTGCTGATCTGAAAAATAATCCATGGCAAGACAAAGAAGATAGTCAGGCCTGGATCCTGCTTCTTTTGCTGTTTGTCACAACATTCAACGAAAGGACCAGGAAAATAATAGCCAGGTTGACTTGGAAATATCAGATTAATCAGTGTTGAGATGAAGTAGCCATTTTCTCCATGATGTCACAAAAATATGTATTTATCCACACAGATGCATTAAAAAAAAAAATAGACATTTATCAGGACCCTCTAGAACACTTAATTCTTGACCAAGCTTGACCAGGAAGGCCTACAAGCACCAATGAATCTCAAACCATGCCAGACCTCATGGACACCAACGCAGGAAATCAATTATAACATAGCACCTTCTCCTCCCCAGAGCTTAAAAGGACCCACCCAAAGCAGCAGCCACGTAAGGGAGCAGTGAAACAGCCGCGGGAACACCAGAGGTCTAGCACAGTTCTCAAACTGACAAAGCAGCAGCTCACTATCACCTTTGAAGGTTCTCAGTCAGACTCAGCACTGCCTCAACCCCTGCCACCTTCAAGGAGCTGTAACTGGTTCCACCAAAACAGAGCTGCTCAGCACATCCATTGGCCCCCATGACTATGCAATAACAAGACCAATCACAGTGGCATCTTTCCTTGTGAAATCCAACCTCTTGCATTTTACCAGTGAAAACCCTTTTCCATCTCCAAGATAAGAAAAAGACAAGATTTAAGGTCAGCCAATACATCCCAAGGCAATTCCATCCCTGTCAGATCTTGTCGCTTCAGCAAATGTTACAAGTTGGTGACCACTGGCTACAATTATCACTGAGGGCTAAGCTCCTTCCTTGTGCCTTAAAGGGTGAAGCAATTCTCTTTCTAGACCTTCAAAGGAGAGTGATGCCACATTCACACAGGAGCTGCTGGCAGCGGGACATATTCTACAGTAAAAGCCAGCAATGAATTCTCCTGGAAGCAGGAAACTCAGCAGCAGCAGCATGAGAATGTGCTCACGTACAGTGCATTCCACTGAATTAAAAAATAGGGCATTGATTTTGTTATTCATTTTTGTATTTAACTCAATATTAATCCCTGCATACAAATGCCTTTTCCCCACTGCCACATTCTCATGCCTCAGCAGAATTTCCAGTCAGCAGCAGAAACAGAGATGTAGGTCCTAAGAACAAATCGATCCGTCTGCTACAAAGACAAACTGTATGTGAGATGAGGGCGCTGAGCAGGCTGTCACTCAAAGCCTCTGTTCCCATTTATCAGGGAGCACCTCCTGCCTGCACACGAGGAGAAGGGTGAAGAAAGGCAGCAACACTTACGCAAGGCGTGCCACTCATCCTGGCGGATTGTCTTGGTGATGTTGTAGGTAAGGTTCTTGGGGATGGTGGCTGAGGAGTAGTGGTACTTGATGTACGAGCACCGCTCAATTGCTCCTGGGAAAGGCAAAATGCAGAAAAGTGTGGTTAAACGAATGTAATGTGTCCTAACCAGCTACAGGCCAGATGGGTTTGACAACCAAAAGCAAAGCTTAGGAGCAAAGCAATCTCTACCATCCCTGCCCACTGAGACAATCAGCACTGTCTCTCACCTGTAAAAAGTAAACTCAGATCCAAATTTATGATACAGGAAGTTTATCTTTTACGCATTCCAGGGACCTTCCAGACTGGCCCTGGAGTAGCTGCCAGTGTCTGCTTTCACCATCAGATATCTGTGTGGCAAATTACCCCTTCTCTCATGTCATCTCGGAACTATGAGCTAGCAGCAGCTATGCAATTACTGTATAGAAACTGAAATATCATGTCTTAGCTTTTTGTGCAGTCATGGGTCTCAATGCCCATACCCCAGGAGAGACACAAAGCAAACGCCTTAAATAATAAAAAACTACACGGAAAAAATTATACATAAAGATGGTGAACAATTTCCTGACCCCTTTCCACCCACTGCAGAAGGATACCTGACAGGCTACAGTCTCTTGAAGGCACCCAGACACTTTTACAGCAGGTTCAGAAACAGAATTTATTGACATCCCCAAACAATGATGCTCAGATGGCAACATCAATGGTTGAAATGGGCAATTTTTTGTCCTCTGTATGTTCCTCAGGATTTCACCTATGTTCCATGAGAAAAAAGCACCATGTGCTGCTTCTGATGTCTTCTGGTCGCATCATTACGTTCACCTTTTACAAATACTTTTCTTCCTGTACAATAATTGCCCCTCCAGGCCCTGATCTCCTGGCATCTCTCTGCATAGTTAGTGCCCTTAGAAGAATGGGTCTGGTGTAGTCTGATGCTTTCCATGAATTATAGCCTAGCTAAATTTCACATCTGATCAGAAACCTGTAATAGTGTAACTGTTCTTGTATTGATGAAAGCCAGTCAGGTTTCCTACATTGCTTTTGCCAGCATTCTCAGCTAATACTGGCTTTATTAGTCCTTCTCACAAAGCTGTCAGATTCAAAGCTCATGGAAGTAATTTTCCCACTAATATTATGTTATTTTGGCTCAGGCCTTTGATAACTAAATAGGTATCCTTAATGTGGTTGGCCACGCTGTTTGCTACTAGCTACCACTAGTCAGAGAAGTAGCTATGCTGGAAATGCTTTTATGTATTAAAAATAGATTAAGACAAGCACTTAATAGAATAAATTAAATGAAGCAATGAATTATATAAATAATAAAGAGCACTATACACAAGGAGGCAGGTAGAGGACACTTACTGCCAGCCTGAACTGAAAAGGCAGACCCATTAGCCTTATATCGACAGTTCCACAGGGTAAAATATGCTTTTATACCTTCAGAAATGCAGGTTTCTACTAAGGGTTGTAAGATACTTCTTGGCATGAACTCGGATCATAGACCATGAATTCACAGCATGAAGAAGAAAACCCATGAAACAAGTTATTAATTACATCACAGTCTACCAGCATCTTCCAAAGTTAGTGCAATATAAACATTTGAGGTCCTCATTGTTTGCTTCTCTTAAGTATTCTTCACATTTTGCCTTTGACAGCAATTAGATTAGACAAAGCCAAATATTATAGGGGGAAAAAGCAAAATATTTACATATGTATCCGCCTGCCCTGACAGCGTGATGGGCTTCTGTGTGAGTCTGCACCATCTGGGCACCAAATGTACGCCCAGAATTAAAGTTTCAAACTAAGAATAGTATTTAAATAAAAAGACAGCTAGTGTGCAAAGAGCTTTAAAAAATCCCCAAATCACAACCTTGCCTTCTTATAGGTTTTCCTATCCTCTTTTGTTCGGTTGCTTGCATGGATTAGAAGCATCAGCAAGAAAACGACAAATGCTTATTTGTCAGAAATTAATCTTTAAGTTATCAGATACCTGCCCAAACAAGAGATTTATATAGAAGTGCATAAAGAGACACAGAGCCAAGATACAAAATAAAAGCTTACAGAAGGAAGGCAGGAAAAAATCCTGTTCTATTTCCAGCTCTTCTGGAACCAAAAAGGCTAATTTCTACTAAGGTCCATCAGATTTCTAATTCTGAAAATACTTTTGGTAGTAGTGCAGCAAGCTGTTCAATATCACTTTTATCACCAAAGCAGAAAGAGATCATGGTCTGAATTCAGGTCATCACTTGACTATATCCATGATTTTGGGCTTATGCTTACTTCCCCATGGCTCTGAGAATTAAGTTCACAAAAACAGCTTTGGGACCACTGTCAACCAGGGTGGGGAAATAGGGCATGGTACAGCACTTGGCATGGCAGTTCACAAAGGGCACTGAAGCCCTGCCAGCTCCACCAGGGAGCAATGATGTCCACTCGGCAGAAATCCACCACAGAAGCAGACAGTCTCTTACCGAGAAACTCAAGATTTCCATGGTCCAAAATGACAATGTTTGTGATTGCTTGGCATTTAAACATGAACCATTTCTTTAAACCCACTCTCAAGTGTAGGAGAGTGACTATGCTGAGTCAATGCAGCTACATCAGCATGTATCTAACTAGAGGTGAGAATTAGCTTTTGAGCCTTGAAAAAGGCTTTCAATTGCCTGGACCTGCCAATAAAAATTAGGAGGAGGGTGAGTTTATGGGCAGTGATAATTTCATACTTCTGATGCTTCTCTACTTGTGCCACACAGAAGAGCACAATATTCAAGATGCCCAAACAGCCAAGTCCTGGAGGTCCCTGTGAGAGCAGAAGCAGTGAGAACATTTTTTTCCTCAGAAAAATGCTACAAAATCCTTACCTTCAGAAGAATTAATAGCCACGCTCACTCCAGTCTTTGGGGTGGGAAGCAAAGCAAACATTCCCTTCCATACCCTCAATAGGATAACTGCAATTTATAGAGCACCTCCATCCTTCAGCTCTAACTTAGACCTAATGCAACCGCAGCTTTGCTCTGCACCTTGCTCCAGTAACTGGGAACAGTATTTATAGAGCAAAGCAGTGACTGGGGTTTTTTCAGCTATGAGCTGCCATAGCAAGAGTTACAGCTGGCCACAAGAAACAAAACCCACCACAAAGCTGCTCCAGTGACAGATGCAGTATAACCCATGTTGCTCTGACCAAAGGGAAATGCTTGCTGAAAATCCTAAAGTAACTGATCTCTTCCAATAGAATACTAAGAAAAGGATCAGCAGAAGGATGTGACCACAATCATGGAGAGCAAACCTCTGCCATGCCATCATCCCAAGCACAGATGTTCAGGGGATTCAGCAGCTGTTAACTGTGGCTGGCAACCCCCTGTTCCTGCAAAGGTCAGATGACAAATTTGAGATAAGGAAACTAGAGATAGCTTCATCCTCAGCAGCTAAGTATTCACAGCATCCAACATGCACCTTTTCTTACTGACCCACTTACCTGCTCAGTTCCCTTCCCATATCTGCTGATCATTGTTCCATATTATCATCTTATTTTTCTATAATATTTCCTCTTCTATCCATTACAAGATAAACTTCCAACTTAGGCCATAGCAGAAATATCACTCAAAACCACTGATTTTTTTTCTATTCAATTTTCAAAACTTTACCAACACCCTGATCGTTAGTTCAGCTGCTAATGAAACTCAGCTACCACCACATTACTAGGGCTGTAAACACTATCCCAGTAGAGGCAAACTGTTTGGTAAAGCAGGGGGAGACTGAACCATTATCCCACTCTAAACAGAAGAGGGTAGAGACCAATTAAAAACAAGGTGATACTACTGGTGTCCATACTGTATTTGTCTGGTGGGTAAACACACAACTTTTTCAGAAGTTTTGGACCAATCTTTCTTCATTACCATGTGCCCTCACCACTCCCTTAAATATAACATTTCAACTGCCTTCAGGCAGCTTTTCCTTATTCTGTTTCGCAGATTCCTCCGCATGAACTGTTTGTAGCAAACAATTTATTCTACAAAATTCACCTTTTGTGCTAGTTCTAATTTTCACAAATCTGTTTGAGAATTACTACACAAATATTTCCTAGTAAAAGGAATCTTAGCCTCTGGCTTGCAAACTGCACTCACTACATATATTTGCTATTCATTAGGAGAAACTATCTTCTGTATGAGAGGTTGCCTTAATTCTATGGTTTGGTTACTGTTCCCTCATTGGCTCACTATATCCATACCAAAGAGAGAGATGTAGATTGGTCATTTAGTCTCTAATTGTTTCACATTATCTTCAAAAAATCTGTAAAGCAGAGGAAGTTCATAGTGGTTTTCTTTTCTTAGCAGAGTGTTTCAATAAGGTTACCAGAGGCTATAATCATAGTTAGGACCAGGATTAGATTACAAAAAGCAATTCCATGTGGCATATATATATATCTCTGCTATTGTCTTAAAAGTCTTCTTTCACCTGGGCAAGCTCATAGTTTAATTTTACTAGCATTTTTGCATCCTCCAAACTAGCCCTGGCCATTTAGGTTGGTGCAATTTTAGAATTATCACCCTCAGATGTATGTGCTGCCCTCAGTTACTTAAATCATTTCATATGAATCATCAAAACTCATCTGGAGGTGCCTTAATATAGGCAAGATTGTTGCAGTTTCAGCATGAATTAACTGGTCAAATTAAAGCTTGGAGGAGGATGGAAGGAGAAATTAAGTTCTACTTTGACCAGCTGCTATGACAGAACTGCAATCAGAGATTGCAATCAAACTGCAATCATGCAATCAGATATGCTGACTAGTTAATGAACTCAGGATGACTTTTCTTAATGAAATCAGATTCTTATTAGAAAATATTGCAACACATTTAACAGGATTATTTTGTTACTTCTGGAGTAACACTAACCATAAAGCACTGGTTACATACTTATTCCAAATCTATAAATAGATTAACACCAAAAATGTGGGAACACTATTCTTTTGCATTAACTGCAGAATTATTTATGTTAGAAGGGTTCTCTAGATGCCAACCAGCCCAACCCCCTGCTCCAAAGAGGCACAACTTCAAAGTTAAAATCAGATTCAGATAGTTCATGTTGCTCTGGCCCTTGTCCAATCAAGTTATAAATACCTCCAAGAATGGAGGTGGCACATCCTTGAGTACCTATTCCAACATCTGACCATCCCTAAAACCTAATCAGAAACTCCCTTGGTGCCACATGAATATTTTGAATAACAGAATACCTAAGAGTAAAGGGCTAAAAATCTAGGAATATGCAAAAAGCACCACCTTAATCAACATGTCTGGTGAATATTCATTAACTTATATACATAAATAGAAGCCAACGTTCTAATTAATGAACCTCAACATAGATTTTCAGTTGCAGCATGGGCCAAATTATTAGAACAAGAGACCATGTTTCTTCCTGACTGGCTCTGGCATCATCCTGCACTGAGGTTCAGCTTGATCTGCCAGTAGGACTTGTTGCTACATGTCCTACATGAAGTGAAACAACTCCTGGTGTTCCTTGCTGCTTGCTGTGAGCTGCCAGGAAACTGAGCTGATGCTTCCCTCCAGCTGATGAGCTGGAGTTCCTGTCTCTTGGGTTTAAGACTCAGTTGCTAGCCCCTAGCTGCTACACCTGCAAATGGCCAGAGGTGCACAATCAGATTCTACTCACCATCTGGATATCTGTGTAAAATGAGAGAGATCCGGCACAGTGCCTTTCCCCATTCAAGGAATAAATGAATGACCCCAAGGGTCACATATCAGGAGAGACAATGACTGTGTCTATGGTGAATTGTGACATGGATCAGGAGTGCACTTTTGAAAACGACCACCTGATCATGTCGCGTTACCATGCTCTGCTTCAGAACATGATGTGCTGTGAGATGATGCCCATTAGATTCTTCACAATTAAAGCCAAATTGGAAGATGTGCTAGTGCAAATTCAACTAATGATACAAGAGCAGAGCCAGTTTCGAGTAAGATCCCCTCCTTGAACACCAAGTGAACATTAGGTCCTAAGCAAAATCGTTTCGTATAAATTCAGCTGCCATACCACATGGGGAGAAAGAAACAACCAGAACTTCAGATCACCAGAAAAGTTTTGTACAGCCACAAAACTGTATTAGTCTGTAACTTATTTTGACACCTTTAAAGAGTAATTTTAAAACTGTATTTCAATGGAAAGCCTCAAAAATGTGCACTGAAAATTCTAAAACATTTTTTTAATTTCATTGGGTCTTTTCAGCTGAAACCACCAGCCATGTTAGACCAAGTTTCACACGTGGTTCTGTTCCCCCATATGCTCTTTGCTTCAGAAACAATTTTCTGCATGAAAATAAATAACCATTTAGTAACTGTACTTAAGTGTAACTACAAATGTACTCACAAGCACATTAGGCATCTCTATATACCCTGTTGGGTAAAATGCAAAAAGCCTGCAGTGCAGCCTGCTAGGCTGCCAGTGGAAATCAGGTATTTCAATGTTATTCATTTAAACTTGCTTTTTACGTGTAGATGCCTTTACTGACCACCAGAAAAATGCAACAAATACAGAACTTCAGGGAAACATACTCAGAAGATAGCAGCATCCTCTGTTTTACCTGGAGGAAAAGCTTGCTTGTATCCACTGAGTTGAGAGCCTCTGAAAAGATGAGACATAAAATATTTTGTCCACAAAATGGCACACACCCAGCAAATACATTAACAGAAAGCACAGCTTAAAGATTTCCATTAGGAAAGTGAGCAAATTTTTTTTTCAGAGAGAAGCAGAACTCTGATGCTCTTTTTTCCTTCCATTTTTATTTTACAGCTCATCTCACTTGAGTTCCAAATAAAGACTCTCTCAGAGCCTCTAACTTAGTGAGGCTTGCTAGAAAATGTTCAGCCGGTAAAGTAGTCTAGTAAAAACTTAGCAGGAGGGATGGTTGAAAGGATTCAATATACTGTCTATACTGAACTATCCATACAGAAATGGGGTAATAGACAAGAGCATGCCATTCCCATTCTTCCCAGGTCACCAGGGATGAAAACCTGACAACTCCCTTTCTGTACTGACCCACTAGATCTCTAGAGACATAGGAAAAAAACCCCAAAACAATGAACACACGAAAAGGAAGCCATCCCTAAAGATAATGGATCTCCAGACACACAACAGCTTTGTTGTAGGAGGGCTTTATGGTGACCACATTCCACAGAGTAACTTCCACAGATTTCAGACTGTTACACCTACATGCCAGTTTCTGTTTCTATACCCAAATATCTAAATTTGCTTTTCAAGCACTGTGTGAGCAAAGATAGGGGTGCAGAAGACATGCATATGCACCGAGCGGACAGCAACATTTTCAGAGTAGAGAAAAAATAAAGTGCTTGAGCAGCTTTTTCCAGGCCTGTTCCTCACATGCTCTCTGGATAGCCCAGCAAATAGCAGCTTGCTTCAAGCCACCAGCTGGCAGAAGATAAATATTCCACCCATGATAAGAAAAGAATCCAAGTATGAGACCAAAGGCTGAATTTGCATTGGAAAGTGATGAGCTCACACTTTCTCTCCAGGGACCAAGGAAAGGGGGCTCGCAAGGAAGCAGGAGGAAGAAGATGGTTATGAAACACTTTTTTACTTCAGCTATTAATAACAATCTCCAAGCCACAGGGCACTTGAGAGGAGGAAGGCATCTCCTTGCTTCTATTAATCTTTTTGTCCACCTATTTGCTTTGGGCTGGCCACAGGGGAGAGGGAAGCAGAGCACAAATGAAAAGTTAAGGAGGTTAAAAGGGCTGAAAAATATTTGCTCCTACATGTTTGGAGGCAGAAATTAAATGATCAATAAAAAGTCAGTGAGACAGCAATTACCAGTAAAAACTCACTGATGGCCCAATAGCTCATGGAACAAAGCAATAGCTCAGCACTGCTGTCAAGCCAAAGAAAAAGCACAGCAAAGGCTATTCCATGGACAGGTTTCTTCTCTATCAATGTACATTTTATGATTCTCAAAGGAAGATGCTCCCATGAAGCTTGGTGTTTTAAGAACCTGCTTTAAAACCTATTTCAAAGAGACGTCTAGGAAGCAGAATCCCAGATTGCCAAGAAGAAAATAATGGTGGATCCACTGACATCGCACATTCTGCTGAGTATCTGTGATCACATGCAATGAAGTCCAAGGGTGCCTATCTCTGTACCTTAGAAAGCTATTTCACATGCTGCTTTGCAATGTAAATGTGGCTTTCCAGACACATTTAGTCCTCTTCTTAAAGTGAGAGGAACATAAGCTCTTCTCTGTATCCTGTTAGTTTACAGCAAGCACCACAAATAGCTGAGCTGGAGAAAGCATTTAACTTTCTTGTAGCACTTCAACCTCATGTTTAAACAGCAGAAATCACAGCACGACAAAATCATTCAGATGCTTCCACGCAACATTAAAGAAATAAGGCTGAGACCTAACCCAGACAAATCTCCCAGAAGATCCCACATATAGGGGATCTTACACTTACATTCAACACTTAAAAACATCCCTTAAATGAAAGGACTCATGGGCTATGCAATATCTTTATGACATCATTTTCATGTAGGTTTTGTCCCACAACTCAGTGGGGGGTGGCAGGCAGAGTTTCACAACTTTCATTAGAATATAAGTTGTAGTGAGGAGAAAGGAGAGGGAAGGAAAGTTTGTGGCAGGAGTCATATGGTGGGGATTTCTAGTAATCAAACTAAGGAGACTAATTTTTAGAAAATTGACTGTATTTTCCCTGGTCTTAAGCACTGGCTTATTTTGCTTGTGTGTTGAAGTTAAGATGCATTTTTCTAACTCACGTGTTCCGTATAAAAGGTGAATTGGCTTGCCTTAAATTTGGGAAGTACACCACCATTACCACAGACCCTCTTTTGCACATTTTAAATTAAAGGTAACTAGGAGGAAACCACAGTATTTGAAATTACCACAGTTCCAAAAGCAGAAATACCAGCAGGCAACTAGCCTATCAAAGAAGTAACTGAGGAAGAAATCCAGCATCAGCTTTTCAACCAGGCTGGGCATTTTCCCCCATGAACAGACTACAGAAAGAAGACACCCTGCTATTCCCATAAACGGTTCCCTCAACATCCTGTGCTGATAAGACAGATTGTCTCCATCCATCAAGGACTCTACTGAGACTTTAAAACTGTGCAAACACACAACTTTGGACATACTCTCTCTTTGGTAAAAGATTCCATTCTTAAGTACATCCTTATTTTCTGGATTCTCTCAGATTCATTAGTCTTTTTTTATACTGTCCCTATTCTAGTTATTTAAAAAAAAATTAGGGTACTGTGATTGGAATAAAGACATTTTCAAGACATTTCATACACAAGAAATTATTTCCCAGACAAAGATCCCCTGCAGTTATTAAATGTATGTGCAGAGTAAAGCTAACAGACGAGATCAACCCTAAGTGAGCAGAATTTCTCCCTGCAAGTCCATAATATCTATTGTCTCAGATTCTACCAAGTGAATAACTACTTAGATCGCCTGATGGACAAAAGCTACTAAAATTACCTTGAAATAAGCATTGAGATTGTTCCCTGCTGAGCAAAGACCATTAAATTATGGACAGGATGTATAATGGTTCTCCAAAGTGAGGAACAGTTTCATGTTTGGCCACGCTCTTTCCCTGTAAAGTCATTCCCTGGATTGTCCTTGTTCAAATTATTAACTGGTGAGTCGCCATCACTGAATTACAAGGATACTCCATCTTCCTTTGTAAAGGAGAACACATTCAGAGGGACAAAAGACTGCACAGCTCACTGCCCTTTCCTTGAAAGGCTGTTTGCTGCACTATTGTAGCCAGACTTACTACTGAACATGAGGGCTTGAATCACATAAAGGCCTTGAGAAACTGAATGTAATGTAGATATTTAAAAAGTTGTCCTTGAATAGTCAAACAAACTGAAAAACAACCTGAAGGAAAAGGAAAGGAAGATAAAGATGGTGCTAAGAAGATCAGACAACTGTACTGTGAAATCCAAGATGAGCTAAAGCACAATTTGGTCATTCTAAAACCTATGAACCACAGATATTGTTAATCTCTCTGCAGCTGTCTGAAATCATAAGTGGTTTCTCCCATCAGAAGGAAATAATTCTTGAAGAAGTATTTGAAATAAGAAAAGTTGGTGGATGCGATCAAAAAGTATTTTTCCAATTGACTGGACTGTGCCCTTACTTATCCGGTGATGAGTTTTTCAATACCATCATATGCCCTTGTGTACAGAAGGCTTAGGCATTGAGCACCTCTCTACAAATGCTACACTAATTCATTTCTGGTGCAACAAGTTCTGCCTGCACTCAAATGTATTTCAGTCAACAATTCTGGGCCAGAATCTCAACATTGCTGCAGACACTCTGCACCAAATGACAACACAGATTTCACAGCTGGTGAAAATACTGGAAGGATAAATACCCTTGAATGGGGTTAGAGGGAACCAGAAACTGAGAAGGGACCAACTTCTCTCCAGCCCTAACCTTCCCTCTGCTTATTCCCAATACACATCTGCAAGGATCAGGCTATGCACACAGGAAATAATGCACTACAGGAAATAATACTTGAATCACTTCAGCACTGGACAGCTCTGTAACTTCTCACCACAGATACTGCAGAACCAGAAACCCAAATATGATGACTTGGACATGAAGCTGAGCATGATTTCCCCTCAGCTATTACTTCTAACCCTGTAAAGTGAGTCTGAGTAATACAATGTGGCCATTGTGCACAATAGCTGAGGGATGCCAATCTCACTTTAATAGAAGAGTAGACTCATCACCACAGACACTCTTACCAGGAAAATATTTTTGAGGAGATTTTAAAATCACTTTTAAGCTATGCTAGATGTAGTCAGTTGCTTATCTCTGCCTGGAGAATGTTGGTGCCTGCTGGACCCTCAGCCCAGCGTTTAAAAGGACAGGGATAATGACTCAAGTGCCTTGTCAGAAATGGGTGCCATCATACTTGCAGCAATGTGCACACTTGCAGCTGTGCTGCATCAGGGGTGCAGTCAGGCACTGTGAACTGTGCCGCTCTACCACATCTCTTAAAAGCATGATGGAAGGTTCTGACAGTACCTTTCATTAGGGTTAGGGCTATGCTGCTCCCATCAGTCAGAAGCAAAGACGAAGCACTGTCCTGCCAGAATCCCTAGCATGTCTTGGCAAGCAGGCTCAGACTCCTGTGCCATGAATTAGCCGGCTGGAAGAGCTGCAGCTTGTTCCAATATTAAAAATAAATATCCCTTTCATTGGTTTAACCTTTGGTTCCTTAGCCCTGCAGTTCACCGCTCTGAACTACAAACAACAATCACAACTCATGAGTATTTAAGGAGGGGCAATAGCTTCTCCCTGTTCCAGAAAAGGAAGAGTGAACTGCGCTATTTAGCATGAACCCACACCAGATGATAATGAAATGAATTAGCAATAAAAATTTATTTCATGTATAAAAACCTTTTAAAAGAGAAATAAGCTAGGCTCCAAATTACCATTAAAATTAACTTCCATTGATGCTCTGCCAGTGCTGCTGAACTAATGTTCTTTGCAGAAGCAGAGTGGATTGATGATTGAGTGGTATCAATTAACATGAACTGTTGTGCTAGTTGCTTCATCTGGAGATCAAAGCATTTTGTTTTAGGGAGAACAGAAAAATGCAGCACCACTAAGGTTTCCCCCTTCTGCATCTCTCTCCATTGCTTAGTCTCTGACATGACTAACATTCTTTCCCAAGCATAACCCTCTGTATTTAAGTAACCATCAACCAACCATAAAGTCCAACAAAAATTCCATCTTCTGGGAATTAAAGCTCTAAATAGAACAGTTCACAGACCACAGGCAACTGAGGTGTTGTATTACAAAGCTATCCCATGACTAACTGTGGCTGTGTGATGTTCAGGTGACTGGACACAGCTTGTGCTGGTTTCTCTCCCTGCGGCTCCCTGGCAAGATGACAAATCTCTTTGCAAGGTGGCTGCCTGTTTTTTTCATACATTTCCAAGCAATGCTACTGAGTCTTTCAGTCCTCTTCCTTGTCAAATATCAATTTGAGAGTGTGATGCCTATATTTTCCTCAGCTTATAAACCACACAATTTTTTTTGATCCATGCCAGTGAGCTGCAGCTGGAGGCAGCTAAATAATAAGCAAGTTGTGAAAATGGTGAAGGAGCATCAAGAAGGGGAAAATTCCATATTGAAAGAATTCTGACTGCCCCAGAAACTCACAGACATTCTGTCAGGTCACTCAAAACACTCACAATCAGCAGTCTAAACTGAAGCAAGTGTCTGGGGAACAGTGCACAAACTATTGTGGCCTTTGTGATTTGTGCCCAGTCATCAGCTGAGTGTTTTGCCTTTGACCCAGGCCGGGTAGGACAGGTACACAGGCTCTGTCTCAAGGATTGGCCTCACCAGAGTTTCTCTGTACTGATTCCAAGTCCCAGTGTAATAGCCAAATTCAACTAAGTAGTCTGCCTGGATTTCAAAGCAGGCAAATTGACTACAGCACACTTCAGATGAGGGTGTTAGCAACACACCTGCTAAAGCCACAGGAAACAGATCCATGAGATTTGTTGATATTAGCATTTATATTAGCACAAGAGTTATGTCTGAAAGGAATGGACAACTTAATACCTGAAGTACATCCATTGCTTCTCTTTGCTCTTTAGGGGCAAAGAAGGATCTACTCCAGCAGCTGTAGCAAAACATGACTTCACTTGGCTCTAGCATGATCTCCATACTAAATCCCAAAACACCCTGGAGAAGCAAATATATAAAAATAATGGCAGGTATGGAAAGGAGTTAAGGAGCTGACAAAGGCCCCACTCTCTTCTCAGTTCTAAAATGAGGTGGAAAGTCAGTGAAAGAAAAAAAGCTCATGCTGATGGCAAGAGCTGCAACAAAGACAAATCACATCAACAGGACAAGACTATTGGCTATGAGAAGGCAGAGGTTAAGACTGAAGTCAAACCTAAAAAAACCCAAAGGTGCAGTCCCCCTTTTTGGAGGCACCCAAGAAAAAAGGGCTAAAATTTTACTTTTTCATATGTAGCTTAAGACATTTGTGGCTGGGATTATGCACAGCAGTTGCTTGCAATAGCAGAAGACTTCACAGATTCAGCAACTCCCCCTAGTCCTGCACAGAGGTATCAGGAGAAGACAGTAGGAATGATCTGAATTGCTTGGGCACAAACAGAGAAAAAACGTAAGAGTGATTAAATATTTTAATTCTCCTCTGTAAATTCTGCCACTATGACCTCACTACATTATTTGAAGCACTCTCTACTCAGCTAACATTTTTAATAAGAATAAACCACCTCTAGCCTCCATTCCACTATAACCACCATTACCCACCCATAAGACTTGCTCAGCAGAGCCATTCAAAGTCCTCTGAACAGCATCAGAGCTATGCTGCCTTGCACAACAGAGCAGCAGGGAATACTTTAATTAGTGTTTTCTTCTGAAGGGTAAAAAATATTCTGAAATTACTTTGCCTGGTAACAAACTGCATCTTTCACACTACTGGAGAACTGACTGATTCCCACTTCATGTACTTTCCTTAGTTTAATTTTGTTGTTTTGTTTTACATATTTGCTTCTATCATTATGAAAGCTACACAAAATGCTACAAAAGTAATGGAGAAGGGAATGTCAATATTAAGGGAAATTAGGTTTTCATTTACCCTCCTAAAATAAGTTAGTCAAGATGAGTGGGAACAACTCCAGTGGAAAAAGAAAACCTACAAACTTATTTCTCAAAATTTCCTTTGCATCCTGCACAGGGTGAGTCGGTTCATTGTCTCTGAACTCAAAAGTGAAATAGAGGTCACTTCTACCTTTCAAAGCATGTATGGCTCACACACACACATGCCAACACCAGCAGTCTTTATATGGGTTCTGGAGCCATTCCCCTGCCAAGCTGGGCATCCAGTCACCAGCAATCACAGAAACAATTAAATACATGTTTTCCTGCTATGCAATGAAATGCATTTCAATAATATTCCCATGTATTTATTAAATGTTTTCCACTGGAAGATCTCCAGAATTATAAACACTCAATAATCACCACAAAACTACAGGAAAACTACATCAAACAGGTGATCACAGTCAGAGCTAGAGGCCATTTTATATTAGGACAACTTCATGCTGCTCTGCTGACACACAGCCAACATGCTGTGAGCCATTCCAGCCCCAGATTTACCTTTCTTGCAAGAAAACACTTTGGCCAACAGCACCCCTGCATTTGTCAATATCCCAAAAGCTTTGGAGAAGAGAAGAAAGGGCAGATCCAGGCATCTAAGAACTGATAAACCTTAACCAACCCAGCAGCTGAGCCAGACCACATATTGTCAGCACAAGCGACCTTCAGGCATCTCTGAGGAATTCTCATGGGCCAGGGGGGGAGGAAGGAAGGGCACAGTCAGATCCCACATTTTCCCACAGGCCATGGGATCACAGATTTACAGTCAGCCACACCTCAGGAAAAGATGACAGAAACCCTTGCCACTGGAGCAAGTGGCTCTCCCTGCCCACACCTGACAACAAAAGGTTCTCAGTGAACAGCCCAGAGCATAAGACTTGTCTGGAATTAACCAAACCCCAGAACACACACTCAAGGGGTAGTCCATATTGAAATAAGGTTTTTTACATTATTTTTGCAATAAAGGTAAGATTTCTCCTGAAAAATCATACCAGCAGAAAATCCAGTACACTGTATTATAAGCAAACCACTCGATACTAATATAGCTTATTTTTGTTCCAGAATGGGAACAAGCTATTCTATTGGAAAAGCTGGAGTTGATATAAGAAAACTCAGACAACAATATTTTTAACAATTAGAGAAATTGCTAACACATCACTAGGCTGTTTGAGTTCTATACCCACGTAGAAAAAGACTCGAAACACAGTTTACAGAGCATTTGCACTGCAGACTACTACTGTGTCTGATGCTCAATCAGAAGAGCATAGAAGTTTTGGTACTTTCATTTGTATACATGAGTATTTGTACACATGCATGTTTTAATTAAGCCGTATTAATGCACTTAGTCTATTTTCTCACTGTAATTATACAGTTATACAGAAAAACATTCAAAAGCCTAGATGACTCAGGAGTTTGACAGCAAGATATGAACTGCCAAATTTAGTCAGCAGTACAAACCCAGCTACCCAGCTTAAGTCAGTAATCTGGAGCAGACAGAGTCATTTAAATAGAACTCTGACAAGTTTCATCCTTTTTCCTTTGTTAATTGTCTGCTAACAGGCTGCAAATAAAATCTGAAATTTATTCATTATTCAAAATGATTCATAAATGTCTTCACTGAGTAACCCTCAGCCTACAAATATCTTAAGCTATGGCTGTCACAACTAAGTAAACAATTTGCAATTCATGCTGTAACTTATGCAATGAACTTCTTCACCTTATGTAACCAGCTTGAACAGTTTAAAGAGCTGAGAAACACAGCATATATTTTTAATTGCACACTCCCAGTTAACAGTTGGGTGGTTAGAGGAATCACCCTCCTAGGAAACATACAGTGCCATGTGATTTAGGCTGCAAATAACAAATCTTTCACTTGAGAACATGCTTTGAAACTCACTTTCTTTGCCCACACCAAATGAAGTAGGCAAGCCTTCAAGACATAAATACTTTTCCACATATCCTTATGCTCTAGTAGTAGAATTTAAAAAACTTCCAGTTTCAGCATGATTTTCTAAAATTCAGAAAATGACAATTTATTGCATCTTTTCTACACTACTGCAAGATATGGAAAATGCACATTTACCAGGAAGCTACTGCACGCTCCCTAGTACCATAAAGTGTGCCCCATAAACTCTGCATTAAGTGCTGGGGTCACACTAACCTGAGCCATGTGCTCCTCTGCTCTCTCCCTGATGCTGCTCCACTTCAGGAGTTAAAAACTAAATATAGGAAACTACACTGCAGAAGATGGCTTAGAGCAGTTCCTCAAACAAATTAAAAGCTTCAGGCAACCTGAGTTTACCATTTGTCTCAGAATCCAATTCCACAGTTTATCACCACACTCAATTCTGCCTTGTACTGAACTAAAACTTTACATTTCAGTTCTTTATTAATAATTTCTTCTGTATGTTTCTCTAAACTTTGTTCTTGCTAGAGCCACAGAGAGTTTGATGATCTCCTGTCTTTCCCTCCATTTTTTGAGCCAAGGTACAAGCCAGATTTTGATACCCTTAATAGGGTTCTTAGACCCTTTTAATTGTATATTAAGTGAGGAGAAGGAATGTGACTTTAATGGGGCTACTACTGAACATGAATAAAGCTCTCAAATCTGGCCCTACTGATTTAGCTTTGAAAAAAAAAACCTCCTAAGCCAATCATCACAGTGTCCCAGTTCTTAGTGCTCTTTGATTTCCCCCAGTATTACTCTGATAGAAAAGTGAAATATTTCTGTGCAGCCAGGCAATAGCTATCAACTGTTCTGGAGTACTCTGATGCTTTGCCCCACTTAGAACACACTTTAAAATCCACTCAGTTTAATATCCATTCTCACACAGGTTACAACTCCTATTTTTAACTAAAAGGAGCTATTCCTAGACTGGACTCTGCCCAACAGCAAGAGCTTTACAGAGTCCAGGCATGAACCAGCAAGGCCCCCCATGAAGGCATTGGCACCACATCTGTGAAATATCTCTTGAAAATGAGTTTAGGACAGTGTTGAATTGGATCCCAGAACAGTGGCCTTAAATTAAAAGAACATTTTTAATAACCAAATAATCAAAGTCCTCCATGTTGTTTGGGGATTTTTTTTTCTGCTAACTTCCATTAGTATTACTTTTACAGAAACATTACTTAAAATTTCAATATAACAATTAGAAAAGTAGAATTTCATTATAACAACTTTAAAGATTTTAAAGACACCACTGAAATTTAAGGAAGGAAAGACAAAAAAAAGAAAAAATGAGCCTATCTTGAACTACCAAAAAAACCCTACCTAAAACTACCTTTCACAACTATGTTCTCATTTTTCAGACAGCTCTCACCTCTGGGACTCCATCTGTCCTCAAGATTTTCCTTTACCACTGGTAACATGTTCCTGATGATTTGCCCTGAAGGTATAAGCAGCCCTGTGTACTCCCCCTGCCAACACACACAAACTTGTATTACTTTCCTTCCTGCCCATGTTCCACTGCTATTTTAGTCTATTCTTCTGTCTGGACAAATTTTACAGCTATTCGTTTTACTGGGCTTTCCTAATAAAAATACCCCTGTGCAATCTGCCATCACAGTGCCTGTGCCACTTAAGATAAATGTAAACACACAAAATAAAGCTGAAAAGGCACACGGGCCTCATATCTTTTGGATATACAAGAGTCACACAGATATGAAATGCAAAAGCAGTTTTTGCAGTTCTTCAGAGGAGGATTTATTAGACTATTTCCAAGAGAAAACACCCACAGTATAGATGATGTTCCCACCAACCCCAACTCCAGCAGTATATCCCAGGTAAATGACCTTTTTAGACAAGACTATAGTACTTACAAAGAGTAGCATCAAATTCTGCATTATGAGCCAACTGCAAAGCAGTAACCTTTTGCATTTTACCAACACCTCCCACAGTATTTTGTCTTTCAAGACTCAGCTCCAAGAATCAAGCAAAAAAAACTCATGGAGGACAGCTGAAAACCTAGCCTATTTGGTTATTGATCAATAACAGGAAGAAAATAAAAATTAAGCCAATATTTGTCAACCGTGTAGCCTTTTTAAATCTCTTTTTTTTTTTTAACTAGATTGATTTTTTTGCCCATTTTGAATGGATGTTGTCAAACAATGCACAGAATAAAATTCAAATATCAATGAGAGTATTAAAATCTAGATCTTAGACATAAATCCTGCATGAAAGAGACAGCCTTTCTAATACTTTTGCCATTTATAATATTCCTTCTCAGCAACATCTGGCATAAAGTTGCAGTTATCCCCTAAAACCTCACACAATGTGATACATATCACAATAAAATTAATTTAATATATTCATTTATAATACATAAAATGTCAATTCAATTAGACAGCCCCCATTATAGCTTTCTGGTGATAGTTTGCTCTACAAAAGTGTGACATAGTACTCTTTCTATTTGTTACTCTAGGGAGAAAAAAGCGGTGATATTGCACTATGTAAGGGACCATCAGAAGGTAAGAAAGCTGTCAGAGCCAGTGGTTTCAACCTATTGAAACTCATGGACCTATAAAGCATCTCAAATGGAGGTCTGGATCCCTGAATAATGAATTGAAGCCTAATGACAATAGCCTCACTTTTCTCATTATCTTTCACAAACCCATAGAAATAGTTCCTGGACCATTGGTCGAAGACCATTACTTCAGGGCAGCAAAGAATTACATGCTGACACTCGCAGTACTGCTGACTGAGTCATAAGGTGAATAATTACACATTCTGCAGCAAAGCACAAACTCCTGGGGCAGGGCAGTCCAAGGCTCTGTGCTGGCACACAGGGGTTTGGGTGAGCAACTGCTCCAGCAAGCAGTGTCAGGGCAAGAAAGAAAACTACACACAGGTGTTAAATTGCACACAGCTGTAATCACTGGATAAAGACCTTAACAAGGACGAGCATACCCACCATCCCCTCTGGCAAGTCACCAGCCCCACACATTCAAAAACCTCAAATTGAAAACACAATACTAAAGAAGAGTCCCATTGGCTCACACCTGAACCTATTTTTCCGATTCCTTTGGCCTCTGAACTAAGACCTTTTGCATGAGAGTGTTGATAAATTATTTATTGTTCAAACCTATTTTCACTTACTCATAAGTAAACATAGACAAGACATACATGAAGCACTTTTCTCTCACTGCTCATTCACCAACTCCTCTGGCCCAGTCATGCTGGACCCTAATGCCCTTGAGGCCCACCAGCATGGAGCTATCATGTCCTGCCAGGGCAGGGACAGCTTCAGGGGAAGCTCTCAGCCTCCCCAGACTGAAAATGAAGAAGCTGACCAGCCAGCCTGCATGGGGACAACCTCCCAGGCCACCAGTTTTGTTACCAGGATCACACACAGCTGCTCTACAAGCCAAGCCTGCCCTAGTGCATCACCCAGCCCTAGCACCAGCAGTACCCTGGTGGACATCAACGCCTTGGATAGCTCAGGAAAGAAACCCCCACAGCTCCTCCTGAGAGGTGATGATCCCCCAAACCAACAGCCAAGTCTCCCCAGGCCAAGGGAAGAGCCAGGAAAGGAAAAGATGCAATGTGGTTCCCAAACTAACGTTCTCAAGCTGCACAACTGAGAGCTGTACAAGCCATGAGGATATGGGGGAGCTGCCTACAGCATCAGCAGGTTCCATGTCACCTCCCAGACCAGGGAAACTCTCCTTCTCAGAGAGATGCCACATCTATAGCACAAAGACTCCCTCCATGGCACACAGGTGGCCTCAGCAAGCTGCTGCTTTTGCTCAAAGTGCCCACAAGAAGAGCTACACTCAGCCCAGGAGACACCAAAACCTACCCTGCTGGTTTGGACTGCAGAGACCACAGCGCCTTGGTCCCAAGCCCATAGAGACAGCCCAGCACCAGCAGCCCCAGAGGAGTCCAAACACACAAACCCAGACCTACCTGCACCCAGCCAAACACATGCCTCATTCCAATGGTGAGCAGAGCCTTCCAAGGGGTGCAGACACACAAGCTCAGAGAGCTGGTAATAGGGCTCATCAGCACAGCAAGGAGCGAGCCAGGACCATGGCACCCCTCAGAGAAAGGGCTGTAAACCACCACTCCACAGCAGAGCTCAAGAAAGAGCCCCTTCCCTCACAATGAGCTAAAATGGCCCCTGGGATAGGGGTGGGTGAGCCAGGTGGTGCCAGTGAGGGCTGGGATTGCCTGGGATTGCCCCCAGCTGGCACCACTTCTGCTGAGGGGGAGCTTATGCCTCCTCCCAGGCCCTTATGGAGAGGGGTTTGTTTTCCCCACAGAGATATGGAGGAGCTGTGCTCAGAGCAGAGATCCCCACCACTGCTTCGGAGGCTGCCCACAGTGTGGGTCACTGGGCTGAGGGATTGCAGCTGCTGCAAATGGTTGCCAGTCAAGATCTGGTGGCCCCTTTTCCCTCAAGAAAACTTCTAACTGATAAAAGGCAAACAAATTCCTTCATAAATTTTCCTAGGATTATTTGTAATGTTCTTCTGGCAGAAGGGATTAACATCTAGGGGCCTTATGTATCTCCCCTTCCAGCAGTAAACAGCCACTGAAGTAAATGAGTTGTCAAGAAAAGAACAATATAAAAGTGCCAAAAATTTTCACCCTTGCACCAGTACTCAGAGGACACTTGTTCTTCTGTCTCTTACATACCACTCTTCCAGAAATCCCTAGAATGAGCATCCTTCTGCTCATGTTCTCGGCAGCAGTGCCCAGGCAGGTGTCATGTTGACCAAAAATACCCTCTAGAAATATTTAGCAAGGAAGGACAAAAGGTCTGATCCAAAGCCACCATCTTTGGAGGTAAACAGTCCACCATGCTGCAGATGAACAAAATTAAAGCAGTCTGAAGTTTACTTGGGGAAGAAGCCAACATTAACAGAAACACGGATCTCATCCCTGAGTGTGTAGGGGCTTCTGCTAGGGGCTACACCCAGAAGAGAAACTGGGCCTCTGGCAATGAAGAAATTTGTGAATCAGCACAATGGAAGAAAAAAAAACCCCAACCTTTGTTCTTCTTACCTGTGTGGCAAGGTAAGTGATGGGTTAACTCACCAGATTTTCATGGGATTAGACTAGATATTTAGATAATGTACTTAAAAGATGGGGCTAAATTAACAAGATCCCTGAAATTTGTACACTCACTGAGAACATAATATGGAAGCCATAACCATGTAGCAATAAATTAATATGCAAATGAGATGTGTTGGGTTAGAGGAGGTCATTTGAATGAATGGTGCATTCGCAAAGATGATATTTTTAACAGTTCTTGATCATTTTGCTCTGTCAGGATAGAAGTCCACTAGTGTGAAAGGGATAACAAGCCCCTAAAAGGTCTGTAGCACTAAAAGGCTCCTTTGATGGTACTAATGGACTGTCACCTCCGTGACTTTCCATAATACTCATTTTTACAAATGCAACTAATATTTATCAGTATATATAATCGCATACGTGACAGTCAACATTTTGACATATTTTTGTCAAAACACAAGGGAAAGAAACTGGTAGTGTAGAAGACACAAAATGTGTGATAGAGGAAAGCTGCCTCAAACAGGTGAACAGGTAATCTCCAGTTCACCTCTCTTCCAGAGCAGGCTGACTCCATGCAGCACAGCCTCACGAGTTTTGCCTCCAGGGCCTGTTACCTACCTCTGTACATACTTCACTGACAACACAGTTCTATCTGTTTTGACAGCAGAAGGTTCTTTGGAGTTTTCAGACTATTTTGTCGCTTCCTTCTGTGTCATTCCTTATGATATACCTCTTTGAATCACACAAAGTAATTCTTCTCCTCTTAGCATTGACACCCACCAAATATTTGTAGTCTCTTAGTGCATGCCCGCCTTCATCATCTCTTACCCACATTAAGCACACCTAATCTTTCAACCTAAATTAATCCTGAAGCCATCCTGATAATTTTTTTGCTTTTCTTTGAACTCCTCTCAGTTTTTTGGGACACTGCTATTAAAGTATTTTGCAAGGTTGGTGTGATGGTTTTAGATGTGTATGCATCAGAAGTGTATAGAATTAATCTATTACCACCTTGAACTGCAATATAAATGCTTCTGTATATGCAGTGCAAACTCTGCTTTGCAAAATAACATGGAATGTCCTATCCTGAGTTTCTGAGCTGATCTCCAGCTTTTACTTCTTTTTGAAAGGCACAAGTTCCAGATTATTATCATATCTTGTTTTTTCCATTAGTAGGGACACAGGCTCTGAAAAATCTCAATAGAAGGAGCATCTGAATACAGTATAATAATCAGAAAAGAAGGCTTCAACACATTTTTCAAAGTCTCCATGGCATTTTGCCCCAAAGAAAAAATTGTTTTCACAAAAGTCATGTTCAGTGTGTTTCTCTGTGTGTACAGTGATTACTTCTGGGACAGCAAAGAACCACCAAATCCCACAATCACACAATCCTGACAAATCTGCAGAGCATCATCTCTCACTATATACAACCTACATAGCCTTGGATTATGTATAGCTGTTTCACTTGGTGAAGGAAGCTCAGTGACAGGATCACAAGCAGACGTGGTACAAAGTCTTGCTGACGGATGGACAGGAAATTCAGAAGACAGTGAGTAAACAGTACTGGACCAAGGGACTCAAAGTCACCCAACTCATACATGGGACAAATGAACAAGTACACAGAGGAGGATCCCCCAGACCACTTTAAGAGCCCCAACCTTGCCTTGTTGATGTGTCTCCTCTCTTACCTGGACTGATTGCTGCCCACCCACTGTGCTGGGGCTCCCTGAGAAACGTTACCTGTGTGTTCCTGCTAGAGAGGCCATGATTGCTGCATGCTGGCCATCTCTGGTACTTCCAAGATAGGGAATGTTATGAATTACGCAATTTGCATGGGAAGACACAGGGTCAATGCAAAAGAGGCAGGAGATGAGGACTAGAAATAACAGGCCAGCTTGAAAGGACAAGACTAATAATAAAATGGGACTAGGGAAAGGGAGAGAAAGAAAGGGAGCAGAGAAAAGCAGAGATCAAAGGAGCAGGAAGAATAGCAGTATGGAGGCTGAGAAGAAAAGTTGTGACAGCCTCAGACTGTCACACCCCAGGGCAGCAGACTGCATAAGGCCATTAAGCACACAATTTCATGTCACACACAAATGTGATCCAGAGGAAGTCCTGGCAGCTTCCAAAGGGACAGCTTCTGTATTTCAAACACACAACAGGGCCCCTGACTGAGCCACTAGTAGTGAGCTGGTGTTTGAAGGCAATAGCCAACAGCCATTTCTGCTGTGAAAAAACCTGGCCACACATCTGTTCAAGAAGCCAACAAAAATCTCATCTTTCTTCAGACCAAAACTGAGTAACTCTAATAGCATTGTGACGGTCATATTCCTTTTTCTAATAGCGCACTCTTTACTAACAGATTTCAAATGCCCTAAAAAGGAGGGATCTCCAGCACCACTAACAGGTAAGTTGGCTGAGGTGCAGGGGGTGAAGTTGCTTCCTAAGGTGGTCTAGCACAGATCAGGAAATAGAGACAGGACACCTCTGCTCTGCTCCAGCGTGCTACTTGTAAAGCAATGCCTCCTATAAGCACAGTCTGTTCCTCTCCTAAAGGGGATCACTTCTTCAAACTGAAGAATATGCTTCCTCTAGTTTCTTACAGCTACCCTGGTGACAGGATAAAAGCCAGGTGACATCCACTCTTCCCTTTAACATTCATCATCAGACATGAGGTAGGAATGGTTAAGGGGAAGGACCAGAGCCCTCCCAAGCAGAGAGCTACCCTGCTTACCCTGCACCTGGCCAGCTCCTCCCTCCTTGTCTGACTGCTCAGCATGCTAAGTACATGACAAGTGGATTAAAATAACATTTAGGACAAGACTTAACACTCATTAAAGAGAGAGGAGATCTCAAAGCAAGCTCAAACTGCATCGTCACCTCAACCTAAAGAGAGGGAAGATGGCAGCTTGCTGCACAGACTGCTGGTGGTTTCTGTCACAGTGTGTGTCATGCTTCCACACATGTACATTAAATACACAAATGCACATGTCAAGGAGGTCAGGAGGGTGCTCAGTCTCATGTGCCACACTCCAGGAGGTACCATCCTCAACAAGGAGAGCTAATGAGGCTGGAAACCCCCAAATCTGATTTCATCTTCCGTTGACCAGCTGATGCCTTCACAGAGCAGAGCCCCAGATATTCCTGTCCTGTCCATTCCCCCCCACACCCCTTCCCCTTTTTAATCCCACAAGCACATTTTGCTTTTGAAGCTAGAGGATGGGCACAAAGGTGAGGGGAAGGAAGGCAAAAGGGATTTCTCCCAGGCCTAGTATCACTGGGCTCACCGGTGGATTCCTCTGTAAAATACTTTGCTAAAATAAAATGCATTTGTGGTGGGGAAAAGCATTGCATAAAACCAACTCCATATGAGAACATCTGCTCTTTGCATCATTCTGTTCTGGCTTGCTTTACAGATAGTATGCATTAACCAGCTAATGATGAAGAGTCAGCCTAGCTATGGATGAATGGCTTGGATTAATCTCTTTTGTCTTGTGTATGATAAACACCAACTTGTCAGCTAAATCCTGTCTATAGAAACTTTATTAAGGATGATTATGCATGAGTCAGAAAGGACACAGCTTGACTTTCAGATCCCAATTTGAGTTTA
The DNA here is from genome assembly GCA_013397955.1 of Grantiella picta. Classification (NCBI taxonomy): domain Eukaryota; kingdom Metazoa; phylum Chordata; class Aves; order Passeriformes; family Meliphagidae; genus Grantiella; species Grantiella picta. The sequence continues at coordinate 355,784 of VZRM01001321.1, forward strand.
AGGGCTGGCTGGTTAGAAGCATCACCTTGAAAACCAAGTAAATTTGATCTGGATGCCACTGAAGAGAATAAATACAGAGTCTGGTGATGTCATTTCTCTCCAAAGTCACTTTTCTGTTTGCAGCAGAATTTTACCTTTATTTGAACAAAGACCTTTCTTTTGACTTTTCTTGTCTTTGTACTTTATAAACTGTGTAAGAAGAAAAAGAAAGCAAAAGACAAAAAAAAGTGGGAAACATAATTGTCAGTTTGGGGCAATGACATTCTTAGCTGTGACACTACGTATAGCTGCAGAGGACAGAAACCAATAAAAATTATTTATAGGGATTTTAAGTTGAGTAGATAAAGGTCAAGATGTTTACCTGGCCCATTACTAGAGTCAATGGGCTGGAGGATGTTTTAAAGGAACCAAAGGGGGATGAAATATTTACATATCCATAATAAAGTTACACATTATGAAAATTTAATGCATTTAATTTTCAACTTATTTTTGCCTTTTTTCACATTCAAGCGTGCAAGAGCAAGCTAGAAAAAGTTAAGATGCTGTTTCAGTAAAGAGATGAGAAAATTAAAAAATCAGGAAAAACCTACATTTGAATCAAGCTGAATAAAATTTTTAAAGCTTTTCAGTGAAATATTAAGACAAAAATCATTTTAGGTCAATACAGAATGTTTTGTTAAAGGCATAATGAAACACTCTGACTTTTAGTATTTTTTACTGGATCCGTTTTTCCTTGAGAAATATTCCCTTAAAAATGGAAGTCTATTTTTTAAATATTAAAAATTGTCATAATTTCCACAATTATATCTGTTGTGCTGAAAAAAAATGTACTTTTTCACTGCCTTGTTTCCCTTGACCCTCCTTTGCCTCCTGACACTACAGTGATTATTTTGTCATTGTGCTTGACAAAAATTCACAAAACCCGTTGATTCTTCTCCACATTGATAAGCTTACCCATTTATGAAAAAAAAAATTGTCCAGCTCTGCAATGCCAGTAATTCAACCATGTCATAGAGACATCATCCTTCTTTTTTCTGTATGTCTGATTGCATTGACCTGAGGCTTTATTCAGAATCATAACACTAGAGAGAAGAGTCTCCATTTCTCTTCATTCCCTGGGCAGACCATTACTAGAGCTATTCGGGAAGAAAGGATGCTTTTATAGCTCAGGCATAAGACTAAGGGTCAAGAGTTTTGGACACACTTCCAGCTCTAGCTCAGATTTTTGTGCGATTGCAGACAAGGCGCCTGAGTTTCTTGGCAAAACAAGGAAAATGGAATATCTCAATAATTCTTTCGCTGTTATGATTTTATGCTTTGAGGCAGTCTTTTTCCTCAGGACAGTAGTCAACTCAAAATTAGATACACAGTCCTTAATCAAGGACTAGGCCTTCTTCTGGGCTCTTTGGTGGAAATCTCATGCTAAAGCTCAATTTTAATATTTTGAGGTGAATTTTCATGTACCCACGACTGCAGGACTGCACAGAGCAGCAGAAGGAGCCAGAGCTCAGGCACAGAGCAAAGCTTTCCCCCACTGTAGGGAAAGCCATAAAGACATGATTAGGTAACAGCAAAGAGTCAGTCTCCAAGGCACTTCCCAGTGGCTCCCCCATAGCTGTGCACAGAGACATTTCAAGCACAGTTCAACTGCCAGGGCTTGGTGGAAGAGGGGAAGCTCTGGGGGTTTAGCAGCAGGCAGTAGTCAACACGTGCTTAGTAAGATAAATGAATTAATAAAGCAAAATCAAAATTAAATATCTCAGTTGCTAAAATAGGGCCTTTCAGCTGACTCAAACTAAATGTCTACTTTGGTGTTTCAGTTCTGAGAAAAATCCGCTATTTTGAATTTCCGGATCAGTTCTTGCAAGCTTTTCTCAGATTGAAAATCTGCTGCCTGTAGCTTAAAGCAAAATGGACCAACTGTTCTCTCTCCTCCTGGGCCATGGCTCTGGCTCTGCATCTCACCCCATCTGTACCCCAGCTAAACTGAGTACCTCTGGGTAGTCACAGCAAGTCCGATGGTTCTCTGTGGCTCAAAAAGCAGACAGTGTCCCTATTCATCCACAGTGTGATATCCTGTGTAGACCAAGGCTGAGTGTGCTGTTATATTGGCACACTGGGTAAAAACTGATGTGTTGGGCACAACCTGGGCTGCTGGGCTCTGCCCTGCCTCAGCAGAGATGGGGGCAAAGGCTGCCAGAAGGCTGTGCCACCTTGGTATCTTCTGAAGATGGGAGCTGTCTGGGAAGTGTCACTGTCCCATGTGAAAGTCAGAGTAACGCCAGAGGCTGCTCTAATTTATACAGACCTGAAATACCTTTTACAGCTATTTTACGGCTTGTGTTATTTCCATTCTATTGAAAGTGAATAAGCACAAAACTTCAAGTCTGTTCTCCTTGTGTTTTGCTGAGGTTTCAGTCCAGCTGTACTGACCCTGACTATGCTTAGGACTTCCAAAAAAAAAAAAAAAAAGCACCATTTGGGATGGTGGTTTGGTAATGCAGACAACTGTCTGCTAATAATTGACTGAGACCAATACATTTCACGTAAGCCACTTATGGTAATGACTTTTGGTCACTAGTGATGTGAGCAAGGTCAAGTTAAAACCCATGGGTGAGAGACTGCAGAGTCCTTTCTGAGTCCCTGAGGACATCCGTTCTCCAGTGATGATAACTGAAGTAGCAGGGTGGCTTGCTGGGAAAACTTAATTTGCAAGCAAGAAAATATCTTGAAGCTTGTGCAGGGCTGTCAGCAAAGTGACTCTGCTGGGCTGGAAATATTCTGAGCAAATATGATAAGGTGAAACTGGCCAGCACCAAGGCCTCAGCACCATGTCACTCCCAGAGCTCTATTTTAAGGATTTAAGAGAGATTTAAGTTGTGTAGAAAAGTTAATTTCTCCCCAGAGACAGAAACTGTCTATCCCAAAAGCAGAACAAGTACCAAGTAATTTTAAATTCTTTTTTCCCTTTTACCTGCCTCCCCTCCTTTTAACTATTTACATACCTGGCTAGCTCTTCCAAAAGGTCTGAACTGCATGTCCCATAATGCCAGTACAGTAGAAAACAAAAACTGACCATTCGTGACCTGAATCATAACTAAATGACTCCAGTCATAAAGCAAAAATTCAGCTCATCAATGTTTAAGGAATTCTTCCCTCCCTTTCATTTCTTTCAAAGCAGAACCATGCATCTTCTCCAGAGGCCACCAGCTCCTCAAGCAGCAGCCCAGAACCTGCTCCTGCAAAAAAGGTGCCAAGGGCAGGAGATTAAGAGCTCAGGAACTAAATATGGGGCCAAAAAGTGCTTGTTCTCTTATATGTGTTGCTTGAGAGGGGCTGGGCAGTGAACACTTCTGAAGTTTTGGCCAGTTAGTGCACATTCCCTGCAAATTTGTACCCTGTGACTACCTGCAGGCTATGGAAAAAATCCATAAATTAAGTTCTTAAATTCTTGCAAATCTCTGGGTTTTCAATAGTCTGTTTTCCCACGTGGTATAACATGGGAAAAGGACTTTTAAAGTGACATGATGCAGCATGTCTGTGCTTAAAACATCAATAATAACAATCTTATCTCAAGCCCCCTGGATGCTGAGGGTTTCAGCATTGGGTGAAATGTCCCCCTTGCAGAGGATAGGCTGAGGAATTTGTGTGCAGCAGTAGCTTGTGATCTGAGCACAGAGGTTTAGGAAAGGGCTGCATTTCATGACCTACAAAAGAGAAAAAAAAAAGAGATTTACATTCCAAATGTGCTGAGCAGCCCTTTCCCTTTAGTTATTAGAGGCACTCGGCATATAATTCATAATCGCCTGATGGCAGGGGGAGGGGGGATGTGCCTGCTGCCATTCAACATCAAAATCCCTCCAGGAGCAGCACTAACGGGGTTCTGCTCTTATTTATATCGTGACAAGAAATGGCTGGCAGGAAGATACCAGCAAATATCAGAATAAATAATTCAGTAAGTGTAACAGAAGGTCATGAAGACTAACAAACATGTTTCTGTTTCTTCTCCTTTTCTCTCTCCCCATCCTTTATGTACATGCTCTTTCTCTTCCCTTGCAAATTTCCCTGGGTTTGTGCAATACTTTTCTCCTTTCTTTTCCTTATGTACACAAAATTACGGCTTAAAATGCAGCTTTCCCATTTCTCTGCTTTCTAGCCTCTGTTGTGCTGCTGATAGTTTTCCTGCATCTGTCTTTCCTCTCTGACTTTTCCTTATATTCTTTCCCTCTTCTAATGCCTGCTCCTGTCATCAGCCTCCACATCCCTTCTTGTGGGACAACTGGTAGTGCTGACTTGCCAGGGTAAAGTCAGTTCTGAGTTATGTTACAGTAAAATGTTAATGAAATCCTCTTGGCTTGATCTTGGAGCAGCAGCAGAGTGCAGCCCTGCAATAGGAGCACTCCTAGGTTGCATTGCTATGGCACCAGATCCACCCAGTTACCCAAAGCTTTGAAGTGGTTCCGTTTATGGCTTTGTGTAGTTTCACACATTCAGGATCTTGATCTACATTCAGGAAAGCTAGAGAACCCTTTGACTGACAGGTAAAATCTGAACTCTTGGTGTAAGGCACTCGTTTTCCAGAGCCAAAACTTCCATGCAATGTTCAATCATAAATTATGAGCAGAAGGCAACTCTGATCACTCACTCAGGTGCCCAGCTGAGTAGAGGCCATGGGACTTTCTGGAATTCACTTCTGTTCAGAAGATACAATCTAAATTTTCTGAGTGTTTTCAATGGAGAATTTGCCACCTCCGAGAGCAAGCTGTTCCTGGGCTTAATACCTTCCCCACTAACTGGGGAAAGCATTAAGCATCCTTGGCCTCATATCTCATTTGAATTCAGCTGGTATAACTTCAGACTCCCATTTGTGATGAACCCAGTATCTGCCTGCTGGATACAGAGTCCTCTCTGAGCGGGTTGTCTTTCCATATGCACTTTTACAGCCTATGATGAAGCAATCCCTCAATCTTCTCTTTGTTAAGCTTCGCTGGTTGAGCTCCATAAGCCTTGCATTACCAAGCATGCCCTCCTCAACCATTTCCACAGAGCTACCTGGTTGGCATTATTAGTTATCACTCCCCAAACTATTGTTAGTATACTTTATGGATCACCTTGTCATGTTTTTCCCTAGTACTTTAACAAAAATGATAGCTAGCCTAATGCAAAAAGCTGTTATCTGTAACATCCTGTGAAATCTGGTTTGTGTCTATAGAAAATTTCATTTTAAACTCCATAATTTACCCAGCTTTTTAATACACTTAATGTGCATCATGTCGATTTCTGCAGTTTATTAATAAGAATGTCATCTGGTATCCTGTCAAGTGCCTAAAAGAAGAGAAGGAATATTCAATCAACACTAGTGCCTTTATCAACAAAAATTACTTTAATAAGATCTATTGTTATAAGCCCATTTTGATTAGCATTAGTTAGCATATCTGTATTTAATTCTTTATTAATTTATTCATTATTTACATTAGCTGCTATGTTACTTTTCCTAGTATTGCTAAATTTACACTTTTCAAGAGTTTGAATAATATCAGCTTTCTTCTAGTTCTTTGATATTTCACCAGTATCCTGGCAAATTCTAAAAATCACCATTTATATGAATGCAGTCTGGAGATTTCCTTAGCCAGCTCTTTTAAAATTCTTGGAATCAAATTATTCAGATCAATTAAATTAAAATGACTGAATTTATTAACTCTTCTGTCAGTCTAAATTACTGCTGGAGAAGAAAGTATTTTGTTGTCATCACACGGCAAGAATATCTCATCTAGGATTTTCCCAAAAGAGAAATTAAAATTATTATTAATTAAACATTATTAAAGATATCCTTGACTTCCACAGGTTTTCTTAATCATTTCCATTTGGCAAAAGACAAATACTATTGTTAGCATTTCTATCATTAATATGCTTTGCTATTACAGAGCATATAATAATAATGTACTTGAAGTGTCTGGGTTTTAATAGCTTTTGGAGCTTTGCTTCCTGTATTGACACAGCTACCTATAGCTTTCCTTCTTGTAGTTCTTTTCCTACCTAGCTGTTATTGTTCCAAGTTTTTAATTTCCAGATATTTCAGTATGTTGCCTTTTCTTCTTCCTGTATGTGAGAAAAGGCCCATTCACAATTTTTATTTCCTGCTATTTTTACTTCCCCTCATAGCAAAGCTATTGTAGTTTTTAACAATATTGTCTTCTTTCTCATATATAGCACTCTGGTTTTTTGCAGACATGCAGTAGAATGTTGTCAGTAAGTTCCCCATTACATGTCAAGATTGTTTAGATTTTATCTCCAAATTAATTTAGTCCTCCATTATTTTCAGCTTTGTGAAATGTTACCCTGTTCCTTCTCCTTTTGCCTTCAACCTTCGGGGCTTTATTTTGTTTAGTACACTTGTGCAGTTCAGTGGGATCCATTTCTCAATAGGCAAATATCTACAACTCTTGGATATTTACCTGTCTCCACATACACTGCTGCAGACATGCAGAGCAGAGAGATGCTCATGCAGAAGGGATAGGAGATGTGCTGGATCCACTCCTCCAATGCCAGACCAGCACGGAAAGACTTCAGAGGCCCAAAGATGCCATCATGTCACCATACTGACACCCTTGTGCACCGTGCTGACCCGGACAGTCAGCAGCCTGGCTTTAGCTTAAATCCCCTGTACACAACCACAGAGTCATCAAAATGTACTGAAAGCTACGAATCTGTGCTGAAAGGAACAATTTAAGTGAGTGAGGCAGAATGATTTAAGTCACCCCTAGCTATGCAGTGCTCTGCCACCCATGGGTAAAGCAGGCAAGTTTTGTAAGCAAATCCTTTCCCAGCACATGGGCTTAGTCATCAGTGAAAGCTGCTGGCTCGCTCCCATCCCAACTGTGGTTCAGCTGCTGCTCGGAGGTCAGCTCTGCAGGCACTTGATAAAGCTTCAATTAAGTGCTCTTCTTGCAGCACTGGCTGATTTACACATCTTGTGCCTGCATCGGCCATTTTGCTGAATAAGCCCGCGTGACGGCAGGGACCGCACATGCTGAAGTGCCCAACCTCCCCTGCCTACAGCACAGTTAAGCTCCTCAAGCCTGGGTGACACCAGGCAGCTTAAAATAAATAACAATATTCAAATAAGTGCTTAGAAGGGTGGGGGGAATAGAGCTGCAGAGCCCATAGGACAAATATTACTACAGATGCTTCAACTGGGTAATTAATAATACATGGCATATCTGTTCCAGACAGTTTCTGAGCTGTTATTTCCTCATGGAGTTGTGCATGTCGGTGTTTAGATGCAATCGTGATGGGATGGTATAAAAATTTCAGTGGCATGGATGTCATGGTGTGCTTCTCTAGCCTGTGTAATAGCCTGAAAGATCAGCATCCCCCCTAAAAGGTTACGATGGAAAGGCCTGACCTTACCTACTCATAAATGAGGGTCACACTTATCTGCAGTGAGTGGCTTTTATCAAAGCCTTGCACTTGTGTTCAATAGCTTGGGCTACAAGTCAAAATGGAAAGTGACTCGTAATGATTGCGAATCCCTGTGGGAAAAATGAAAAAGTAACAAGCATAAGACGGTGGAAATTGTTTGGTTGACACAATGTGCATCAAGGAAGATCTGCGTTATTTATCTGTGAGTGAGACTGGTTGAAGGGAATGTTTACATTTGCAGCTTTCACAGAAGAAATGAGTTCTACAAGAGACCACAATGTCAGAGGTGCACTGGATTATTCAAGTGCAGACCTAACATTTTTATTTGTAAAGGTAGTTATACGAATTGATATAAAACCTCGGATTATTTTTTCTTGAAATTTTTTGGGCAGTGGTTCAGAGTAACAACCTCAAAAAATTCACTCAAACATTTATCAGCCCTAGTGCAGAATCTTCTTCTTTGCCAGGAGCCTAGTAAAGAAACAAATGAACATAATTTTACTCTCTTCTCAGGAAAAAAGTACATATCCCAGCCAAACAGGCAAATGGAATTTGGCAAGACTGAACTGTTGACATGCTTTTATTATACCAACAAAAAAAATGTTAACTGCAAGTGTTACATGGCACTTGCCTTGTATATAGGTCTTTTTCTCTAGGCAAACCTCCTGCTCCACTCAAAGCAATATTTCAGGGGACTCACATGGCAGTGAACCAATGCAAGAAAGAGTGATTAGTAAATCCCTGGGAGGTTTGGATCAGAAGGCCGTTCTCCATTTTTTCCTCAAGACTTTTCAGAAGCAAAAATTAATGCTGGGCAAAATATGTGTTCCACTGAAGTCAAAGGCATGCTTGCTTCCAACTTCAGCAAGGCTGACTTAGCTCCCCTGGACTTAAAAGCAGTTTTGCTTGAGCAAGAACAGAGTAAAAGCTATGTGTGATCTTCAGCACGTTGCCCTGGGCTAACTCCAGGGAACACGATCTTCTCAAAGCCCAGCTGCAGACATGAGAACTTATTTAAGACTACTTTAAAATGCAAATTACACTGGCGTGCTCATCATATGCCTATGGATCCACTAACATCAAAATACGCACAGTCCAGAAATATCCATGATCGAACTAAACTCTCAGCACCAGGATGCTGTGAGTCAAGAGTGAAAATCCCATCTAAGAGTCCATCCTGAGCTTACACAACAAAGTACAGTCTATCAGCATGGATTTGCTCTGATTTTTCATGCTTTTCTGGGTTTAAGTCTGAACCCCTAACCTCATTTAGAATGGATTTTCTGCAGACTCACCAACAGAACAAATGACAGGCATCCATGAATTGCAAAGGTATCAAAATGTCCAAGGGCTGTGGTGACCAGAGCTGATACAGTAAATGATTACTATCACCGATTCTTTTTTGGCACTGCATTTTGTATAAGCAATCTGATCACCGATTATTCGAGGTAGCAAAGAAAAAAAAAATAAAATGGCACCGCAATTACTCTCACTTAATGATTTTGGCAACCTGAGCTTGTTTTACCACGTTGGGGCTACCCATAGCCCCAGACCCATGGCAATGTCCCAAGGCTTACAGGCAGGACAGAGTTAGCCAGGTCCTGGGAAAACAGCCATCAGCAAAGCAGGAGCAGCTCCCCTTGGGCAGCAGGAGCCCACACAGGTGTAGCACTGCAGGGGATCACAGTCTGCACAAGACAGGCCGCACAGGAGGCACCAGGAAGTGCAAAAGGGACCTCTCAAACCAGACTTCCTCCACTAATGACCCCGCAGTGATGGCTATGGAAGACCTGCATTGCCAAACTGAGCCTGCAAGGACAAGGCCAGCAAGGTGACTCTGCCAGGGTTGGTGCTGCCTATGACCTGTCTGTGATCTGTAACCCTGCCTCCTCTTCCCCTTTCCTCTGCTTCTTGGTGCAAGGTAAAGCTGCAGAGACCACAGACTGCCGGAGGTTTTGTCCCCAGCCTGAGCTTGTTTGAAGGGTAAATTCCAAAAGGCTCCTGCATCCTCTCACATACTCCTCCATGCTAGTCACAGCCTCCCAGCAAAGCTGTGTGCTTTGATACAGACTAGACTCTGGCCATGACTGAAAAAGGGACATGTTCAGTTATCTGTTCTAGCCCTGATGGAAACAAGCTGATGCCTGCTGTATTTTCACAAGAGCTATGTCCCATCTAATTTTAAATGTCACTTGTAATAGCTGGTTTTTCTTCCCCAAATAACTTTTGCAGCCCTGCAGTTGAAGTCATCTGAAACCACAGGACTGGAGTTTGAATGGTCCCTGATATTATCAATGAGCCGAGCCATTGCTCTGCACCTCAGCCACCATTTTCCCTTTCCACCCTTTACTGAGATGTACGTGCAAATCCAAAGGAAACATTCAGTCAAATGTGGTGAAGCTATCAAACACACTGCTTCTCTTCCACAGCAGAAGAAGCCTGCCTAAAGCCAAGGGAATATCCGAGTAACTGCAGCCAGTAGAGGGATTTACGGCTTTCACAAGGCATGACAAAGCTACCATTAAAGCAATAGAGCAGTCCTGAGATCTTGAAAAAAATGCAAAGATGATAGTGTAAACAATGAGGAAGACTTGTTTGATAATAAGTTATTCCCAGCACACCACAGTATGCCCTTGAGCCTCCTGAATTCACTGCCATCTGCAATGCTTGTATCCCCTTGGAGGAATTGCTGCACCATCCAAAAGCTCAATTACGCAAACTTATTCAGAGTCCCTTATGATGTTTGGGTTATAAGGCTCATGCTGTATATTGATTTGTCTTCTCCTCCTCCCTGCTCACCTCGGGGCCTCATTTCCCATTTTGTGTACATTGGTTTCCTGGATTGCAGAGGGAATTGTCTCAAGGTCATACCAAGATGCTTCAGTATGGTTCAGCTATGAAAAATGTATGTAGCCAAAAATATTGTTTAAAAGCAATAGACTGAATATATAATGTGTGTGGCCCGAAGGAGCCCTGATGTATTTAACATACAGGGATATAAATGCAGACTTTTAAAAACTGCCCGTACTTCACCAGTTAAAAGGATGAGAACAAATAAAGCTGTGATCTGTCAAGTGATCCTTCATCACTCCCAGCACAGGCCCATAATCCTTTGGTTGTGATTAAGCAAAGGAATATTACATTGATCCTGCAAAATATCTCTGATTGGATCAATGTTATTTTCTCTCGCATTGACAAGGTCTTACCAGAGAATGACTATAATTCCACTGCTAACACTGTCTTAGTGAAATCCCCCAATAAATCCTCCAAGCAGCACTGTTAGTAATACCTTTATTAGACTAACTAAACAAGATATTTATATGCAGGGCTTTCCAAAGGACTCTGGCTCCTGCTTCAGTTTCTGGAGGAAAACTTGTTCAAAAGTGCTCTGCTGGAAGACTTGCCCCCAAGGAGGCTCTGCAAGGACATAAATGGCAGGTGAAATTACCCATTCAAGATGAAAAAGGTTGGTCACAGATTTGCCCTTGTCCTGCCCCTACTACAGCAAGAACCCAAATGCATCTTTTTCAGAAAAATCTCACCATGAGTCTGGTTCACAGGCAGGATGGGAGTTCAGGCTCTTCCCACACATTCCACAAACATGCCATCAGTACAGCAGTTTACTAACAGCCAAAGGGGAAACATGGTCTTTATGTACCTTTTATCATTTCAGTATTTGTTCAAGGACAAATCCTGGCCTTCACAGGCAAAGAGAACGTTGGTGCTGAAGAGTTCATCTGCTCCTGCTCCTGCTGCTTCTGCATTTGAAGGCATTGACAATGCAATTAGTCACTGTGTCATGGGCAGGATGCTAACAATAACTGAGGAACAAGAGGGGAAAGATGTGCCACAAGCTGTGGTGTGGCAGAGTGCAGGGGACACCAGTAAGGACAGCACAGGGGACAAGAAGGAAAGACTGGGGGAGAAGCAGAGGCCATCCCTGTGTTGCCATCACTGTCAGTGTGAGGGCAGACCTTACCCTGACAGACACCTTTCCTCCCTCCAACCAGCCAAGTAGCCTCTACCTCCTTCCCGAGAAGACACTAAAAAAAGTTGCCACATTCTTCCCAATTACACCTTCTGTTTAAAAAACTGTTTGAAACAAGTCCCCATTCTTTCTCCAAATGGAATTTTCCAGGTCTGGAGGCAAAGACACTGCACAGGCCCATTCTGCAGCCACTTCATCACCGAGTAACATGGACCTTATGGAGTGGTCAGTGAGATTTTGTCCTGCTCCCATACCCACAAAGTTGATGCCACCACTGGGAGTCTGTGACCACCTTTCCTACCAGGATCAATGAGTTAGAAGGAATAGCATTTGAAAAGTGTAGTCTCCTCAGGGCACCAAGTAGAAAGGATTCCTCTTTCCTCTTGGACCCAAAAAATATGTGCAAAAAAGAGCTTAATTCTGCTGCTGCCAGCCATTCTGAACATTTAAATATAGTATGGAAATTCTCTTTTATTTTATAGAAACTGTTTTAATGAAGAAGCTGAAGGCTCTGCATTCTCCTGCCTTATGAATATAAATAGCTGAGAATCCAACAGGCCTTTGTTGTTGTTGAGCTTAGGCAATCTGAAATGAAAGCAGAGGAGGGAGCCAGGAAACGAAAGACCCTACTAACTACATTATTTCAAGGAATGGTGAAGTGTGCATTAAGTGCACAGAGCTCTCATCTCTATTCCTTCCTGGATGTGTGAGATGACACAGGAAGGAAACAAAGTATGGCTCAGGTCTGAGATAAGAGCAGCTGGGATAGTGCAGCTGGATTTGCCTTAGGTCCCTTGCCTCTCACCAGACACCTGTGGCTGGTATCAGGCAGCCCTGCTAACTTCTGTGCAAAGACCGTACTGCTCCCCTACCTCAGGAACTCTACTGTTTACTTCATCTTGATACTCCCTCACTCAGCACTTTTTCCCTGGGTCAGTTCCTTAAACACTCTGTAAACTGTGTACTAATTACCTAAACATTGCAACAAACCATTTCCTTAGGGGCAGAATATAAAATCCTTTACCAAAATCCTGATAACTTATGTCTAAGGCATTTCCTTGTCTTAAACCCCAGTTATCTTCCTAGCAAAATATATCAGAGTAGTTTGGCACGCTTCAAATAGGAAAACATATGTTGCATTTTCCCCTGTGCATTTAATTAATCTCTCCTTTAGAACTTACTTTAAACACTGCTTGATATTATTATGACCAAACTAAAAGGTCCACTGTGGCCCAGACAACTTTTGCTCCTTTCGTTAAATATAGACTTGCTACTTTTCATTCCTAAAGTACCACCCTAATTAGACAGATTTATTGAAAATCCTTTTCACTGAACTTGCAATGTCACATCTTTCAGAAGGCTGAGATGGAAATTATCCAACTTCCCAATCTGAGCCCATTAAGTTATTTGAGTTTTTCCATTTCCCCTGTTCCTGTTGGCTGGCTCCTTTGTCTTTCTGATTCCTCCCTCTCCCTTTAACCATTACAGAATATCATATGAGCAAAGCCAGACAGTCTTGGGAACTGGTAAATAACAAAAGGATTAAATTTAACGTAAAATATGTGATCAGGAATCAACAATGACAAATTTCTTTCCAATGTGAATTGTCCTGCAGAATGTTTGCATTGTTGAGCAACTGTCCTCTGTGTAAAATAGGGATAATTCAAGTCTTCAAATTCCTTTATGGTTAAAAATCAAGAACAGTATTCAGATACTCTCTTACTGGGGACCACTCAAGTACCTAAGACAAAGCAATGTAATCGGATTATTAGCTACCATAAATCATCACATCTTCAAAATCAGTCTAGTGACCCTAATCTACACGTGTAACATCTGAAAAAGTTTTTGTTTCTTTTGTTTGTTTGTTTCTGTTATAATATTTATGTCATTAAATGACTGTTAGGCAGAAAAAAAAGTATCTACACCAGAAAGGCTCTTTTGCATATTCAAAGATAGGCACTGATTAATACAGACACAGACACAGAGACAAGAATCATACATTCATATTGAGGCAGAAAGATCTTTTCAAATACCTTTTGTTATCCAATAAAATTAGCATAACTGTTTCATCCTATTAGAAAGTCTAGAAACACATTTAGGAAGCTTTTTTCCAATGTCTGCTGTTAAAACTCAAAACCAACAAAAGGTCTCAATTAAGTAAGGGCTGAGATGAGATTTTCAGTGCATTTCACTCGATCTGGCGTGATATGTTAACAGGATCCACATTGCTGTATACTTGGGACATCCTAGAGCCTCCTTTTCCTTAAAATCCCCCAGCTATGCAAATACCATTCACCACACACCCACACACACACTACTTTGTGGAAAATATCCTGAATTAATACTTGATATTTATCTTCTTTGAGGTTCGAGCTGAGACTGGAGTGTGGCTGTTCCAAGCACTGGACAAATTTGCTGAACTCTGCTGGGGGGAGAGTTACTCTTCTCTGTAAGGTTGCACAGAATAAACTCGCAGCAGGAAGCCAGAGCAAGTTATAGAAGAGTCAGTGGTAGTGACTTCTCTGCTCCTTAAGCTGTATGTTTTAGTGTCTCCTTTGTTCAGACTATAAGTCTGTTTGATCCAGTCAGTCACCAAAAAGGCAGAGCGTCATACTGAACCCTGTGCTTTTCCCCCCATCCTTTTCCTCCTCCACTTGGACAATCCCCTGGACTCTTTCAACAACCACCAACCATTTCTACACACTAAGCCTTCTTGGCCTTTCTGTCACCTCAGATCACCAGCATTAAGGACTTCTTGCCTGCCTTTATTCTTTTATCACCCTCTATATCTTTCCTTTCCTTTCTCCACCTGTAGAGGTTATCCATGCTGCGTTCTTTCATTCACAGACCTTTTGCCTTGCATTGCCCTGGCTATTCCTGCCCTGTTACCCCAAATCCCAGCTGATCCATACCAGCTGATCTCTGCCATGTCTCACACAGCAGGGCATCTCTAATGGGAACCCTCCAGCCTTGCTAACTTTCTCCACTATAAATGTATTGTTCCCCCATTCAGTTCTGTTCATTTCCTAGTCTTGCTACTCCAGCTCAGCACGGGTAAATCTCAGACTCACAGTCACAATCTCATCTTTGCCACATTTGGCTCATTCCTCAGACCCTCATGCCTCCTCCAACCCCCACTTCAGCTGTCACACGATTTCACCCAGTTCTTCCATGAGAAAATAATAAACCATGATCTTCCTCTTCCAGCAGCTTTGCCTTCTGTTTCCTCTTCACCTCCTTCAACTCCTTCCTCATTCTTCTGTCCTACAGATGAAAAACCTCCTATGTGGCTCTCTTCCTTTCTTTTATTTGCCACTGAGCCAGTCTTACCCTACCTCCTGCCTTTCCTTATGGCAGCTCTTGTCCTCTTGCTCTCTCTTTGTCTTGACCTCTCACGCCCCTCTGCCTCTTTACTCTTGTAACACAAATACCATTCAATCTCTTTCCTCTTAAAATATTCTCATCTTAAAACACTCTTTCATCTTAAAACATTTATTTTCCTCTATAAATACCATGTCTTTTCCTCTCCTCCCTTTCTCACCAACCTCTCTGAATATGCCAGCTACAAACACTGCCTGGAGTCCTCCCCACTAGTTCACTGCAGCTTCCTCTCCTTTGCAGCCACTGCCAACATCTCTGCTTAACATACTGGGCAAACTTCAGCACAGTCTGAATACTCTGTTCTCCACCTGCAGTAGTCTCTTGTGCAGTTTAAACCTGAAGTGGTGTCTTTCTTCAGCTACCATGACATTGCTCGCTTCTATTGCACCACCTTTGCATCTGTACCTTTTGCATGTCCTCGAGAAGACACCTTGCTTCTCCCAGCTCTGCTGGAGTTCATGGGGCTTTTCTCTTTCTGTATTTCACTCCTTGATAATTTCAAGCACAAACATAGATTCAACAATGATCTCCATGTAGTTATTTCCAGGCTCACTCCTCTAACACAAACTTTCTCCCTAGGTCCATACCCAAAGTATCTCTAATACTCCATCATAGATAAGCATATATCAAACTCAGTTTACTGTAGCTAAAACAGAGCTCCTAATGGTCTTCTTCCTTCTTTACTATATGCTTTTTTCAGTAATTCCCCTCGAGACATCACCTCTCCCCATCACAGACAATGCTATTACTTTCTTGTTGTTCTGGTCAAGAACTGGAGCAACATTTTCATCTAGTATCTCTCACCATGTATTTAGATCCAGGGGATATCTAAGGTTTGCATATTCTTGCACCATCCAGGCTCTCATCCCCTCATGCCTTTATTACTACAATATTTCTTTTTCTGACCTTTACAAATGTAAACTTGCCCTCTGTGTATCCATTTAGGATGCTGCTAGGAATATCATTTTCTTGACACATCACTCTGACCACGTCATTCCTCTAAGCAGCTGCAGACTGCTGTCCCCATATCTATCTCATTAGCCTAATCTACTTGTCTTCATTAAGGAAATGTCAACTTCTTCCTACAGTCAACCAAAGAGGTCAATCCCCATCACCTACTTATTAATTTTTCAAGCAGACATGACCCATGATTTTTCTGGTGCCATCCCTCAGTCTTTGGAAGACCATCGTGTAAACATCCGCACTTCTTATTCATTATCCTTCTTTACAGCTCCTGTAGGAATCCCACGTTTTGTGGTGCTCACAGGAATGTGGTTTTCCTCCTGGTGTTCTAAAGCCACTGCTGCTCACACTGAACATAATTACTTTGTAGTCTCTTTGTACCCTCTCATAAAGCTGAATTGCTTGCCAATATTTAAAGTGCAGCCACATGTCAAAAGGACAGGGACATTTTTCTGATCCATGACTTCTGATCCATGATTAAGGCTCGTAAATCTGAGGGTAGAACGAAATCCCTATTATACTGCTACTGAGCTGAGGTATGAGAGATTTAGTCCCTTGCCTCAGGTCATGAAGAAAGACTATGGCAGAGCTTGGACTGAATTCTGGCTTTGTAAGCCCCTGCCCTAACTGCAGTACTACCTTTCTTTCATCTATTTTGGTAGTTATCTACAAAGGATTATGATTTCAGCAGGCTCAGCTGGGCAGTTCTGAATATTTATTTATAAAAGAATTAGGCTTTATGAGAAAGAAAATGGAGACATTTCCATTTTTTTTTTTTGGTCAGATTTCTCTCCTGCAGGGAAAATATGTTCGTTTATATTATTTTCTTTTAAGTGGATTCTATTCAGAAAGATCTGTTAATTGAACTTGGATTCTAGAATCCACATTATGTATTTATTTATTTATTTATTCCGTAAGAACTAAGAAACACCATCTAATTTCTTTATTTTGGTCCTAAAGAGGTAAATGTGTAGTTAAGAGTTCCAGCAGCACTTTGTGAGCAATGAGCCATTAAATAAGTCACATTATAAGTGATTGTCATTATTTCTGCTAAACCCACAAAACATAAAGGTTTCTTATCTGCTGGTTCTGCAATAGTTAATGAACTCATTCCCCTCCTGAAGCTTTTCTGAATGCACAGAAAATACTGTGTGTATTTTCACAGAAATACTTTTTCAATGAGAAATAGCAATATTAATACGGATTTTTATTGAGGGAGATGACAAAATAGTTCAGCCCGTTTCATCTCTATTTAAGTAAAATAATCTTTCAAATTTTTATTTTTACAGTGAATAGAACACAACTGCACTCATATTAAATCTTTCCTCCACAGTTTAAAAAAATAAAAATTATCAGTAGGCAGAAAGGATAAAAATGCTGAGATTTCTCAAAAGGATTTGGATGTTCAATTAAATGAACAGGAATTAAGCATGCAGTCCTGCAGGCAGCTCTGCAAATATCAGTTTCTCTTGAGAAGGGCATGCTCCCGTCATTTTTACTCAGGCAAAATTTCCATTTGTCTTCACTGGCAATTTTGTTTGAAAGCCAACAGCTTGATTGAAATTTGCCCTTTAAAAAATCATTATTAGAACCAGTTGCGGTTCTGTTAAATTACATATATGTTCTCAGTATTTTTAGCAGATATATATTATCAAACTAATTACCTCAGATGTGTCAGAGGAATGTGTCAGATTCTTATTACTTGTGGTAAAGAAACTTTTTAATGAATTGCTATTTAAATTTGATGCAATTAAAATATTAAATTGCTTATTCAAAATGTGATGGGCCAAATCCTCCTGGAACTCCCATGCATGAACCAGGGATTTTATCCACTAAAGGATTTCAGAAAATCCCTGAACAAGAGGATGGCTTTGCTCTATCTCAGTTGTTTGACTTCAAGTCTTCATTCAACAGACTAAGAATAATTTCAGCATCAAAAACTGCAAAGGCTGAATACCTGGATAGCCTAAGATTCAACTCCAATGCTGTCTACTGCTTGAATTTCAGTGGATGCCTCCAGCAGAACTCCAGCTGTGACAGGAGGGAGCACAGACCTTGTGCTGGCCTTTCCACCCTGGGACAATTTTAACCTCAAAGGGAACACTAAAGGCCTGAACTTGCTGCATCACCATGTTCAATAAAACATTTACTATTGACTTCTCTAGGATCAGAATCAAGACTTCAATAAAGTCCCTTTTTTAATGAATCCATTTGGAAAACAGCTGGGATTTCACGCACAGATTTTAAACAAAGCATTTGAGTCTTTAATGTATGAAGGATACATGAAAAAATGGCTGTCCTAATTTACCTGTCAAAGCCATCGCATTTTAAAAGTCAAATCTAGAGCATAGCAAGGTATTGCAAGAATTTTTACAAAAAATAAATCTTTTTGCTCCTAGAGATAGCTGCAAGTAGCCTCTCTTCAGCCTTTTCCATTTGTGTATAAATAATCCCTAGTGATGGCTGGAGTAGTCCTGTTAAGCCTTTCTTCCTCAGTTATGCCATGCATCTGACAAACCAAACCAGAGAATGCTTTCATCCCAGAAATCTTGCATATTATTTGAGGTGGAGGTAGGCTGCACAGGAATTACATAGGTTTTTTTTTCTTTTTTTCAGTGGTGGCATGGGCTAAGTGTACTGACAAGAAAATGTTTTAAAAATAGGATTCGCTATGGCTTCCCTCGATCTCAAGGGAAGAAGGAAGGTAAAAGGAGGGTTGAAAAAATGTCATTGTAAATTCTGGGGTTTTTTTAAATAAAAATTGGATTCCAATGGCAGGCAGCAGAGCCCCATCCAGTCAGGTTTAACTGGCAGCCTTCCAAAGGCGAGATGAAAGGTCCTCTGAGTAGTAATTGTATAAATGGAACAGACTCTGGTTATTGTGCAACTTCTTCATCTACTTTATTGTACCTTTATAATTAAATGATGTAATTCCTTTTTTTCCTTTCTTGTTTTCCTCTCAACTAATGCAGGAAAGCATCTGAGCAGCATTGCCATAGAATGCAGACAGACTCTGTGGCTTCCCATTTTTTTTCTGGGTTGCTACAAGTTGTATGCAAGCAGTTAGTTGCCAAAGCAGGACACAAAATCTGCCTTTTCCCTGGAAAAAGGGACTTCTGACAGCCACAAAGGGACACTCACATGCATTCCAACTCTCTGCTTGCTTAGTGGAGGAGGTGATTGGCTCACTGTGAGTTGTTGCTAGGGTGAGGAACTGCTGCTTTTGCTATAAACTCTGTGGAAAACAGGCGAAGAGTGGATCTGACAGGAGAGGGTGAACGCTGTTCAAAGGGACCCTCAGCAGCCAGGGCTGTTTAGTCTGTGGAGGACACCGGACAAACACCTGAGAATTGGAATAATTTTAGCATATTGTGCTGAACAACCCCAGAGCCAGCATTTCCTGGCTCTGCAAGGCTTTAGGGATCAGGAGTCAAAGTCTGGTCTCGAGATGCTAAAAGGCTTGATCAGATGTGAAAGCAGAATCAGAGGAACAGCTCTGTTAGCCCTTTCTTTTTGACTGGTCCTTCTGTACCACAGTGCTTTCCCTCAGTCCGTGTAGTTCATTCCCAGAAATATAGATTATTCAGGTGAGAAAAAGTTAGCTAGACTGAGACCTCAGTTTGCACATTCAACTCCAATAATTTCTTTACTGATTGTAATTTCTGTTGTTTCTGATTTGATTTTTTTTTTTTATGGTGATGAAGAAAAGAAATGAACTGCCTAATTTTGATGCAGCTTTAGAATTCTCCTCAGGTCTTGGGTCCCATGCTTGCCTGCCTCTCCCTGAGTATTCTTATTTGTAACAATCTCTTTTAATTCACTGCATATTTCCCTAGCTGTATTATCTTGAAATATGCATGGGGGTTCTATGAAAATTCAAAAAAAAAAAAAAGGTAAGATAAATATAAATAGGACCAACTATTTTATGTATGTTAATGTCTATTATACATATCTGTAAGAAACCTGAAGCAACAAATCTCCAGTTTTTCTAGCAAAATCCAACATAAAAGTCTTGATTTATTTCCCAGAAAGTAAAAATTAATAAATACATAATAGAATTTACAGAAGTGACCCAGCCTATTCAGGAACAGAACTGATTTTTAAAATCACTGGTATCAGAATACTGCCAAGTACCACAGTGCCTGATCCTGCCATAAGCCATTGCCTATAGCTTGTATTAATTTCAGCAGAGTTCATAAGCAGAATAACTGCAGGGTATTTGCAAAGCTAGTTAGGCTCTTAATGACCATTTTTTGTTATCCTTTGATAGACAAATCTCAACAGACCATTCCCAGTACTGGAAGTTTTGCCTAGGGAAAAATGTAGGATCTGTTTTAAAAAAAATGGATCACAGATCCTGTCCAGCTTTAAAAACAAATAAACAAAAAAACAAAAGACTTAATAAAATTTACATTCAATTACACATAGCATTGCACACAATATTTGAGGCCAGAACCTGCGTTAGTTTATCCAGTTCCGGAAGAGGTGTAGTACATTAAATTAACAGAGGAAATAAGGGTCTACATACCAATAGCATCCTCTTTTATACGGTATCTCATAGAGAGAGATTTCATCTGTGCAAGAATCTGTGCCCCAGTCAGGTTATTTGATCACTACATGTAGAGAATATCTGCAACCACTCACACCTGCACAGGGCAAACTCTGTCCATACCTGCAACCTCTAACTCCCAAACAAGTATCTGTCTTTATGGAAGTAAAAACTACTTTTACTTTTTACTTTCATGACAGATCCTGTTGGTATGAACGTGGAATACCTGCCTTATTTTGAACTCAGAGCTCTGCTCAATGTTGGACAGCAACAACTCTTACTTTATTTTCATCATATAAGTGAGGATCAAAAAGGAAACATCTCCATTTTTATTTCTGAGCAAGTCGAACACTTTATTTTATCAAATTGCCATTATACTTGCTTTTCTGTGTTTCAGTTTGGAGGTGCCAAAGGAACACACACCTGTATAGCATTTGTGTGTGACTCTTCATCATGGCTGAGAGCTACAGTATAGGCAGATCCTCACCCCAGAAAGACCATCAAATGAACTAAAATGCTGCTGTTCAGAGTCTCCCTCCTTTAACACATCTCTCATGCTTACAATGAAGTTTGTTAAAAGCGAATCAGAAGACCTTTCAAGCAGGCAAGGAGGGACACACCCTGATATTTGCACACAGCTCCCCCGGTTGCACAAGTTGCGCTTCTGACCTGAGGGCAGTGACTTTGCAAAGAGGCTCTCTGGCCAGCTGCAGACACACATATCCAGGAGTGTGTGTGCAGGAGCCCTCACTGCACCCGAGCCCAGGGAATCCCTTGCTACCAGCTGGATGCTGTGTGTTTGGAGTTAGCACACTACACACTCATTCACACACAGGAACACCAGCAGATTACAGCAAGATCTTGCAAAGACCACCTTCTCCTGTAGTTAACCACCTCATCTTGATTGGGCACATTTTCTCTATGGTTAACACCTTGCAGATCTGCCCTTACACATAACCCAGAGCCACACAATTCCAGCTGTTTCTGGCGGGAGAAAGGGACATCCTGATCCCAGGACAAGGCAGGTGGAGAAAGAAGAAAGAGTCTCACTTATTTCAGCATGAAAAACCTCTCTAATAACAACTCCATTTGCCAAGGTGAGCTCTGTTGACGTGTTCGCCTGCTGTCAAGATTGAATTTGTTTCTGCCCCGAGCACAGCGAGCACACGTGGCAGAGCAATCCAGCTCTCCACAGCCACTCCAACCTAGATGGAGAACAGGAATCACTCCCTTGGCACTGAAACCAGCAGCAGAGTGTTTCAGCAGGGTGCTGAAAGGCTTTGGCCATATCCACTTGCCCTTTTCAAATGGGGCTGAAGACTTCACCTGATCTATTTCCTAGGAGTTGTTAAATAGCAGCTAGATACGAAGGGTCCCTAGCAACACATACAATCCAAAGCAGTGATCCAGGCTCCCTGGTACTCCCCCTGTTTGGACTGGTTTGGTCCAAGTCTCTACCATGTTACTCACATCCACTGCTCCCTTGTAAAACATACAAAACAAAATGTGGACGTGGACAAACAACACCCCTCGTGAATAAGTAGCTTTGAGCAGTAATTCCACTTGTAATGTCTGAAGAGGGAATTAACGCAGGCTATCAAGAGAGTTTGGGACAGAGGACACACTTGAAAGACAAGTATTTTGAAAGATGGCACTGTGTGAGAAGCAAAGATTTCACTACAAGGGAAATGAACCAATGGGGAATCTTCTGATGGCAACAGAAGAACCACGGGAGGGAAATGTTATTTTGTAGTACAGGTAACCGTGCCATGGGTAGCAAAGATGCCATCATCCTTTACTGAAACCCTCATCATCCTGCAAAAACATACATCTTCTGTTTAGGTTGGGGTTTATGCATGTGTGCCCTTCCTATACTTTGGATCAAAGAAACATTTGGGGCAAAATGACCATCACCTTGAACCACTATCTTGGGGAAAAAAAATAAGACAAAAGATCAAAAGACTAGACAAAAAAATAGCACAACAATGCTACAGGCAAACAGATGCATCTCCACCCCAAGAGAAAATTATTCCTTTCTAATAAATTCATGTAATGTTTTGTAGATATTGAAAATATTCCAAAACATAGCTCAGTGTAAACAGCAAGCTGGGTTTCCTCCTGCTCTTTAGCATTTCTCTTTGTTTACTCTCCATTTGAAGACAGAAAAAGCCTACTTGTGAGCACTGTAAATGGTGTATTTCAGTATGCATGGGGCATTCGGACAGGCAGTGATGAAACACAGAGATATGTAGCCTCCAATAAAATACTACGTACTTTGCCTGAGCCACCAGGGTCAAACAAAATTAAAAAAAAAAAAATCCATTGTCTGCTTTATGAATACTTTTTATTTGTGTGTGGAAATAATCTGATACCATGGTGATGGGAAGACTCTATCAAGCTTAGAGAGAGAGACATGAAAAAGATATTCTGGGGTTTGTTCTTACCCCCATTGCCTTCTTGCTCCCAAACCCCATGTCTCAGGAGTAGAGATCCCATAGGAAACTGCCCTGGCAGTGCTTCTGGAAGCAATGCCCAGCCAGGCCAGGTCACCCATTGCAAGGAGAGGTACTTGGCTAGAGACACCAGCTCCCAGCTGTGAGCCCAAATGGCTCTGCTCAGCCCCTGCTCATCTCAGGAGAGCCTGGCACGTTCATCTGGTGAAAAAACAGCCCTTACCTTTGGCAATCAGCTCCTCCAGCTCTTGGTCGAATCCTTGTCGGTGGCATTTCCTCCAGAGCCCCATGTTGGTCGAGTTGTACTGTCTGTTGCACTCATCGACTGCGCTCATAGCAAAGATCTGCCTCCTGTTTCTTGCCAAGAGGAGTTTCCCTTCCCAGCGGTCCAACCTAGACCTGCTGGCCCTGAGAGGCAGGTTGTTGTTGGAGTTATAAATGAAGCCAGGATCATTTCTCTTAGTGGTGATGCTCTTGCACCTCTCTCTGTGCTTCCTGGCATCAGTTTCGTACCAATGGTCAGAGCAGATTGCCACAGCCAGCATGCCAAGGGCACACAGAGCTAAAGAGAGGCCAGCATAGAGCAGCAACCTTCCAGCAGCCATGCCTCAGCTTCACAGAAACACCATGGACATCTTCACAACAGGCAACGCCGTTGGGGGTGAGACCACGCAAAAACCTCCGGAGCAGCTGCTAGGTGTCACTTGACAGAGACTGCCTCAAACATCCCCAACTCCCGTGGCTCACATCCACGCCGCAGAGGGATGCTGAGAGCACTACAAAGTTCTGCCCTGGAGGCAGTCTTGGAGTCTCATCTGCCTCTTCTCCTCTGCAGAGGAGAGCTGGCGAGGAGAAACACAGCCTTCCACCAGTGACCCACCTACACAAAGGCGTCCTGCTCCCCTCACCGTGAGCACCCGAGCGACGGGGGCTGAAGGGATGTATCCCCCAAAAGAGACCTGATGGCTGATCAGTCCAGTAATCTCTTTCAATCTGGCCCGCTCAGAAATCCAGAAGAGATGGCTTTCAGATCAGCAAGCTCACCACAGCATCATCACAGGACAGAAAAGTTCAACAGCCTGACATCTCCCACTTGCAAGCAGCCAGTTGTCCTGGTTTCAGGAATGGGTGACTTGCCTTTTCTTTGTCAGTGGCTCAACAAGAGCATCATCGTCTGGACGGTCGGTCACTTGCTTGGGTTTAAAGCGGGGTCGAAAGGGAGGGAGCAAGAGGGGGGGAGCAATCTGTTGTTGTTGCTGCTGATGCTGATGCCGCTGCCGCTGTCGCTGCCGCTGCTTGAAATCGTGGTTAAAACATCTCCTTCCCGACTGGCTCTGGGAACGCGGACACGCACGGCTCTCTCCCTCAGCAGACTCCGCTGACAGGCACCGGCATCTTGGCTTCGGAGACACCTCGGCTTCTCTCTGCCAGCCTTGCCATTCACTCGCCCGCTTTTGTCGTCGGCGCTGTCATCCAGGCAGGCGAACGTCGCGCTGCCTTGGCTCCCCGGGCAGCGCTCCGGCAGCCCCGCGGCTCCGGGCCGGGCAGGGGCGGCGGGAGCAGCCGCAGCCCGGCAGGAGCCGCCGCCGGCCGCGCACCGCCCGCTAGGCAGCGCGGGGGGCAGCGCTCGGCCCCGGCATCCTTCTTCCACACACACACACACGCTGCTGCACCCCCTTCCGCCGGCAGCTGAAAAGCTTCCTCCGTCCCCGGCGCTGGGATGTGTTGTGCACAGTTTTCCTAACACAGCGGCACGTTAGCCATCTACAAGATGAAGGCAGGCAGGGCTAGGGCTGGCGGAGAGGATGCTGAGGAGCGGGGAGGGGAGGGAGG